>ML789493.1:267014-315405 GCA_009831015.1 Picea engelmannii | reverse complement strand
TCTCAGTATACACCGCCCTTTCACCATTATCGACACCAAAAGATGGACCATAGAGTGCCTCATATACGTGGTCCTTGTTAATCATAATGGGATCTATGACCTCCTGCAATCCGAATGATTCCATAGTTGACTCGTACCAATACCTTAGTGCCTCCTCAGAGCTCATAACTCCGTACTCGCGAGCGAACTCGATATATTGCCGATTAGCAAGATGCTTACTAACATCGTACTGCGACTTTTGATCAAGAATATTAGAGATCAGATCCCTAATCCCAACCGAGTCCATAGTAATGTTGTTATTATGGGGTAGTCCAGGTAGCAGAACCCATACATGTCGAAAACAGAAGGAGTCCGTTGATGGGTTAAATGAAACCCTCCACCTTTTGAGCATAATATTGCCACTTCCCATGGTCCAGAAGGTGTCTAAAATAAGTTGCGAGTGTTCAAGCGTGTTAAAAATAAATGTAAACCAACCAAAGGAAAGGAAAATGACTCCGACACATAACCAAGTATAGGAAGCAAGTTATCTAATAACCAGTCCGGAAATGAGTCCAAACTAAGAGCACGGTAAGTGAACCCGCCCACAAGTCCACAGAGGGAGAGACAAACTCTTTCATCTAATCCCACATTCGAGCCCATTATCATGCGTCTTTTTCTCTTATTTGGCTTCCACAATTTATTAATGCCCGATGGCTTGGGCAGGCACGATTGAGAAGGTCGGGCACAATTTGGCAGACCTTTCTTTCCTGGCTTGTCTGCGCATCCGATAGAGGATAACAATCCAGGTAGTGCAGAAAAAGTCGGAGGTGTATCAGTGGTAGGCGAACAGGGTGAAACTGTATTGAATAGAGCTGTTATCTCTGCCACCTTTGGTAATGAGGTATGGTGTGAGAACGTTGATACATTAGGGGCAGTTGTTGTAGTGAAGAGGCCATCACTCTTCCAGAAGGCTTCGTCATATGGGGTAGTCATAGGATTCCAACGTACAAATTAATGTTGTTATTATGAAATTAGTTAATGGATTCTGCGTACCATATCATCATAAATTTCTTCTTTGTTCAGGTGGATTATAGCATACCAGTGCAAATACTCGCCTCCAGGAGCGTCAAGATCCTTCATAACCTGATTACGGTTTTGAAAATTATATCATTTATGTTTTGAAAATTTTATTTTATTTTGTAATTTTTTAAAAACATGATAACCAAGTTAATATATAATAATATTTACATATACTTTTGAAAATTATATTATTTATATTTATATTTTGAAAATTTTATTTTATTTTATAATTTTTAAAAACATGATAATCAAGGAAAAAGATTTATTTATATATAATAATATTTATAATAAACTTGTCCGTGAGGTGTAGGATAGTCAACCGAGTGTGTTGTTAAGTCATTCCGTGATGTTAAAGTCACCGGTTCGAAACCTGCGAGACAAAAAATCCAACCATGTTAAGACTTAGTGTGGCCTAGTACGATCCCACACAAATTAACAAACAAAAACAAATATTTATAATAAACTTAATATTTTTTTAAAAAAGAAAAAAGATTTGTTAACAAACAGTCGGTGGAACATGAACAACTCCATTTATTCTTTCCCATGCCTGCGATGAAAAAAAAAAACATGACATCTTTTGTGCACATAGAATAAATTTTACGATGGAAAACAAATGCTACTTTCGTTAGGGTTTACTTAGGGTTTACTTGCCTCACATGATCATGGTATTGGTAGCGTTGGGGCTGTAGGAAATGTTGGGGTTGAAGGTCTGGTTCGGTTTGTTCATCACGGGGACTGCTTTTGGATGTAGTTGATCACATATCCTTCCGAACACGACTCCAAACTAGCATGTAGACTCATTGCATATGAAGTCACATTAAATTCTTTGGGAAGTCCAATCACTAACACTAATTATTCCAAGTAAGGACGAGATTCGAAGTTTTCATTGCATTTGAAACCATTGAGTCACATTAAATTCTTTCACCAATTAAAAATTGTCCAACCGTTCTTCTTTGAACGCGTCCATTTTTGGCATGTGGATTTTTTATATTGGAAATCCATTATCTTTAAATGTAAAAAACCTAAATAAAATCTTTAAGACAAAACCCTAACCTAACTTGAATGCTTTCATGGACCAAAACTTAAACTCTAATTTTTAATAAACCTAAAGTGCCATTTTCCTCCTTTTTATAAATAATGATCATTAGGTAAAAAAAAATCATATATTTTGATTTATTAGGTAAAATAATATGAAAGAAATAATTGATTTTAGTCATAAAGTAATTGAAGTATAATGTTGTAAAATTTAACTAATATAGATTAGACAGATTATTTAGATATTCAGATTTGTTTTGGCACCTACTTTCAAGGTTTGGAGTTTAGTATTTGTGAAGAAATAATAACAAAATTGAGAAAATTTTAAAATTACTTGTAATAATATCCTTGAAATTAGGTGCAATACCTTTATATTACTTTAGTAAAAGTGAGAATTCTTCTAATTGAGATTATAAAGTTGGAACTCATCATCATTTTCTATCGATATTCTTACAAGTATACATTATTAATTGATTTGCTATCAATATCCTTAGAACATGTATAAATCAAGTAGATTTACTATCAATGTCCTTAGAACAAATATAATTTTCATCACCTACAAAGTTCAAATCTGATCAACATAGCCTTGTTGTTGCAAGAACATAACCTCGTCATTGCAATGTAATGAACATAGCCTCGTCATCTCAATGTGATGAGAATATCTAGTCATAATACTGTGAAAAACAATGTCCTCTCGTCTCAATGTGATGAACATAGCCCCATCATCACAACAAATGTCCAATTCTCACAATGTGATGCACATAAATTTTTTATGTCAATCACATAGCCATACGACTTCCAATGAACATACGACATTTATGTTCATCACATAGACAATTTTTACTTATATCTCTTGTCATTGCAATGTGATGAACATTTCCCCATCACCACAATATCCTCTTCATCATCAATGTGACAGACAAATCTTGTCATCACAATGCGACGCAAATATTCAGTTGTCATAATGTGATGCAAATATCCTATCCTCACAATCTGACAAACATAGCCCGACCATTTCACTATGACGAACTTAACCATATTGTCACAATGTGAAAAACATAGCCTTATACGATGAAAATACAATGTGACAAACATAACCATATTGTCACAATGTGATGAACATAACTATTCTTGACCTTGGTTGACGATGAACATATGGCATTTATGTTCATCACATAGCTACGTTTTACACAAATGTCATGTCATCACAATGCGATGAACATAGCCCCGTTGTTGCAATATCCCCATCATCACCAATATCCCCGTTTTCATAATGTGATGCAAATATCCTATCCTCACAATCTGACGAACATAGCCTGACCATTGCACTATGACGAACTTAACCATATTATCACAATGTGAAAAACATAGCCTTAGACAATGAACATACAATGTGATGAACATAACCATATTGTCACAATGTGATGAACATAACTATTCTTGACCTTGGTTGATGATGAAGATATGGCATTTATGTTCATCACATAGCTATGTTTTACACAAATGTCATGTCATCACAATGCGATGAACATAGCCCCGTTGTCGCAATATCCCCATTATCATCAATATGTGAAAAACAATATCATGTTGTCGCAAAGTTATGATCATGGCCTCCTCGTCGCATTGTGACACAAATATCTAGTAGATTTACTATCCATACGACATAATATGAAAATATGACATTTATGTTCATCACATAGCCATACAACATAAGATGAACATACACCATATTTGTTCATCACATAGCCATATGACATAATATGAACATGTGACATTTATGTTCATCACATAGCCATACGACATAATATGAACATACGACATTAATGTTCATCACATAGCCAATTTTTACTTGCATCTCCTATCATCGCAATGTGATGAACATAGCCCCATTGTCACAATATCCTCATCATTTTCAATGTGACAAACAATATCCTGTCAATGTTATGAACATAGCCCCGTGATCGCAATGGGACAAAAATATCCAGTGTTCATAATGTCATACAACTATCTTTTCCTCGCATCACGATGAGCAGAGTTCGACCATTGCACTGTGACGAACTTAATCATATTGTCGTAACGTGACAAACATATCCTTATACAATGAGCATACAATGTGACAAACATAACCATATTGTCACAATGTGGTGAGCATAACTATGGTTGACCTTGGTTGACGATGCACATATGACATTTATGTTAATCACATAGCTATGTTTTACTTAAATGTCATGTCATCGTAATGCGATGAACATAGCCCCATTGCTGCAATATCCCCATTGTCATCAATATTTGACAAACAATATCATATCATCACAATGTTATGTACATAGCCCCATCGTTGCAATGTGATGCAAAAATCAGGTCATTATAATGTGATGCAAATATACAAAGTTGGGTCATAATGTGACGAACAATGTCCTCTCATCGCAATGTGATGCACATAACCCCGTCGTCACAATAAATGTCTTGTTGTCGCAATGTGATGAACACATGACATTTATGTTCATCAAAAAACCATACAAAATACAATGAACATACGACATTTATGTTTATCACATTGCCACTTTTTACTTAGATGTCCTATCATCACAATGTGATGACCATAGTTGTGTCATTGTCGATATGTGACAAACAATACCCTATCATTGCAATATTATGAACATTTCCCCATTGTCACAATGCGACACAAATATCCAATTGTAATAATGTGATGAAAATATCTTGTACTCGTAATGTGACGAACATTGCCCGACCATTGCACTATGACAAACTTAACCATATTGTCACAATGCGACGACCATAGCCTTATACAATGAACATACAATGTGACAAACATAACTATATTGTCGCAATGTCATGAGAATAACTATGGTTGACCTTAGTTGACGATGGAAATACGACATTTATGTTCATCACATACCCACTTTTTACTTAAATGTTATGTTGTTGCAATGTGATGAACATACTCGCATCATCGTAATATCCCTGTCGTTGTCAATATGTGACAAACACTATCTTATTTTCCCAATGTTATGAAGATAGCCCCGTCATTGCAATGTGACAAAAATATCCAGTCTTCATTATGTCATGCAAATATCTTGTCCTCGCAATGTGACGAACATCGCCCCACCATCACATACTCAAGGACATAACCATATTGTCACATGTGATGAACATAGCCTTATACGACGAAGATACCATGTGACGAAGATAACTATAATGTTGCAATGTGGCGAACATCAGTATGATTGACATTGGTTTTCCATGACCATGGTTTATTGTGATTGACCATGGTTGAAAATGGTTAATCATGTTAGAAAGTTGTTTTCCATAGATGACCATGGTTAACCATAACCATATTATTGCAATGTGACAAACATAACCATATTGTTGCAATGTGATGAACACAATATCATCATAACAATTTGTTGAACATAACCATATTGTCACAACGTGATGAGCATAGCCTCCTCATCACATTATTATGAACATATCATCGTCGTCACAATGTGATGCAAATATTATGTCATCATAATGTGACAAACAATATCTTTTCAAAATCAATGTCATTTCATTGCAATGTGACGAACATACAACATTTATGTTCATCACATAGCCACCTTTTACTTATATATCATGTTTTCAAAATGTAATCAACATAGCCCCCTCATTTCAATATCCTCATCATCATCAACATGCGACAAACAATATCTTGTCTTCATAATGCTGTCAACATAGCCCCATCATCACAATGCAATGCAAATATTTGTGTCACATAATGTGACGCAAATATCCTATCATCCCAATGTGATGAACTTAGCCCTTTTATCGTACTGTGACAAAAGTTACCATATTGTCACGATGTGATGAACGTATTCTCGTCGTGGCTATGTCATGAACATAGTGTCATCGTCACAATGTGATGAAAATATCCAATCATTATAGTTATGACCATAAGAAACTATAATCATGGTTAACCATTGTAAACCACGATAATTTTCAATAAGTGTATAGATACTTTAATAATGTATTATTAGTTTATTAATGTGTTTATTAAGGTATTAATACTTTAATAATGTATTATTACTTTAACAAAGTATCAATTAATGTATTATTAGCTTATTAATGTGTTTATTTTTATTTTTATTTTTTGTAAGTAAGAGGTTTTATATATAAAAGGCCTTCAAAAATCCAGACCAGAGGTACAAAAACTTAATATCAACCGTACTGTAGTTACTGAACTGCCCCAATAAAGGGGAAACCAGTTCAGCCAGCCGAGTAAGTTTAGCATTTGACAGTCTAACAGTCTTATAAAACAGAGCTAAGATGACTAAGATGCAACTAAAAGAAGAAACTATTTAAAAAGAAAAGAACCCCTGTGGGGTCATACACTTGGCAAGTAACCTGGCCTGGTGGAAAGAACGACCACATACCAAGGCTCCTCTTCAACGGGTGTCCCTTTGTTTTCCAAATGCATGTCAGCGTCCATGTTTCCCTCATCCTTGTTGGCGGCTGGCAAGGCGTCTCCAGGCGGACTGTGCACATGCTGGCCTGTAGCTATCACCGCTTCCGTGTCCTCATGCTTGACCTGATCCCCAATGACCTCTGCTGCACACTGCGTCTTAGCATTTCTGTCGTCGCTTTTCATATGGGGTTCCACTACTGAAGTCGCACCTACTGGGTTGGAGGGGAAAGCATCTTGGAAGGTAGTTAAAATCTGAAGGAGGGTCGAGATCCTTTCATCCATAAGCTGCAGTCGAAATTGGAGGTCCTCCATTCCCTGACATAGTTCGAAGACCAGACCACAGAGAATGGTTAAACTCTCTTTCAGCTGCGAGTCAGGGGTGGATTCGGTAGACGCGTACGTGCTGTTTTGGGTAGTTCGAACAGGAGGTGGAGCCCCCATGGGAGGCCTTGAGGAACTAGTTACCGGCGCATGGGAGGGATTGATGGTTCTGGAGTTCGGTGGGACGTCAGGGTGACGCAAAGAGGAGCCCGTCGAGCTTTCAATAATGGCTAAGCATTCAAACCGGGAGACATGCGAGGTGGAGGAGGCGAGAGGTGCTAGCTCGGAGTGCAGATGCGGCGAGGAGATCGTGGAGGGTGAACCAGGGGGAGAAACAGAGGCTCGGGGCTGAGGAGGATGTCATGGAGAGCCTCTTCACGACCATCCTCTTTGACGCGACATAATTTGAAGGAAGAGAATGACGAGGTGCTCTAGGCAAATGCAGAGAGCCTGGAGATGGCCACGGATTGTGAGCACCATGAAAGTCCAGCCAAAACTAGGCCAGGGCAGCGGAGGAATGTGGGAGTTGGTCCGTGAGAGAGGATGAGGAGCAAATGCAGACGAAAAAGCCATGGAGAAATTCGTAGTGGGGGTCGGGCGCATCAGAATTAATGGTGCTGCAATCGACATGAAGGCTAGTTAATGCAGGGTTGAGGCGACGATCGTTGGCACGAGCTGATCACATGGCGCCCTGCCCGGCTGGCCCATCCGCACTCCCTCCTTGTGCCATTTGGCTTGCACTAACACCCCATCCGGGGAGCTTATTAATGTGTTTATTAATGTATTATTACTTTAACAATGTATTAATATTATAATTTATAATTTAATACATTGTAATATTATATTGTTAATGTATTAATATTTTAATAATGCTTTACTAAATACATTAAGTTTAATGTATTACTACTTTATTATTATTAATGTATTATTAATGTTATCTTTATTAATGTGTTATAATTTTGCAGTATATAAATTAATAATGTATTAATTAATTAATATATTTAATAATGTGTTAATTTATTTATTTATTAATATATTATATAATGTGTTAATATATTAATAACTTGTTAATGTGTTAATGTATTAATTCATTATTAATGTTGTCTTTATTAGTGTGTTATACTTTTGTAGTATATAAATTAATAATGTATTAATTAATTAATATATTTAATAATGTGTTAATTAATTAGTATATTTAATAATGTGTTAATTAATTAATTAATTAATATATTAATAATGTGTCAATGTATTTATTTATGTGTTAATGTATTAATATATTAATAATGCTTTACTATATGTATGTATTTAATGTATTAAATATATTAATACATTTAAGTATGTTCATAGCATTGCCACGATGTATTATTACTTTAACAATGTATTAATTACATTATGCATTTATGTATTAATACTTTAATTTATAAATTAATACATTATAATATTATATTGTTAATGTATTAATATTTTAATAATGCTTTACTAAATGTATTAATATATTAATAATGCTTTACTATATGTATTAATATTAAATGTATTAATCTATTAATATATTAAATACATTTAATACATTTAAGTATGTTCATCGCATTGTCACGATGTATTACAATATATTAATTACATAATCCATTAATGTATTAATACTTTAATTTATAAATTAATACATTATAATATTATATTGTTAATGTATTAATATTTTAATAATACTTTACTATATGTATTAATATTAAATGTATTAATTGTATTAAATTATTAATGTATTTAATACATTAATGTATTTAATATATTAAATACATGAATATATTTAATGTATTTAATATATTAATAATGCTTTACTAATATTTAATATTTAATACATTTAATATTAATACATATAGTAAAGCATTATTAAAATATTAATACATTAATAATATAATATTATAATGTATTAATTTATAAATTAAAGTATTACTACATAATGTATTATGTAATTAATACATTGTTAAAGTAATGACATGAACATGCTTAAATGTATTAATGTATTTAATACATTAATGTATTTAATATATTAATAATGTTTTATTAAATGTATTAATATGAAATGTATTAACATATTAATAATGTATACTAATATATTAATGTATTAATAATGCTTTATTAATGTATTATTACATTAATGTATTAATTATTAATATTGCATTAATGTATTTAATACAATAATGTATTTAATGTATTAATACATTAATGTATTTAATGGGTATCCTGCAAATTTCGATGTAATATTGCGTGTAATTCTTACCGAGATTATTAATATGAATAGGAACCCCTTTCGTGTCGAAGATGTGGGATTTTGTTATGTTTGTTGGGTTAATACTTTGAAGATCACAGCATTTTTTTTAGTGCAAGGTGTAACTCTTAAATCTTGGGTTCTTCCCTTATCGCGTTGCTTGTTGAACCTTGGAGCTGACTGGTGCGTGTGCTGTCAACTTATTTCCAGCACTCGATATGTGCTTTCTTTCCTTGTGCGCTGTGTGTTGTTGAGTTTTGAAAACTGCCTCTTTGCAAACCCTGTCGTAGGAGTCCTTATCTCGTTTCCTGTTGACATTATTGCCTTTCTAAAAAGATTTTCAAGGGATGAATTCTACATTTCTGTTACCACTTAAAAATGGGTAGGCCCTGTGTTAACTTTTGCTGTCCATTTGCGCTAAAGCTAAGGAAGCACGGTGTGATACAGTCCCTTTCTTGTTTCGTTGTTTGAGCATAGGAAGCTTACCCGCTCCAGTTAACTGGAATTCGGATTTACTTGTCTTGTTTTTAAACCCGAGTAAAACGCCATGTGTAATCGCAAGGAGGGTATGTTATTTTAGTTTTCTTCTTGTTGTAATTGCGTAGAGGATTCAATGTTTAAATTCCCAACTCGGTTCAAGTCTTATTGACTTGTTTACTCTTAAGGGACCAGGAAACCAATAGTCCATCTTTTAATCTCTGTGTATTATGATTATTGATCAACTCTATCTTTTTTCCATAAGAAAATTGAGCATTATATTAAGATATATAATCAGTTTACATTGTTTATAGTTCTATTACATAGAAACAAGGTCTAAGCTTACAAACTTCAACAAAAAAAAACCTTTACATCATAACCTTATACCCAAAGAACAATTGATAACTGGGCTCCAAAAGATGTCTGTCCAAAAAAGTGCCATAAAGACTTACACAAAAGGAGAAAAAACTAGTTCCCCACAGCCACATGACAAATCCATATAGCTAAACCATAAGAGATATGATACAAAAACCAATCCCCAATAGAGGTACTATGACATTTAGTACATCTGAATATAAGTTTTTGGTCCATCATGACCTTCCTTCCACTGGAAGAAAGAAATCGCTCCCGGCCACTCCACTAATGCCTTCTTGGATAATAT
Source organism: Picea engelmannii (assembly GCA_009831015.1). Lineage (NCBI taxonomy): Eukaryota > Viridiplantae > Streptophyta > Pinopsida > Pinales > Pinaceae > Picea > Picea engelmannii. Next base: position 305,124 of record ML789493.1, on the reverse strand, counting down.
ATCACCCTCCTGATTTTCTTCCCTATAAACATGAGCAAAAGTGATATGTGAAAACTGTTTGATGAGTTCCTTAACTCTGTCTTTTTAACATTCTATGGAAGTACCCCGCAAAGAGCCACAATCATTTAGCCAATCAATTATAATTTTGGAATCTCCCATGATGTGGATATTAGAAATAGCAAGTCTTTGAGCCAAGCTAAGAATAGCCTAGGCACCCAAGAGCTCAACTCTTGTGTTTGTGCCCCCACCATAGTTTAGAAGGAACTTATAAACAGTATGATCATTTAGCTTGATAACCCCCCGACCCCACTTTGTTCTCCATTTCTCTGCGATGCTCCATCAAACCAACCTAAGATCCTATTAGTTGGTAAGCTATGGGCCATGCGTTTATTAAAATTATGACTTTTTCGAGGGGAAAGATGAGGCATAGTAGCCAATGTTTGATAGCATACTTTTTCCAAACATGGAGATTTTGATTCAAAGATTGCCTTATTTCTTTCAAGCCAAATATTCCAAGAGATAAGTGCAGGAATAATAGGATAGATGGACTGCACTCTAAACCAATGGTCAAAACATTCTAATATAGAAGCTCCCGTCCACCCCCCACGCAACTTAAAGAAAATTAGGATTTTATGCCAAACAAAATAAGTGAAAGGGCATTGAACAAAAAGATGAAAAATCATCTCTCCATTACCTTTGCAAAGCTCACAAAATCCCGGGCCTTGCCATCTGCACTTGTTAAGATTATTGCAAGTGAGAAGCTTGTATTCAATGAGCCAAGAAAAAAGTTTAATCTTCTGTGGACAATCTCATTGCCAAAATTTCCTGCGCCAACCACCAATGTTTTTGTGCCATACTTTTGCTTCCAAGGCGTTATAAACATTCTTTGTAGTTAAGATATCTGTACAATCTCCTCCTGTCCATTTTAGTTCATCCGGTTCTTCGGTCAGTGCAATGTCCACATCGATCAAACTCTTTCTATAAGTCTCCCATTCATCCGGAAAAATACCCTCCAATCCCAAATCTACACAGAAGAGCCACTTAGTATAACAAGTACCCATAGTCAAAGCACTTCTAGCCTGAAAGAGATAGTAAACATGGTGGTCGTTTAAATGTTTTATCAATTCAACCAACATAAAATATCCCCGATCCATACCCAGAATCATGTCCTTGCCCGTAATGATAGAAAATCTCAAGCCTGGTTTCCAAGACAACTAGTGCACCAAAAGGGGTAAAGCATTGATTATATTACTCCATGTTTGGGAACCATTGAGAGTCGATGGATCCGATGTGCACAACCACGAACACACTAAAAGATGAGGATAGTACTTGTCTTTTAAAAATCGTTGCCAGATCCCTTGAGACAACAATCCACCCCGCAAGGATTTTCCTACTAAGGCTCTCGAGAAGCAGTAGATATTCCTAATCCCCCATCCACCATACTTTTTTGGCCGAGAAAGAAATTCCCACTTGAATAAGTGAAGGTTGGAGGAATTTTTTGAATCCAACCATAGGTAGGAAAAAGTCATCTTACGAATCCTATTCAAGACAGTAGCCAGAATGTGAGCAAGAGTCAACCAATAAACCGGTTGACTTTCAAGTACAACTTTTATAAAAACAAATCTGCCACCTAGAGATAAGAACCGATTACACCAATGGAAAATTCCGTGTTCATATTTCATCAACAACCACTGCCAATCTACAACCTTATAACTGTCCATCTTTAAAAAATATCCCAAATATTTAAAACCCTCAATCAGACATGTAGTACCAAAATGAAATAAAACTTTCAATTGATCTAGGATGGCCTGTTGAATACCAAAATGATGAAAAGTGGATTTTTGTGTGTTGATCTCCAGACCACTAGCACCACAGAAGGAAGATAAAATAGTATGGATCTCCCGCTACTCGTTAACATCCGCTTTGGACATAATAATCAAATCATCCATCAAAAGGAGATGGATGATTCTGATTAGTCGAGACACTTTAATTCCAGACAACTTCCCTTCCAAATGGATCTTTTTTAATGCTGGAGTCAACCCTTCCATCACAAGAATAAAAAGAAGTGGAGACAGTGGACACCCCTAGCGAATTCCTCTCCCACTGCTAAAGAACTTGGAGGCTTATCCATTGATCAGAATAGAATTTTTTTCTGAAGATACACAATCCATGATCCAATTGGACATTAAATACCCAAAACCACAATGTAATAGCAACAATCTCAAATAATCCCAGTTTATGCAGTCATATGCCTTTTTTAGATCTAGTTTCAATAAAACCACCTGGAGTTTATTAGTTTTAAAGCTATGGAGACACTCTTGTGTAGTTCCAATTGCATCTAGAATATGACGTCCCTTGAGGAAGCCCAGTTGTTCCTCGAACCAAGCCCTCAAGAGTTAAGGTATGATACGACGTGCGATGATCTTAGTAACAATATTATAACATAGATTACATAAGGCAATAGGCCGAAAATCAGAGAAGGATGAAGGACGATTTGATTTTGGTACTAAGGAAAGGAAGGTAGAATTGAGCGGCCTAACGACTTTACCACGTACCCTATTTTCCTCAATCGTCGCTAGTAAGTCAGGACCAACCAGATCAAAGAAGAAAAGGAAAAAATCAACAAGCCACCCATTCGGGCTGGGACTCTTGTCCTTTGCAAATCCTTTTAAAACCTCCAAAATCTCCTCCATAGTAACAACTCTTTCTAAAGATGCTACTTCACCCTCCTGAACAATCCTTGGATACAAACTGATAGCCGACAACTGATCCTGTATAACCGTCTTCTCTTGATCTTTAAAAAAAGTATGGAAATAGGTGACAACTTATTTTTTAATGGCTTCTTGACCAATGTGAAAATTATGATTCCCATCCTTTATTTCCCACATAAATTTATTATTTCTCCTATAACTAGAAAAGTTATGAAAAAAAATTGTTTTTGTCACCGCCCTTTATCCAGATTTCCCTACTTTTCTGCCTCCAACTCTCTTCTTCCTCCAATAAAAGCTTGTTGCAATCCGCCTCCAACTGTCTACCATATTTCTCTAAAACATCATTTGTAATACCATTGTATTTTTGTTTGTAAAAAAAATCCATCTCTAATTCCAACTTTGTTAAACTTTCATGTTCCCTTTTAAACTTTTCCTTTGTCCAAGATTTTACCGTGTTTTTAAGAAGTGAAATTTTTTCAACTAATCTTATTTGAGATCCTACAATTAAATCAAATCTTTGGTCCAACCAGACCTCTCTAGTTAACTCAGCAAAGGTCCCATCACTTAAGCATACAGGATTGAATTTAAAAGGGTGCTTTGTCTTCGGAATACCAATGTCAAGTTGTAGCAAAATAGGCGAATGATCATATACAAAAGTAGGTTCCACCCACGATCTATATCGCAACTCAGGGATAATCAAATATTCATTCAGAAAAAACCTATCGATCCTTTTAGAGATACTTGATTCCCATGCCCTTGCATTGCACCACGTTGGGACCAACTGTGCTGGTGCCACATCCACCATTGGTGAATCATCAAAAAGGTCTTTAAAAAAATGAGCTAAAGGATCCAAAGTAGCTGCAGAACCCCAAATTTCATCTATATTTAGGGTAAAGTTTAAATCTCCTGCCAATGTTAAGTCTTTTGTAGCTAAAAGCCCTATGCCAACAAGTTTTCTCTAGAAAGATTTGCGATCCTTGCAAGGACCATACACATTAAGAAGAGATAAGCTCCTCTTATCAACAATAATGGTACCTGTCAAGAGAATGCCATCGTAGGTGAGAACTAGAGAGAAAACAAAACAGTGTGGGTCCCAAAATGCCAACAAGACCCCAGGAGTTCCAAATGAGCTAATGGAACACATCATCCAGTCTAGTTTTAGAGAAAACATAAAGTCCCTATCCCTCACATCAGAAGAAAGAGTATCTTGTAAAAATAAAATATCAACCATAGTCTTTTTAAGTAGTCTCTGCATAGAGGCCGATTTTAGGGGCCCTACAACCCCTCTTATGTTTAGGGATAGAGTGATCATGAATTGGCCCTTGTGATGGATTTGATGCCTCTAAGTGCCCCCTGGTCAATAGTAGAGAGAGAAGATGAAGAAGGTGTCATCAAATCAGTCCCCGCTCGTTTACGAGCACTCCTGGTCTTGACAAGGGATAGTTCAAGCCCCAAACCCCTGGACCATGCTAGATTTTTTCCAGCTGATGCCCCCGTAGCGTCATGGTCAGGCACCAAAGAGATAGGATCCACAGAAACCACTTTTGTCTTCCTTAAAAAAGTTGAAATGGGAACAGGGCTAGTAACCTCCCTAATGTCCGGAACTAGTTTGGATAACATTCTGTCCAAGGAGTGTGTACTAACTTCCGATTCTCCATAACCGGGGAGAAGGGGAGTGTCGTTCGAATTTCTGGGTTTGTATTGAACTAAAGTGGGCAGAGAAAGAGAAACAACAAAGAAAGATTGCATCCGACCCTCTTCAAGAGGAGTCGGTGAGTCTTCCAACTGACTAGAGTCAACTAGAACAAAAGTGGGAAGAGATGGAGAGGAAGTAGGTGCAGTTTGATCCCATCCCTCCTCAGAAAGAGCCAATGGTGTCAAGGTAGAAACTGAGGGATTAATGTGAGCCTCGATATTAGTAGCCTGAGCCTCAGGACCATGCAAAACTTCCTTTACAATAGAAACCTTAGAAAAAATAGAATCTAGAAGGTTTCTCTCCCATGTAGACAGAGAACAATACAAGGATGGGACATAGTGTCATAACTTACCCACAAAATTTGTATCCATGGTAGTAGGTTCATACATCCCTGCTGAACCTTGAAATTAGCTCTGATGCAGAGTATCCATCTCCGTTGGGCAACCATTAGTGTCACTATCCTCTGAGGATGATTCAACAATGTGAACACTATATGGAAATCAACAGTATTTTTTGAGGTGGCCCATTTGTCTACACTGAGTGCAATGGAACGGTACCCCAAGATAATCAAGCCTCTATGATATAATCATTCTACGCCACTCTATATCGAGATTATCCAACAAACCCCCATGCACATCAAATTCTACCAAAATCTTGGCCATGCGACGATCATTTGAGAGAAGAGCCTCCTCGTCCAACTTAATTAAGCACCCCAATGAGTTCCCAATATCCTCTAGGGCCTTGTTGTTCCCGAGCTGTAATGGAAGCCCCGATAGTAAAACCCAAATATGATCAACTCTACCTTAACTATATGATGTGGATTAAATCTGATGTGTCTTTTGTTCGTTAATGGATATGTAAGAAGTATTAAATTGAAGGCATTGCTTAGTATTATTGATCATGTCTTATATATTGTAAATGGATGTATAAATTGACATGTAAAGTCCTTACATAATATCTGTTAGGTTTAATCTTCCTTAATTTTATAAAAAAAAGTAGCTTGACTTCTATTACTTGATTTTATAATTGATTTTTCTTAGTCCCTTAATTAAGAATATGTAAGTTAGTTTAGATGTCCTTACATATTACTTGTTATGAGGTGATACTCTTATAGTGTTATATAAAAGGATATGAAAGTTAACATGAAAGCTTTATAGAGTGCGTAATGAGTTTGATCTTTGATTCTTTTAATGGATATGCAAACAACCTTGAATTCTTATTAATAATGATTATGACCGATCCTTAGAAATTTAAATGAATATGTAATGTATGGTGGTATTAATTTGGTATGGAGTGCTTTAAGAAGGTTGATCTCCTTATGACTTCATAATTAAAATTAAAAGGTATTTTAAATTTTAGAATATATGTGTTGTTAAGAATTTGAACAGCTTAATTTTCTTAAAGTGTATCTAAGCTCAGAAACTAAAGTGTACATAGGGAGTGGAAGAACTTGGGTTAAGTTAATACTATTCCTACAATCCTTGAGATCTCCTAATTAAATTTTGTACGAAGTGCTACCATATGGTAAGATATATGTTATTACTAATAGAGAGTTCCTAAATTCCCTTTCTCTTAAGAAAGATAAAGGAAATTTATCATTAGAGTAAACAATATAGGATGTGGTGGTGTAATTGTTTTTATGTACATGAGAAATCTTACTTTGTTAAGTAATATTTATCTCTTAGATTCAATCTTGCTTATAAGTGGTAGCGGGGAAAAATTATAAAAGTTTTTGTCTTAGTATCCTTATATGTTGATAGGATAGAAAGATCTAAGAGTTTTAAGTAATACTGCCGAATGGGATAATAATAATTATAATTAGATCTCTACTTGATACTAAGATTATACCTATGCTCTTACAGTTCTTGTCATTCTTTATATAACTTTACTTTACTCATTTTCACTTAATTGTTTCCTGGAGATTGATTTTAGTATCATAGATTTAGCAATGGCATCATGAAGATTTTAGGGTTATGTATGATTGATAAATCTAGTCTTAATTGTGGTTTACGATTGAATTAATAGGATTTAGATACCTCCTTGTTCCTTAGAACAATCGCCAGTCCTGAGATCTTCAATGGTAAAAAAAATAAGATGAATCCTAGACTTGAGCATTGATTATGTGTCTTGGAGGTCCCAATCTTGCACGATAGGTTGGGTGGCTAGTTTCCTTATGTTTTTTTCATGTGATAGGTTGTTGATTATTAGTGATGTTGTTTCCAGTTGATTATGATGATATTTATTTAGTGGTCGTTAAATTATGTTATGACACATTTCATTTCCTAACGTTTGTTTAAAAATAAAAAAAATATTAATTACTTATTTTTGTAACCACTATTGATGTCGTAACGGAGGGGTACGTTACATAAGGTATCAGAGCAGGTGAAACCCTATGACTTTGGAATGTTACACCTTCCACTTTTCTAAATGAATGATTGAATTGTATCGCTAATTAAATTTGAAATTTGTCCATGCAGGTAATCATGGTCAGAGGATGCTGTGGAGGTAGACGACATGGTGCTGGAGGAAGAGGTATGATGCCTCAAATAAAATTCATGATCGAGGGATATAATCCCCAAGGAGAAGAAAAAATCATTGAGAAAGAACATGTTACTATGGGAGAGGTGGTAGGTATGATGATATCCTTCCTGAGGATGTTAGAGGCATTGATTAACCAACTGGATTGAGATGAAGGCAGGGCGTCTGTACCCAATGAGGGTTCACAATGTGCTCAAGATGGTATTTCTAGCATGCATCGAGAACTCAAGAAGGTGAAGTTTTCCAAGTTTATGGGTGCCACAGATGACTCAACTGCTAAGGCATGGTTGGAGAACATGGCGATGTGCTTCACACTTCTTGATTACACCTCCAACGTGAAAGTCTACATGGCGGTCTTTCAACTGAAGGGGAGTGATATTCTATGGTGGAAGACGCTCCAACCTCAACTAAGCATGGTCATCAAAGACATGTCATGGGAACTATTCGAGGAAGGATTATGGGAGAGGTATTTATTTGAGGAATTCATTGAGCACCAGCTTAATGAGTTCAACATCTTATGACAGAGTGGTCAAATGGTGCCAAAGTATGAGGCTAGATTCATGGAGCTACTTAGGTATGACCCACTTCTGAATACAGAGAAGTTAAAGGTCAATAAGTTTGTATACAACCTTAACTTCAACATTCGTGGAAAAGTGTGGATCCTAATGCCTCAGACATTGCACGATGTAGTATAGAAGGTCCTCATAGCTAAGGAAGATCTTACCAACGGGGGTCAGGGAAGAACTCCTTCTATACTGACTGGACAAATGAGATCATGAGCGCAGCAACATCAAACACCAGCTAGAGAGGCTTTAGAGCATTGAGATATTCCTAGAGAACCTTAGTTCATGACACCATGATGACAAACTCCTCAACAGATAACTCCTTACAAAGGATCACATCAACAATAACACCATCAACAACAGTTTCGACTTGTTTAGTAGAACAAACTAGGGTCATAGACGGTTAGGCTAGTATCTTCTACTTCAGGGACCAGGAGTATGTGACCGAAGACTGGATGTTGGACATGTGGAGAGATACATTACCAATGATATTGTTCGACTGAGAAGGCCAGAGCGGTTGAATCATTTGGACCCACTTCAATAGGATATTTGGGCAAGGCCCACAAGATTCATGCAGTGGTGAACAATCGCTAGGCTGAGCACCAGTCCATTGTGCTCGAGACATCAGGTACAATCGTCGACAAAAATTTTAATATTTTGATAGATCCAGGTGCTACAAAGAGATTTATCTCTAGTGAAATGCTAAAGATAATTAAGGTAAAGGAAGTCGATTAGGATGAGTTCAGATACACAGAAATTGAGTCAGGTGCCAAACAAAAGGTTGGAGGAAAGGTCACAGGTTGTAGCATTAACTTGGGAGATTTTGTAATGAAGGGAAACCTATATGTCACGATCTTAGGATCTTATGACATAGTGATCGGTATAGATTGGTTGGAATTGTATGACACAATACTCAACTGTAAGACAAAAAAATTAAGTCTCATAGATGATTTGGGACATAGTAGAGTGATTGGAGGAAGGAACAAATGAGTGTGCTTGAGGTTTATTTCTTCCCTACAACTACAAAAGAGCATGCACAAGGGATGTAAGCTATATGAAATCTTATCACTAAATGAAAAGGATGAGGCAGAAGGATTAAAAAACCTTCCTATAGTACAAGAGTTTGTAGACATGTTCCTAGAAGAGTTGCTAGGTTTTCCGCTTGAAAGAGAGTTAGAGTTTACAATAGACTTGAGGCTTCGAACTAAACCGATAGCGAGAATGCCTTATGAGATGTCAATGCCCGAATTACAGGAGTTGAAAATTAAATTGAAGGAATTATTGGACTTGGGACTCATACATCCCAGTGTATTGCCTTGGGGTGTGCCAGTTATTTTTGTAAGAAATAAGGATGGATCATAGAGACTTTGTATTGAATATCATTGTAATGTCCCCATTTTGGGACATTATCACATTATAGAGTGTTATTCCTAACATAGTAGCTAGATAGGGGTGAAAACGAGTTCGAGATATATTGAGGGGGTTTATTGGGCCTGACTTGCATCATTCATCATATTTCATCATCAGGATCCATTCCACACAACTTGTCTTTGGTTCCATTGCATTTCGATGATTTTCGTAATTTTGAGTTATTATGTGTCATATTTTAATTAAATTGACTAAGAAGGTCATAATGGGAATATTACTTGGAGAAACCTCTTAGTGTAATAGCTCATCAGAATTGGGAGGAAGAGAATTGCAGGATAAGATGATGAGAAGTGACTTTTAGTGGCCAGAGAAGCCATAAGGATGGATAAATCACTTTTTAGAGTTAAAATGGGTAATTAATTAATTAAGTGATTTAATGAAGGAATAATAAAATAAAGAAAAGTCACTTGGAGAGAAAAGGTGAACAAGGGGGTATAAAGGAGAGATAGGGGCCTCTATTATCTAATTATCTTGATTGATTATTTTGTATTCAGTCTCTTGGCTTGGAGAGTTATTAAAGCTTGGGGTTTTGAGGGTTTTGGTGACAAACCCTAGTATTGGTTTTGATGTTGCAATGATACACCCTAGGTAGTCAGATTTGAGGACGAGATCACTTCAGGTTTCATCATTTTTCTTCATTTCTACGGATCTTAATCTTCTTACAACTGAATATCTTGGAGTATTGTTAGTTCCTTGTGTGAGGCGGCTGGTTTTTTCCAGTGTGGGATGACTTTTCCATTATGGGGGAGTTTTCCTCATCATGATGGGCATAATAATTATTGTGTAGGTCTATCCATACATCCATTAAACTTTCCCATTGTGGGGGTTGATTTTTATACATTCTAGGTGTTGCTTACTACATTCTGGGCATATTTATTGGGTCCTGGATGAGTTCTTATCTGCTATACAAAACTCTCTCTCTGCAGATCATTGTATTATGAGAAGGGGTTGTTGGGTCTACTTGAAGGGGCATGGAACCTTTTCTGAGCAATATATATAGCTAAGAGGTTGAACCATTCCACCAACTATGAGATATATCTACTGTTGACTGAAATATCAATATGGAGAGTCATATATTATCGAGACCAAGAACTAGGAGGGCGCCATATATTTTATGGGTAGCGTATAACTTGTTGGAGGTCGTTTATTTGTTGGGAATGGTAAATTGTTATGATGGGAGAATTTGTATATCATAAGTGTTGTTTATACATCTTCCCCTAGACTTCATTACAACACAAATTTGTATCAAAGGCATGTAGGTTGAAGAGGGCGCATTTCCCCTTTATTGTGATCACCACTTGTCAAATAATTCACACATACTGTTGCTGATATTAGTGGGTTTCGTTAGGAGGATATTTCGATATCTTCTGGACATGTATTGACTGTATATTCCAGCTATATATATCATCTTCTCCAACTTACAAAAATATGGAATTTTCAGTGTACGGTGGCAACCATATAATATCTAAATAAAAGTTGGGTTTGAAGTTATTTATGTGAGATTCTTGAAGTAATCTTTGGCATATTTCTTTAGGATTATTCTGCTATATATTTCATGTTATTATATGCTCTCCTAAATAAGAAAAACTCTGAAAAGTAACTAAAATGAAAGCTACAATAGTCTTTCACCAATTGTTTGACGAAATGTCTACACTAGATATGTTGCAGTAAGTATAATAGTTAATGTAAATCTATAACAACCAACATGAAAAGAGACTATAAGGAGATGAAAACACTTTCGATGAAAACCCAAACACATTATAAATCCTCCATTGATATTGTCTAAGCCAAATCAACCATTTGGTAAAGTCTTTGAAGCTTATCTTCAAAGTGTTTGTCGAAACACCTCAATGAAAAAAAGGTTAAATTTCCTTCAGATTTAATTGGGGATATTACAGTGGTATCAGAGCATGGTCCTCTGCAGCTGTGAGGTTTTGAAGGGTAAAATTTACAACATATACATGAAAAATATGGAAAATCAGTTGTAACATTAGGCATTTGAGGTGGGAATGAGCTTACAGTCACTCTCTCACTTCAAAAACACTCTTCTTAAAATTATCAAGCAAGCAACATAAATTTTATCTAAGGCGGGCCAGTCTCTTTCAAAGGTTATGTTGGATGAAATACACCCATTAAGGGAAGCTATAGTTATGCCAAATTTGTTGAGACATCAAGATGGAGAGGTGTCACTTAGGGTGTCTATATGTATAATTGAGATCACCAGAATCACAACACCAAACGCCCCATACAAAGATGATGTGTTGAGAGACACCTTCCAACTTATTATTACTATTTTCCGAGGGTTCAATTATATAACTAGTCCCTTGTTTGGAGAGAGGGTTACCATTATGGAAACAATGACCAATATTGAGTCACGTCTTTTGATGCTAGACATTGGGTGTGCTGACTCGATCCTTGAGCTGTTTCACATTTTCTTCTTTGTTGTTAGTGGAGATCATCCAGAAAATGTGTTAACATCTATGCAAGCCATTATGACTTGTATTTTGGATGAGAGTGATGATATTCTAGAGTGGCTGGTATCACTTATACTAGCTTCCTTGGGGAGAGAAATGGAGGAGGTTTCTTAGGCTAGACATAGACTTTCTATGAGTTTAGTGGAGAAGTGTGAAAATAAGCTTGAACCATATATGACTATATCATCCAATGAAACTAGCACATGGGATGAACAGGCTGATAGCAGGACAATGCATGAGGAGGAGTTGGAATCTTCATCTTGTACAGAGGCTTGTGATGATCTGGGTGTGAGTTCACCTGAGTATGATGAGGCATTCAAACTAGACGAGTCACCTTTGGAGACCGATATTATTTTGTAGGAGGTGCGCATGACTGAGGACCAGATTAGCACAATGAATAAAGAGGAGAATTCTTATGGAGAGCCACACCATTTGGAAATGAAGCTAAAGGTTAGTGAGGATATGATTGCGGTAGCTATGCGACACTTTGATGCTACACAAGCATTGGTGGAAAATTATTGTTGGAGGGCCTCGATGGCACATGTTAGTTCAGATGGGGGACTTGTCATTGATGAATTCCATGCACTCGGGGAGATAGTGACTATGATGAGGGATGACTACCAACAATTGTCGATGGATAGGGATTACCTATTGGAGGTTGGCAAGATGTATCACAGGTCATTGAGGGAGAAGGAGGTTGAGGTGGACCGAATCACTCATGAGTTGGTGAGAACGTGGAGATTCTTGGAAGGAACACATATAGCCCTTCAAGAAACAAGGTCCAAATTAGAGGTGTTACTTGAGGAGACTAGTCAGAGATCCACTACATCTATCTTAGTAGAGAGTATGACATATCATTCAACCACATTGCTAGAGGATGATGGTGGTTTAGCAGTAGAGCACCAGTTGATGGAGGGGCATGAGGAGTACCCAAGATCACTGATGAGTATGGAGAGATATGATCAAGAGACATAGGAGGATGTCCATGGGTCATAGGTACCACTCTTCATGAGGGGTTTTGAGATAGTTTGTCATACAGATGATCATGGGGATTCCAGAGCCATGGACAATTATGAGGAGACTTCCATTTGTGTTCCAGGATTGACTGACCTTCATATAGAGGTTGACCTAGTAGTACAACCAAGAGCCATGAGGTTACAAGAGTGTACCAGATATTACATGAATATGTAGGGACATACATTGATGAATGGTAGTTCAAAAATACATACAATGGTGTACAGTGGGATTCAAGAGGATGCACTGAATTACAGGGAGGAGATGTAGTTCATAGAGCATGGAGATTCCTCTCCCTTGCAGTAGTATACAGATTTGGGAGATCACCTTCACAATAGCAGCAATAGTGATGATGGATGGAGAGTGATTGAGCCACATATGGTGGATATACCTACTGTTGTACCCGATGGTTGGTGTTCAGTGATAAGTATAGGAGATTAATTACCATGGGTGCCAGTGGATGATATTTTGGTCAATTCCTTGGGATTGACCAAAGGATATGATACTTTCTAGTCCTACAGTTGGTTGTAGATGTTTATGATAGCCTTTATCAATACCTTCATCATACCTTTATCAATACTGTTGGTTGTAATGTATTGATAAAGGCTATCATGAACATCTACAACCAACTGTAGGACTAGAAAGTATCATATCCTTTGGTCAATCCCAAGGAATTGACCAATGGTAAGGGACATGGAGAGTTGGTAGGCTGAGACCACGTGACATGAGTGTATTTATTGCATACAACAAGATATGGGTGGATCATCAGAGATGAGTAAATGAGGCCTTAGGTGTGATGGAGAGTATCTTAGGCCATGGGATAGAGGATATATCATAGGTTTATACATATTCAAATTCTCATTGGGATGAGGATGGAGGGATTTCGACAGTTACCAGTAGGGCACATCAACAGTTAACAGGGATTGGAAGTGATGGAATTCCAAATTTGACATGGGATCTAGGAGTCCACTTGGTCAGTAGTTTTCTTCATCTTATGAGGATCCATGAGTGGAGGATCCATTATGTACACTTTGAGAAGACAGTCATGATTAGAGTAGTGCAACGTCAACATGATGGTCCATGTCAGAGACTAGCATGGGACCCTGGGATTACAGGGATGGGAATTTCATTTACTGATGGATACAAGTGGATCTTTGTAGGGGGAAGTCACTTTGACTTTATAGTGAGATTCGTGTTGGGGTTGGTATGTTCTTTGAGGACAGACTCATTTCGGGTTAAGACCATGTGTTATTTGTAGGAGACTCATGGTATTGATATGTTACAGGACTATATTTCACAAGGCATTGCAGCTCACATTTTTATATGGGATCCATGGATTAGAGTGCTTGGTAGTTAAACATTTGATGAAGTTGATCTTCGATTAGAGTGGTTGCTCAGGGAGTTGACTGATAATTCTACTCATTCGGAGCATGTGGGTGTCATGCGTGGTGAGCACTTGGAGAAGCCACATCTTGAGGGGAGTCTACCTTGTGTCACATAGGTAGATATGGGACCCAGGTATCATATGTATTTGGATTCAGTTATTTCTTGAGGATAATAAATATTCCAGTAGGGAGGACTGTAATGTCCTTATTTTGGGACATTATTACATTACAAAGTGTTATGCCTAACATAGTAGCCAGATAGGGGTGATAATGAGTTCGAGAGATATTGAGGGGTTTTATTGGGCCCAACTTGCATCGTTCATCACATTTTATCATCAATATTCATTCCACACAACTTGGCTTTGGTTCCATTGCATTCCGATGATTTCCGTAATTTTGAGTTATTATGGGTCATATTTTAATTAAATTCACTAAGGTCATAATAGGCATATTACTTGGAGAAACCTCTTAGTGTAATAGCTCATTGGAATTGGGAGGAATATCACTATAGGATAAGATGATGAGAAGTGACTTTTAGTGGCCAAAGAAGCCATAAGGATGGATAAATCACTTTTTAGAGTTAAAATGTTTAATTAATTAATTAAGTGATTTAATCAAGGAATAATAAAATAAAGAAAAGTCACTTGGAGAGAAAAGATGAACATGGTGGTATAAAGGAGAGATAGGGGCCTCTATTATCTCATTATGTTGATTGATTATTTTGTATTCGACCTCTTGTCTTGGAGAGCTCTTAGAGCTTAGGGTTTTGAGGGTTTTGGTGACAAACCCTAGGATTGGTTTTTGTGTTGCAATGATACACCCTAGGTAGTCAATTTGAGGAAGAGATCACTTCAAGTTTCTTCATTGTTCTTCATTTCTACGGAGCTTAATATTCTTACAGCTGGATATCTTGGAGTATTTTTAGTTCCTTGTGTGAGGCGGCTAGGTTTTTCTAGTGTGGGAGGAGTTTTCCATTGTGGGGGAAATTTCCTCACTTTAATGGGCATAATACTTATTATGGAGGATGATCCATACATACATTAAGGTTTCCCATCGTGGGGGTTTAGTTTTATATATTCTGGGCACTGCATACTACATCTTGCGCATATTTATTGGGTCCTGGACAAGTTCTTATCTGTTGTATGAATCTCTCTCTCTACAGATCATTGTATTATGAGAAGGGGTTGTTGGGTCTACTTGAAGGGGAATGGAAACTTCACTGAGCAATATATACAGCCAGGAGGTCTAACCCTTCCACCAACTATGAGATATATCTACTGTTGACTAAAATATTAGTGTGGAGAGTCATTTATTATCGAGACCAAGAACTAGGATGTCACCATATATTTTCTGGGCAACATATAACTTGTTGGAGGTCGTTCATTTGCTGGGAATGGTCTATTGTTATGATGGGAGAATTTGTATATCAGAAGTTTTGTTTATCCATGTTCCCCTAGACTTCATTACAACACAAATTTGCATCAAAGGCATGTAGGTTGAAGAGGGCACATTTCCCCTTTATTGTGATCACCACTTGTCAAATAATTCACACATACTGTTGCTGATATTAGTGGCTTTTGCTAGGAGGATATTTGGATATCTTCTAGATATGCATTGACTATACATTCCAGCTATATATATCAGCTACTCCAACTTATAAAAATCTGGAATTTTCAGTATACGGTGGAAACCATATAATATCTAAATAAAAGTTGAGTTTGAAGGTATTTATATGAGCTTCTTGAATTAATCTTTGGCATCTTTCTTTAGGATTATTCTGATATATATTTCATGTTCTTATATTCTCTCCTAAACAAGAAAAACTCAAAAAAGATAACTAAAATGAAAGCTACAACAATCTTTCATCAACTGTTTGAAGAAATGTCTACGCTAGATATGCTGCAGTAAGCATAACAATTAATGCAAATCTATAACAACCAACATGCAAAGAGATTATAAGGAGATGAAAAAAATTTCGATGATAACCCAAACACATTATAAATCCTCCATTGATATTGGATAAGCCAAATCAACCATTTGGTAAAGTCTTTGAAGCTTACGTTCAAAGTGTTTGTCGAAACACCTCAATGAAAAAAAGTTAAATTTCCTCGAGATTTAATTGGGGATCTTACAATCGTCAATTGAACAAAGCGACGATCAAGAACGAATATCTGTTTCCAAGAATAAATGATTTGTTTGATCATATGAAAGGAGCGACAATTTTCTCGAAGGTTGACTTGAGATCACGATATCACCAATTATGGATTAAAGAGGAAGATATCCCTAAGACCACGTTTAAGACGAGGTTCGGATACTATGAGTTTACAGTTTTACCATTTAGACTGAGGAACACCCTGTGGGTATTCATGAGCTTGATGATTGGGGTGCTCCGTGAATACTTGGACAAGTTTTTTCAAGTATTTATTGATTACATACTAATTTATTCTCGGACAAAATATCAAGAGCATGACAAACATTTAAGATTGGTACTACAATGTCTATGAGAAAAAAAATTATACGAGAAACTATCAAAATGTTTTTTTTACCAATCGAGGATTCATTACTTGGGACATATCATATCTGGTGAAGGTATTGTTGTGGACGAGGGAAAGTAGAATCTATTATGGAATGGCCTACACTGACGGATGTACAAGAAGTACACAACTTTATGGGTTTAGTAGGATACTACTGATGATTCATCGAAGGTTTTTCTAAGATACAAAATTTGATCACAGAATTGCAGAACAAAACCAAGAAATTTATATGGACCGAGAAATGCATGGGAGAATTTCAAAGGCTCAAGGAGTTATTGACGACAACACCAATATTGAAATTCCTCAACATGGACAAGGAATTCTTGGTATGCACAGACGCATCCAAGGAAGGTTTAGTCAAAGTTTTGATGCAAGACGGTCGAGTGATCACTTACATTTCAAGGAAATTGAGAAAGAATGAGGAGAACTACACGACACATGACTTGGAGTTATTGGCAATTGTATATTCCTTGAGATTTTGGAGACACTATATGATTGGACATAAATTCGAATTAAAGACATATCACTGTGGATTGAAACATGTATTTACGTAAATTCACTTGAATGCACGATAAAGGCGTTGGTCAAAATTACTTAGAGAATATGATTTTGAGATTACTTACATTAAAGGAATGATGAACAGAGTGGCATATGCATTGAGTCGGAGACCACAAATATTCTCTGTAATACCTCTGAAACGAATATTCAAGAAAAGATTCTAACTTTACAGATCAATGATGACTGGTATAAATAGGTTAAGGAAAATATCAGACAATATACCATGATGGTACCGAAGTTTGAATGTTATATATTGGACAATGATAGATTGATGAGGTATAAAACCAAGTTTTACGTACCACTGAATGATGAATTAAGAAGTAAATTTATATTAAGTGAAGTGCATTGAGCAATATACATGGCTCATCCGGGAGTCACGGAGATGAAGGATAAACTTAAGACTTTTTTCTTCTGGAAAGGAATGAAAGAAGACATAGTTAGTTATGTGGTGAGATGTCTAGAATGTCAGGAAGTGAAATATGAACATAGACATCTGGCAGGATTGTTATAACCACACATTATTCTGGAATATAAATGGGAGGTCATCTCGATGGATTTTATTGTTGGATTGCAACTGATGGAAAGGAGATACGACTCGATTTTCATGGTAGTTGACACCCTGACGAAGAGTGCACACTTTATTCTTGTACGTATGACATATCAAGTGCCTGACATAACTAGATTTCTTTTCAACAAGGTTGTAAGATTACATGGTGTACCAAGAAGGATCATATCCGATTGAGGATCAATGTTTACTAGACAATTTTGGACTAGTTTTCAAGAGGCTTTGGGAACACAATTGAAATTTAGTACAACATATCACCCTAAGATAGACGGGTAGATAGAAAAAACAAACCAAATTTTGGAATATATGTTGCATATATATGTAATGGACAAAAAAAAACATTGGGAATATTTCTTGCGACTAGTGGAGTTTGCTTACAAAAAATACAATCAGAGTACCATTAAGATGAAATCGTTTGAGTTTCTTTACATGTGACCATGTCGGACGTCGTTGAGTTGGGATCGGCTCGAGGATAGGGTCCTGGTAGGACCTGAAGTGATTCAAGAAATGGAAGAACAAATGCAATTGATAAAACAAAGGATTAAAGATGCAAAAGATTGACATAAGAGTTACACTGATGTGCATCAAATTGACCGTAGTTATGAAGTTGGCGACCGATTTTTCTTGCGAGTGAAACTGCACAAGATTTCGATTAAGTTTGGAAAGGGTGATAAACTCTCTTCTAGGTTTGTGGGACCTTTCAAAGTTGTGGAAAAGAAAGGACCCATGGATTATCAACTAGCCTTGACTGATTCTTTGAGGCATATTCACGATGTATTTCATGTATATGTTTTGAGACATTATATTAGTGATCTTACCAATGTGATTGACATGAGTTTCTTGTAGGTGTCAGATGAGGGTTCTCTCACAATGGAGCCAATCCACAGTCTGGACCATCGAATTTGAAAACTATGATGTCGAATAGTCGAATAGGTCAAGGTCCAGTGGGATAATTATAGTCCACACTCGACTACCTAGGAGGATGCATATGATATGTGTTAGAATTTTCCTTGTTTGATAGATTAGACATATAGATCTATGTCATATACTTTTATTTAATTTCATTTATATGCTGTACAACTTTGGGACAAATTTTAAAATAAGAGGGGGTTTATGTAACATCCCTCTCTATTGAACACAATTTTATCGACTTATTATTTGAGGAAACTTGCATGCAAGTGATCCGGTTATGGTACATGGTTATTTATTTTGATTATGGATTATACATGTTGATGATGTGGAGTGACTTATTGTTTCGATCTATATGTATTGGCAGAGACTATTGACGAGTTTACCTGAGTGTGCAGGACACGTGATAAATTATGAATGTTGATGGTATTGATGGACCTCCTTGGTCTCCGGATTGGGTCAAGGAGTGGATTATATTTTGTTTGAGTATTTCATTTTACGCATATGTGACATATGACTGATTATAGTATGATTGTGTATATTGATCATTGACAATGTTTTGTCAATGGATGCAGGCTGGCGATGCTTGCTAATCTGACTCACATAAGGAGTAAAGGGGCCATGCACAACAAACCAGACATTGAGGGAGAGGTGTGACAGAGTCCCTATCATAGCCTACTAGCACTCTTGTCATTTCTCTAATTGTAGGTTAATGATTACCTAGTTCAAGAGGTCCACGATGTCGTCAGGGTAGATTGAGACAGTCGCTCATGAATATTTCTAAGGGGCCTTCAATAAGGCATAGTCCTTATTCCCTAGAATCCCTTGGTCTCTCAAAAGGTCGACCAAGTGGAGTGTTGACTCCAAGGGTTAGACAAACTATGAAAACCAGTAAAAAAGAGAGTGGCACCCTTAGAGCACGGAGATGCGTCTTGAAGGGCAGGCCACATAATTTAAATTTCGATTCAAATACACTAGGTGGCCTAGAAAACTTTGAATTGATTAGACATTGTCGAATTTAAAATAATTAATTAAAGAGTGTTTTATTAATTATAAATCTCAATTATAAGTCAAATCCTATTCTAAAACTAAGCCTAGGTCTAAGTTAGGTTAGGGGGCTAAAATAAAATGTTAAATAAATAAAAAGTTTAGAGATAATTCAATCTAAAAGGAAAGGGTGAAATAAATCTAAAGATAAGATATAATGCACACATGTGCAATAAATTAATAAAAGGGAAATTTAAATTAAGAAAGAAATAAAATAGGAGAGAATAAGTGTACACATAAGATGGTATGTAGAGTCTTGCTACCACTAGTCTAACTAGAAGAATAATCCTTTTCAAACTCTAACTAAGATTTAGTTAGGAGACATTCATTAATTGAGAATCTAGGGAATAAAGGGACAACTAAGAATGAAAATAGGAACACATTGGGGAATGTGAGCGGAATTGACTTTCAATTAAAATAAAATATGTAATTACTTGTGAAACTTGTGGAGAGGGTGACAAGTGTGAGGGTGAAGAATCCTAATTTATTTAATTAAAAAGTTAATTAATTGTGCATGTGGACATGTGTCAGTGAGGAAAAATATATAAAACAAATAGCCTATATGGGAAATGGAGGATAGTTGGGATTGGTAAAGTTATGTTGCCAAAATATTTTTGGACTATGTTTTACTTGTGAGAGTTGGCATACCAAGATTGATATAGAGTGGTGGTTCTACCTTGCGAGGCAAGCTTGGAGCTAGAGTATATTCTAGTTTGTGTGTGTGTGGCCCCTTTGCAGCTCGGTGGGATAAGGGGGAAGAAGAGTACCCATAACATTGGATGGGAGGTACCAGTGAAGTCTCCGTGATTAGAAAGCGAGAGAAAGGAAGAAGCACCATTTGCTGAAGATCATCTTCGAATTCTTTGTCATCGGTCACAATATTCTTATTGCGATTTGAAAATATAATAAGATTAAGTTGTACCTATAGTTTGGAAATTTTCCATAATCTGTATTGGATTCTGATGTCGAATTTGTAAAATATCTTAATGGTTGTGTATTATAGAAGGTGATTTTCTGCATTGCTACCAATTCAACTTTCAACTAAATGTTTCAGAACTTTTTATTCGATGTCTCTCATTTTACCAATCCATTTTCAATTCCTATTTGTTTGTTGTTATCTAGATTACCCATTGAAAATATTGAATTTTTTTGATCATTGCTAGTAATTGTACCCATAGTACAAAATCTCTTTGGCCACATAATTTGGATGCTTTTCAGAATTTTAAAAAGCATGTTTCATTGGTAAACCAACTCACCAAAAACATTGTGGTATTCGCATATCCTTGTAATAGTTTAACTCTAGTGTGAATTTTATAATCCGTTCTGATGAATGGTTCGTATGTGACCAACATCCTTCAAGCTTCGATGTAATGTTGCATGTGACCCTTGCCAAGATTATTAGTATGAATAGGAACCCCTTTCTTATCGATGATGTGGGATTTTGTTATGTTTGTTGGGCTTATACTTTGAAGATCACTGCATTTTTTTAGTGCAAGGTGTAACTCTTAAATATTGGGTTCTTCCCTTATCACCTTATGTGTTGAACCTTGGAGCTGACTGGTGCATGTGGTGTCAACTTATTTCCACTACTCAATATGCACTTTCTTTCCTTGTGCACTGTGTGTTGTTGAGTTTTGAAAACTGCCTCTTTCTAAACCCTATCGTAGGAGTCCTTATCTTGGTTCCTGTTGACATTACTCCAAGATCTCATCTTTTCGATTGCCTTTCTAAAAATTTCTTCAATGGATGAATTCTACATTTCCATTACCACTTAAAAATAGGTATGTGCTAAAGCTAAGGAAGCACATTGTGTTACAATCCCTCTCTTGTTTCGTTGTTTGCGCATAGATTAAATTACTATAGTCTTGCTTACCTGCTCTAGTTAATTGGAATTCAAATTTACTTGCCTTGTTTTTAAACCTGAGTAAAACGCCATGTGTAACCGCAAGGATGGTATGTCATTTTATTTTTCTTGTTGTTGTAATTGCGGAGAGGATTGAATGTTTAGATTCCGAACTTGGTTCAAGTCTTATTGACTTGTTTACTCTTAAGGGGACCCAGAAACGAATAATCCATCTTTTAAACTCTGTGTATTATAATTATTAATCAACTCTACCTGAACCTTATGATGTGGATTGAATCTCATGTGTTTTTTTTCGTTAATGGATATGTAAGAAGTATTAAATTGAAGGCATTTCTTAGTATGATTGATCACCTCTTAGATATCTTAAATGAATGTATAAATTGACATGTAAATTCCTTACATAATATATGATAAGTTTTGTTAGCACCATGATTTTCATAGCTAAGGTTAGAGGTTTGTCAACAATTTGCAAAGTCATGCTTGTTATCACCCATATTGTTTTTATTCCTAGCATCATTTAACATCTCCAAGGGTCAGTTTCAAAATGAAGCTTATCATTTATTATTTCCATTTCCATTTTCAACTACGCACTACGCAGATCACTTCATCACACAAACGATTCTATCGCACATAGGATGTTGTCGCAGATAGGATGTTATCACTAAGTGGATTTTGTCGCGCAGTGGGATGCTTTCGCGCATAGGATGTCATCGCGCAGTGGATTTCGTCGTGTCGTGGATTTCATCACGCAGTGGATGTTGTCACGCATAGGATGTTGTCGCACATAGGATGTTATTGTGTGGTGGATTTCATCGCACAGTGGGATGCTGTCACACATAGAATTCTTTCGCGCAAAGGATTTTCCTGTGCACATGCTACAAGTTGCGTTCCGCAAATGACTAGTTTAGTGGTCAACTTCAAGATCACTTTTTGACCAAATGGAGAGGAATTTTGAAAATCCCCGAGGATTGTTTGTTGAGGACAAACAAAATAATAAAAATCTCTCTCATATTTGCAACAGGTGTCACAGATTGGGAGATTCAAATGAATATTTGAGCCTTATTTTTTAGCTTTCACGATTTCCTGTTTGAGACATGTTTTGTCTACATGTATTCTGACCAACTGGAGATAAATTTCAAGAAAATCAGAGATGATTTTCTTTATAACGAGCTTAAATACAAAAACCTCTCTCAGTTTCTAAATTTTTTTTTTTTAGTGATATATGATGTCATATTTAACACCTATTTTCCGAGTTTGCTGTGCAATCTGCTGCGTTTTTTGTTGTAGGTTGCTGTTGCATAGAAAACTTGCTATGCAGGGGTGACAGAGTGTCTAGAAGTGAAAATGATGACTTATCAAAACCATAGGGTCTAATGTTGATCATGATCAATTATTTTAAAGAATATCTCAGTTACGATTATGATTTGGAAAAGTCGGGTTTCCTATTTTTAGTAAATCTGTTGAGGTTATTGCTCTCTTTCAAAGAAACCGGATCCATGATTCCAGGAGAGAGCAACTCGACCATAAAAGACAAGGGTGACATTAGTTTTCTATATATGGAGATCATTTTCATGTATAAGGTTTTGGTTGGCAAAATTTGTATAAACAGTAGCTATTGTATGTAATTTGAGTTGGACCAAAACTTAATGCAAAAGTCCTGTAACTTTGATGAAAAGATTCTAATTGTAACAGTTGGATGTATTGTTTTCCCTTTATTACGTATGTGCTTCCTGTTATCTTTACTCATATCTTTTTCTGTCTAATTTGGAATGGATTTTTGAACCTGTGGATTCACTGCACACCGCCCCTTGTTCATGCCACTTAGACAAAACATTTTTCCTCTAAAGTTAACTCTAAATTCACCCATAGAGGTGCTATGAGTTACTTCCTATAATTTATTTCCACCACACATTACTCTTTTTCACTGAAGACTATTTCTCTCTTAGCCTTTATCCTCTCAAAGTTTGGTCACTGAGTCATTTGTCTTTGTTGTTTCCTTGAATCGACTCTGTTAGCACTAGGAATCACCCTCAGACTGTAATGAGGATAAGCCCAATACCCATTGTTTTATACAGTAAATGTAAATGAGTTTTAAGGGGGGTCAAATGGATAAGACTTGAGATAATAACATTCCAACTCAGAAAATATGGACTAGCATGCACCAATCATTAAGGTCTTCAATCAACTTCAGTTAGTAAGTTGGATTAAGGGTGGGTAGGGGGAAGATTTAGTGATAAAGGTGTAGAGGTCTGCTATGAACATCAGGTTTCCAATAGCCTAAGGAGGAAAAACTTAAACTCAAGGTCCTCTTGGATTCAAATTTCAAGGAAGCTGAAAGCAATCATAACAACATTATAATCAAACAATCATCATAATACAATCACAACAATCCATGTGAATCATTCCATCATGGACTCTTTCAGTGTTGGAGGAAAATAAAATGGAGTAAGAAAGATGACTTGAATTAATGAATAAGTCTAAAAAACAAATACATAAACAAAGAACCAATGTTCTTCATAAAAATAATACAATAGCAGGGATCCTAGCTCAACCATCCAACCTTTACAAAATATCAAAACTGCATACATATACTGAGAATTGCTACAACCAACAAGAGTGTGATCGGGCCCCTGCATTCAAATTTTCCAGTCAGTGCCTACTCTATCAGACTCTGCAGGTCTTCTCATGTTAGAGGCGATCCCGACTCATTTATGAGTTTTGCAAGAAAAACCATCCAGGATGAAACTTCGATTGGATAGTCTGCCTTCATGGATGCTCCTTGCAATGCTTTCCATTTGTGGGGTGATATGAGGGAACAACTTCCGCCCTTATATTCAATAAATTCCTTCATTGGGATTAGGATGAGGCCTGACACCCATGAATGCTTCCAAGCAATGCCCACGACTTTTTCAAGTCAGTCCTGATGCCTTGAGGCTTTGCAAATCTTCCCTTGTGACCAATGCGAGAGTTGTAGGTGCTACGCTCCTTTTTAAATGTGACCTCGGGCCGTGACCTGATGCTCTATCCCATATGAAGCTTCTAGATTTCATGCTTCGAGAGTCTTCTCATCATTTGTCTCCAGACTTCTCGATACTTGAGTCGGAAAAATCACCTTGCTCAGATTGACGGTTGGATCTACTATGCATTCGACGACTATGATTTCTTCCATGAAAACCCGAGTCACCAATCATGCACTGGGTGCTTACCTTTATTCTTGGGCCCACCTCCTATGTGACCTCGAGCTATGACCATGGGCCAAATTCTTGGGCGCTTTGCAACTTCGCGCTTCGCGTTGTTGGAAGATTGCTCATCTCCCTACTGCCGAAACCTGAACTTGTGATTTCCTCAGGAGAAAATCTATGGTCTAGCTCCCTCCTTTGATAAACAACTACGATCTTTTCATGATTTCGCATTTCGTGAGTCCTCACGACTCTTCCCTTTTACTAACCCGACTCGTGAAACTGCGAAATGCTGATATTTCACCAAGTGCCCTTCCTAGTACCAATGACTAGGATTGACCTCACGACTTCGGACCTATGTCTAACATTAAAATTTGTGCAAATTTATGATCCCAATCACCTTTTCTTGCATTTCAATCTCGAAGTGGGTCTCTCAGAAAGGTGTGCTTTTGAAATCGAAATTGATACCTGCACAAGAAAAGGATGGGGTCTCCCTGTGGCCCTTAGAAAACTTTATGTGATAACAGACTCCATAGCCAAAAGACTTATTTTCTTGCCCCAGTATAACCAGAACCCATTATATCAAAGGTGTTAAATCTAGCCATCATTTTAAATCCATATCCCATGCAGAGATAGAGTCTCCTGAGAGAGCCTTCTCAAGGTTCGAAAGGCTAGTTTCGGGCTTCAAAGTTGGTTGAAAATGTTTCCTTTGTTGTTTGTTTATCAGCCGAATAGATTTACGCAATTCTAACATTTTGGTGCCATTGCCAGGGACAAAATTGAATGAAACTTTCCCTTTGAAGAAAAACATTGTTGCAGTTCTAAGGTCTAAGAGAAACAAACACTTAGGCACATATTGACTATATTTATGCCCTGGCGACTCCACACATCAGAAAATTAGTTTGAAGGTGATTCCACTGGCAGAAGAATCTAGAGATAAATTTTTCATGGTGACTCCAATCAAGCTTCAAATGTGATCGAAAGACTCCACTGGATAATGAGACCTGTTGACAGAGATATGGAAGAGCAGTATGGAAAAATAAGGTACTCGAGCTTAAGTTTAGTTCAAGAAGTACTTTTCTGTTTTATCAATATCTTCTTGTCCTTTTCTAAGTTTTTCAAAAGAATGTTTCTTCACTTACTGCATTCAAATTAATCCAGAGATCTACCCTTGTATATCCTTCATTGCAAACTGTAGGTATACCTCCTTCTTGTATAGTCAATATTCACCAAGCTCCTTCCTTTGAACCATATGATGTTCATGATAATTGTTGTGAGCTAAATGAAACCAAAGCTGAGCTTGTACCTGCTATTCTAAATCTTGTACCCTCCAAGATTCAAGAAAGATACAGTCCTCTTAAATTTCCTTCCATCCTTCATGACTTTCCTCTGAAACATTATAAGTACCTTCCTAGGTTCGATGGAGAGCTCGATGGAATTTCAACTGAAAAACATATTCAAGTATTTGAGCATCCTAAGTTGATTAGCTCGTGGGATGAATTGAGGGAAGATTTCCATGGATTTTGGGGTGAGAGAAAGTTGTGGAATATACTCCTTTCAGATTTTTATGCCATGAGAAGAATGAAAGATGAAACCATCTCAAATTTCAGTAGGAGGTTTGCTAGTCTTTATTATAAACTTCCTAAAGAAGTCCAACCTTCTGAATTCCCTGCCATGCTCCATTATGTAACAACCTTTCAATTAAAATGATCTTTTCTTCTAATGGAGAGGAAGTCTATGTCCTTGCAGCAGATGTTTAATAATGCTCAGGAAGTGGACGACAATATTCAAGCATATAAGGAGCTACAAAATCAGATTTTGGATGAGAAGTTGAAAGATGAATAACATGATATTGTGCATAAAAAAGAAGTTGATTTGCATCTCGATCTTTTTCATCATAAGCAAGAAACTGATTTTTTTATGTATTCATTTGTAGACAATCAAGAAGATGAATTTTAAAATCAGCTGGGTGAAGAGAAGGTTGATGTTCGAAGCTTTTACTTGTTAGATGAAATTGGAGATGTTGTTGATTTGCCTATATATGATGAAGATGATGATGATTATGAGATTGAATTCCTAGAACAACTAGCTGCATGTTCTCTATCAAAAAATGTTCCTTTTCAACAATGTAATGAGAGAAATAAACCTACATATCAAAATTACAAAGAACAAAGTATTGAATCTACTGAAGGAAATTCTTTACCTTTATGCTTTTATTCATTTAAATTGTTGAAATAAAATTCTAAGATCATCACTGAAGCAAAGGAATGTGTTTTGATGCCAAATCACACTAATTCACTCGAACAAACTGACAAGAAATTGAAACAATATTCTCATGTGTTTGATGACCATGTTACTTGTTATGTAGGAGGTCTTGTCAGTTCAAAATTAAAGCCATTGGTCGAAGATGAATCTAAAAATGAGTATGTTCAACAATCCAAAGAAATTGAAAAATGTGCATATGACAACAATGAAGAAAATGAAGAAAGTTCTGAATTAGGTGAAATAAATTTGCCGTTGTGTTTTTCATCTTTCGAATTGCTGAAGCAAAATGTTTATAATGTTTCAAATTAGAAATCCTACATGCATGATGTTGAATATGAAGAAAGCAGTGGAGTTGCAAAAGAAAATTGTCTTCCATTATGTTTTTCTTCCTTTGAATTGTTGAAAGTAAATCATGAGATAATAGAGGAAGCAATGAATTCAGATTGCATTCACAGTGACATTGTTTTACATGAGAATATTGTTATCAGTGAAGAGGACCAACAACCTTCTCATACTTTTAATGACCCTGTTGTTGATTACATGGAAAGTTGTTTCAGTTCAGATTTGTAGCCTGTTATCAACTACCAGCTTGGAAATAAATATGATGATAAATCAACATTAGTGTTAGATATGGATTGCCTGCCACTAGGGGTTTCATTTCAGCCTGCACTGTCTTTTGATTCAGAAGATCGTTATTTCCAGCTGTCTCAACATATTTTTCAGCCTTTTTCTGGTAATCAATAGGTTGAATTACATGAAAACAAGGATGTAGTGGAAGGGGTGAAACATGGTTGTTGTTTTATGCATGTTTTGGAGGATCCATTTGCAATTTTGTTGGAGCAGGTAAACAACCCCAATGTTTTTAATTTTTTGACATTGGAATTTATAGATAAAGTTTTGACTGAATTAATAGTAAACAAGCTTTGGAGCAAGCATGTGCAAAGAATGAAAATGGTGGATAAAGCGCTTGCATGGTTGCATTGTAATCTTGATTTCACTTGATTGACATCTTTTTCAGTAGTTAAGGTAGGTAGGAGTGAGAATAAGCTCGGTACTACGAGCATTTGTTTTAGCAATATACAATTTTCATTTTCATCTTAGTTTCAGATTTCAGTTTAGAGCATATACAGTTTGGGTTTTCAACGGATACAGGTGACAGGTCAGAGTAGAGTTTTAAATGATTCGGGAACATCCCAATGGATAAGCACATGGTCTACTATTCTTTGCTACCTCACAGGGAGGATAACATCCCCGTTGGATCCAACTATTAGCACCATGATTTTCATAGCTAAGGTTAGAGGATTGTCAACAATTTTCAAAGTCATGTCTGTTAGCACCCATATTATTTTTATTCCTGGCATCATCTAACATCTCCAAGGGTTAGTTTCAAAATGAATATTATCATTTATTATTTCCATTTCCATTTGCCATTGCATGCTACAAAATTTGCTACGCGATGCGTAGATCACTTCATCATGCAAATGATTCTATCGCGCATAGGATGTCATCACACAGTGGATTTCCTCGCGTAGTGGATGTTGTCGTGCAGTGGATGTAATCATGTAATGTATTTCTTCGTGCAGTGGGATGTTTTCATGCATAGGAGGCTTTCGCACAAAGGATTGTCCTACACACAAGCTACAGGTCATGTTGCGCAAATGACTAGTTTAGTGGTTAACTTCAAGATCACTTTTTGACCAAATGGAGAGAAATTTTGAAAATCCTCGCGAGGTTTGTGTTGAGGAAAAAAAAAGTAATTAAAAGCTCTCTCAGATTTGCAATAGGTTTCATGGATGAGGATATTCAACCGAATATTTGAGCCATATTTTCCAGCTTTCATGATTTCCTGTTTGAGACATGTGTTTTCTACACATATTCCGGCTAAATGGAGATTAATTTCAAGAAAATGAGAGAGGTTTTTATTTATAACGACCTTAAATACAAAAAATCTCTCAGTTTCTAAAAATAGTTTTTTGTTATTAATATATGATGTCATATTTAACGCCTATTTTCCCATTTTGTTGTGCAATCCGTTGCGTTTTTTGCTGTAGGTTACTATTGCGTAGAAAACTTGCTGTGCAGGGGTGACAGAGTGTCCAAAAATGAAAATGATGAATTATCACAACCATAGGGTCGAATGTTGATCATGATCAATGATTGTAAAGAATATCTCAGTTACGATTATGATTTGTAAAAGTCGGGTTTCCTATTTTTAGTAAATCCATTGAAGTTATTGCTCTCTTTCAAAGAAACCGGATCCATGATTCCAGGAGAGAGTAGCTTGACCCTAACAACCAAGGGTGACATTAGTTTTATATATATGGGGATCATTTTCATGTAAAAGGTGTTGGTTGGAAAAATTGGTATGGACAATAGCTATTGTATGTAATTTGAGTTCGACCGAAACTTAATTTAAAAGTCCTGTAACTTTGATGAAAATATTCTAATTGTAACAGTTGGAGGTATTGTTTTTCGTTTCTTGCATATGTGGTTCCTGTTATCTTTACTCATATGTTTTTATGTCTAATTTGAAACGAATTTTCAAACCTGTGGATTCACTGCGCAACGCTCCTTGTTCGCGCCACTTAGACAAAACATTTTTCCTCTAAAGTTAACTCCGAATTCACCCACAGTGGTGCTCCGAGTTGCTTCCTATAATTTCTTTCCGCCACACAATACTCTTTTTCACTGAAGACTATTGATCGCTTAGCCTTTATCCTCTCAAAGTTTGGTCACCGAGTCATTTGTTTCCGTTATTTCCTCGAATCGACTCCATAGCCCAAAGTCTTATTTTCTTACACCAATATAACCAAAACCCATTATATCAAAGGTGTTAAATCTAGCCACCATTTTAAAGCCATATCCCATGCGAAGATAGAGTCTCATGAGAGAGCCCTCTCCAAGTACGAAAGGCTACTTTCGGTCCTCAAAGTTGGTTGAAAAAGTTACCTTCATTGTCTGTTTATCAGCTGAACAGATTTACAGAGTGCTAACATGTTTAATCTTCCTTAATTTTATAAATAAAAGTAGCTTGACTTCTATTACTTGATTTTATAATTAATTTTTCTTAGTTCCTTAATTAAAATTAAGAATATGTAAGGTAGTTTAAAGGTCCTTACATATTACTTGTTATGAGGTGATAATCTTATAGTAAAAGGATATGAAATTTAACATGAAATATTTATAGAGTGCTTAATAAATTTGATCTTTGATTGTTTTAATGGATATGCAAGCAATCTTGAATTCTTATTAATGATTATTACGATTCATCCTTAGAAAGTTAAATGAATATGTAATGTATTGTGGTATTAATTTGGTATGGAGTTCTTTAAGAAGGTTGATCTCCTTATGAATTCATAATAAAAAGGTCTTTTAACCTTTATAATGTATCTGTTTCTTGTTAAGTATTTGGAATGCTTAATTTTATTAAAGTGTATCTAAGCTCAAAAACTAAAGTGTACATAAGGAGAGTAAGAACTTGGGTTAAGTTAATACTATTTCTACAGATCCTTGAGATCTCCTAAATAAATTTTGTACAAAGTGCTACCATATGGTAAGATATATATTGTTAATAATAGAGCGTTCCTTAATGTCCTTTCTTTTAAGAAAGATAAAGGAAATTTATCATTAGAGTAAACAATATAGGATGGGGTGGTGGAATTGTTTTTATGTACATGAGAAATATTACTTTGTTAAGTAAGATTTATCTCTTAGATCCACTCTGGTTTATAAGTGGTAGTGGGGAAAAATTATAAAAGTTCTTATCTTAGTATCCTTATATGTTGATATGATGGAAAGATATAAGAGTCTTAAGTAATAATGCCAAATGGGATAATAATAATTATAATTAGATCTCTACCTGATACTAAGGTTATGCCTATGCTCTTATGGTTCTTGTTATTATTTATATAATTTTCTTTTACTCATTTGCACTTAATTGTTGCTTGAAGATTGATTTCAGTATAATAGATTTACCAATGGCATCACAAATATTTTAGGGTTATGTATGATTGATAAATCTAGTCTTGATTGCAATTTAGGATTGGATTAATGGAATTTAGATACCTCCTTGTTCCTCAGAACAATCACCAGTCTTGAGACCTTCAATGGTAAAAAAAAATTGGATGAATCTTGAACTTGAGCATTGATTATGTGTCTTGGAGGTCCTAACCTTGCAGGATAGATTGGGAGGCTAGTTTCCTTATGTTATCTTCATGTGATAGGTTGTTGATTATTAGTGATGTTGTTTCTAGTTGATTATGATGAGATTTATTTAGTGGTTGTTAAATTATGTTATGACGCATTTCATTTCCTAACGTTTGTTAAAAAAAAAACAAATTAATTACCTCTTTTTGTAACCACTACTAATTCCATAACGGAGGGGTATGTTACATTTTGTGCCATAACCAAGTTTTCCTTCAATAGTTTCAGGACCTCTTGTTGGTTCCCTATGTGGTCCTCCACTGCTTGAACCTTTGTATACCCTTTCAAGCCTGATGTGATGGATGGAGGATGATATCCATAAAGTGTCAGAAATGGGGAAATTTTGATCAATTATGGAAGGATGTGTTGTACCACCATTCTGCCAAGGGAAACTGCTTGACCCACTGTGTCAGTTTATCAGATGCAAAGAAACAAAGATATCCTTCTAAATATTTATTCACAATCTCAATTTTCCCATTAGATTGAGGGTGGTAAGATGAGCTATGAGCCAATTGAGTACCCAAACAAGAAAATAAGTCAATCCAAAATTTTGCTGTGAAAATTGGGTCTCTCTCACTTACAATAATTTTGGGGACTCCATGTAGATTTTGAATTGTTTCCATGAATATTTCTACTACTGTACTTGCTTTAAAAGGATGAGAAAGAGAGAAAAAACAGGCATACTTTGTTAGTCGATCCACTACTACCATGATGACAGTCTTTCCTTCAAATTTGGGTAAGCCTATCATAAAATCCATAGAAACTTCTTCCCAACATTGGCTTGGTATAGCTAATGGTTGTAGGAGACTTGGAGTCTTGATTGTCTCTTGCTTATTTTGTCGGCAGACCAAACATTCAAACATAAAATTTTGAACATGATTTTTAAGACCTTCCCAAAAAACCTTCTTGATCCTATGGTATGTTTTCAAGAATCCTGAATGACCCCTATAGGAGAAGTGTGAAATTCTAGAAGGATATTAATTTTGAGTTGGGAATTCTTACATAAGTATAGGTGATCCTCGCTTCTTCCACCCAATCACATTGCAAGATATAAATAACACATAGTGAACCTTTTGGTTCTTCTTCTTTCCTAGAAAGGGCATCTTCCACAACATTATGATTTTATTTTTTGTAGATAATTTCAAATTCATAACCCTGTTGTAGGAAAATCTCCCTGCGGACAGGTAGATCGCCTCTAAGAGCTTGACCCTAACTCTAGACAGAAAATGCTTAACGTGGACACTGAATTCCTTTCAAATCTATCTAAGCTAACACATGGGAAGGAAGGATGACAGAAGTACCTTTTTATCGACGTTTGTCCTTGCACGCTCCTAGTTGTGCTTCGATCCTTTGCTCCTTGCTGGATCCTGTAGACAAAACAAGATACGACCACTTCCTACTCTATTGATATTAGCTTGAAAAAAGATCTATCAATTAATGATAAGTTCATGTGACATTATACACAAACTAGAAAGAAACAGGCCAAGCGTGTCATATTGATGAGAATAACGACAACAGTACTTACAATCATAGATGCGAATGCGATAGCTTCGTCGAGTCCTCTTCATCCAACCCTTTCCTGAAAGATCCACAACCTGGATAACAGCAGCTTCACTGATCACTCTCCTTTGGCTGACTGTGTGTTCTCTTCAAGATCATAAGTTTCATACCAGCAGTTCTTCCCCCCAATTAGCTCTGTTCTAGCACCACTTATGAGATCATAAGTTTGGTGTGATTCTCCATTTCCCCTTGTTTCTGAGCTCCTTTCAGGTGTGAAGAGTTCTTTGAATTTAGTTAACCAATTCTCCTTCTTCAAACCCAACAAACGAGATGTTTTAAGTGTCTCCTTAGTGTCGTCATTAAGGCAGTATGACTGAACAGTGTTTGCAACACTTTTGGACAACTTGCGACACATGTGAAAGCTGTAAGGAAAATGCGACACTTGCGACAATTGAGAGGAACATGCGACACTTATCCAGTTGAGTAAATTTGACGTGTAACAGAATGCCCCCCAAAGTATGAAGTTAGAATATGCGAACTGATGACTGAAATACTTTGTAGACATTCAAGCAAGGGTATAGACTCGGAGAACCTGACGGAAGCTGCACATAAACATCCAACAAATATCATGATATAATTCAAAACCCAAGGCAGGCATACCTATGCTTGGGTGATCAAGACTTAGCAGGATATGGCCGCCATAAAATACACTGCAGATCCATAATTGTATTGATAAAAAAGGTATGGCCACTGAAGATACAATGTGGATCTATACTCTGATGACTCGAACTGATCGTAGCCACGGAGAATACACAGTGGATCTACGAAAGGACAAGACATAGCCACGACCAATACAAAGTGGATCTATGTAACAGTATATGTGTCATTGTTCAAAATAAACTCCATTGCAACCTGGGTAAAGTACATATAAAAGTGATCACTCAACCCAGGGTCTCCTTACCAATCCCGATGTGGTACGAATCTAACCATGTGAATAGATGTCCTGATGTCAAACACGGTAGAAACCACTTGATTACCGGTCAATGATGTAAACTGTTAACAAGCGCGAGGGAAATCACCATTAATGTCAATGATTCCCAAGGTACCCTAGTACATTCTAGCAAATGTGAATAGATGAGCTGAGGTCGAACATCCGTGGAATCATTTGATCAGAGGTCAATTATGCAAACCTACTATCGAATGTGAGGAGGCCTGCCATTGAGGCATGCAGGTCCCAAAGTACTAATTAGTTTCTAAGTCTGATTCATGAATAATGTGTTGAAGTCGACGGGAATAGACTCGTCGAGGGATGGCCTTGATGTATCCCCCATCAACGACACGAAATGGAGATATAGATGTAATTGGCAGATCGAATGGACGTGGATTGACACAGGTTTTGAGGCAAGATATTTGGGATGGTTGACTCTTGAGGTAGATACTTCCCTTGAACACTGAGGCACAACAACAAAACATGACATGGACCAAAACTATGTAGTGGATACTGTGACTTGTGTCGGGTGACCCAAAGGAGTGAAAGGAGCTCAGAGGATTGGCTCAGTGCAGAGGTTCAGCTGATTATGATACGTGCAAATGAAAAAGTGCTGTGTTCAAGGGCGACTCTAAGAAGTGTTGGATGATGTTCTCAAGAGACTGCTTGGCTTGTTCCTTTCAATTTTTTCCCCCATCCAGATAGACAAGCACCTCTTTTTGATTTAATGAGCTTGAGGAGGATAACACATGCTCGATATAACTCACCTTCGGTAAGTTCCTCTTCCTTTGTTTAACGAACCAGAAGAAGTAAGGGTTCGGTCCCATATGGGTTTGTCTATGTGTGCTTTTACAAGTCCAAAGACAGAAAACTTGAAGGGTTTTCGGGATTATAGATTTTGGAAAAACACTTAAAAGAGAACTCTCTCAGTTCCTTTTTCATACGGTAGTCCAACGAGACCAAAAAAGGGTTAAACTATCACTCGAAAGACGCCCTTTCTGACCTTTTAACGAGTGTGAAAGGAAGCAAGATCACTCGACAATATTTTCATATTTAGAGAGTCTGGAAAGGGTTTAAAGTAGGCTCCAGGGGGGTTCCTTTTTCGTGTGTTCGTGTATCCGTACGGGTCCGAAAAAGAGATAAAAGTTCACCCGGTTGCATTCTCATGTATTTTCGAGAACGAGAAAGAACAAAGACTAAGCTCGATATGCCCCTAGCTTGAAAGTTGGTGGCTTAGCTCCAGAATGATCATCAAAGGCAGGAGACATGCCCCCCCAAGCTTCAATTCATTCATCAACTTTGAGGTTGTCACCAATTTCTATGCTAGATGGAGAAAAAGGATACAGGTGGATGAAATGAAGGTTCAAGAATGAGACCTAACGAAAGACTCGACTTGACATCTACGAGATCTAGTGAAAGACTCAACTTGAAGGGAGAGGTGATTGTTTCATTTTTTAACGAGATTGACACAGGAAAAGAACTATGCTCAAGGTTCCAGGTTCGATCCCCAGATTGTTGTTTCATTTTTTAACGAGCTTGCTACAGAGAGGAAAACTATGCTCAAGGCCTATGTTTCATTTTTTAACGAGCTTGCCATAGAGAAGAGAAACTATGCTCGTTACATGCCCCCAGCATGAAAGCTAGTGGCCTCTGTTTCATTTTTTAATGAGCTTGCCACAGAGAAGAGAAACTATGCTCGTGACATGCCCCCAGCATGAAAGTTAGTGGCCTCTGTTTCATTTTTTAACGAGCTTTCCACAGAGAAGAGAAACTATGCTCGTGACATGACCCCAGCATGAAAGCTAGTGGCCTCTGTTTCATCTTTTAACGAGCTTTCCATAGAGAAGAGAAACTATGCTTGTGACATGCCCCCAGCATGCAAGCTAGTGGCCTCTGTTTCATTTCTAAACGAGCTTGCCACAGAGAAGAGAAACTATGCTCGTAATGCCCCCAACATGAAAGCTAGTGGCCTTCGTTTCATTTTTTAATGAGCTTGCCACAGAGAAGAGAAACTATGCTCATGACCTCTATTTCATTTTTTAACGAGCTTGCCACAGAGAAGAGAAACTATGCTCGTGGTCACTTCTTGATCATGGCTTCCAAGAGGATAACACTCTAGAAGCATACCATGTCAAGGGACAAGACTCGGTCATGGCTTCCAGGAGATCTTCGCTGGATGGAAGATAATCACTCGAGAAGGAACACATGTTGAGGGTCATGACAGGGGTAAGGAGATCAGGCTCCAATAACCCTACCAAAGAAATCACCATGTCAACTACCGGATCCAAAGCATCAGAAGTTGAAATCATGGGAGACAACTCCACATAATTGACATGCGGTGGGGGCGATACTGTTTGCATATAAGAACCACTTAGGGAGGTAACCCAGTCGGGGCCAATGAATGAAAGTTGATCAATAGTCACAATTCTTCCATCGTGAGGGAAAGATATCACACGGAAAAAAGTGGATACAATAGCTTTCATGGCATAGACATAATCCCGCCCAAGGAGTAAAGCGAAATCCAAGGGGTCTCGGACTACCATGACATCGATAAAGACAGTTTTCCCTCCCAAAGTTACAGGAAACTTAGGAAGGATCCCTAAAGTTTGACTAGTTCTTCTATTAAAAGATAACAGATTCTGTGTAACTAGTGCAAGCTGTGGACAACCCAAAGCGTACCAAGCAACAGAAGACAAAATACTAACAGACGCACCTTCATCTATCAGCATTTGAGGAACGTCCCGACCACGAACCTATACTGTAATCTGGAAAGGAATGTGAGAGGGAAGACGAGGTCTAGTTAGCGCACCCCAATAAAAAAGGATGGCTTCAGTACTTGGAGGGGGTTCCACAGGAGGAGGAGGAATGCCCCCAGGCATGGTAGAGTCTGTATTAACGAGAAAACATGGGCAGTATTGGGTTTACTCTCTAGAGGGAGAGTGGGATCAACCGATGATTGGATCGGATCAACCAATGGTGGACTTGGATGGACCTCTTTAGCACTCTTCAGAGGAAGAGTGGGACTGACCGAGGAAGGGACTGGATCAGTCATTTTGACATTCCCCCATCAACGACACAAAACAAAGATATAGATGTAATTGGCAGATCGAATGGACGTGGACTGACACAGGTTTTGAGGCAAGATATTTGGGATGGTTGACTCTTGAGGAGGATACTTCCCTTGAACACTGAGGCACAACAACAAAACATGACATGGACCAAAACTATGCAGTGGATACTGTGACTTGCGTCGGGTGACCCAAAGGAGTGACTTGCCTTGATGTATCCCCCATCAACGACACGAAATAGAGATATAGATGTAATTGGCAGATCGAATGGACGTGGACTGACACAGGTTTTGAGGTAAGATATTTGGGATGGTTGAATCTTGAGGTGGATACTTCCCTTGAACATTGAGGCACAACAACAAAACATGACATGGACCAAAACTATGCAGTGGATACTGTGACTTGCGTCGGGTGACCCAAAGGAGTGAAAGGAGCTCAGAGGATTGGTTCAGTGCAGAGGTTCAGCGGATTATGATACGTGCAAATGACAAAGTGCCGTGTTCAAGGGTGACTCTAAGAAGTGCTGGATGATGTTCTCAAGAGACTACTTGGCTTGTTCCTTTCAATTTTTTCCCCCATCCAGATAGACGAGTACCTCTTTTTGATTTAATGAGCTCGAGGAGGATAACACATGCTCGATATAACTCAACTTCGGTAAGTTCCTCTTCCTTTTTTTAACGAACCAGAAGAAGTAAGGGTTCGGTCCCATATGGGTCTATCTATGTGTGCTTTTACGAGTCCAAAGACAGAAAAATCGAAGGTTTTTCGGGATTATAAAGTTTGGAAAAACAATTAAAAGAGAACTCTCTCAGTTCCTTTTTCGTACAGTAGTCCAACGAGATCGAAAAAGAGATAAACTATCACTCGAAAGATGCCCTTTCTGACCTTTTAACGAGTGTGAAAGGAAGCAAGATCACTCGAAAATATTTTCATATTTAGAGAGTCTGAAAAGGGTTTAAAGTAGACTCCAGGGGGGTTCCTTTTTCGTGTGTTCATGTATCCGTACGGGTCCGAAAAACTGATAAAAGTTTACCTGGTTGCATTCTTATGTATTTTGAGCACGAGAAAGAACAAAGACTAAGCTCAGTATGCCCACAGCTTGAAAGTTGGTGGCTTAGCTCCAGAATGATCATCAAAGGCTGGAGACATGCCCCCCCAAGCTTCAATTCATTCACCGACTTTGAGGTTGTCACCAATTTCTGTGCTAGATGGAGAAAAAGGATACAGGTGGATGAAATGAAGGTTCAAGAATGAGACCTGATGAAATAATCGACTTGACATCTACGAGATCTGGCGAAAGACTCAACTTGAAGGGAGAGGTGATTGTTTCATTTTTTAACAAGCTTGACACAGGAAAACAACTATGCTTAAGGTTCCAGGTTCGATCCCCAGATTGTTGTTTCATTTTTTAACGAGCTTGCTACAAAGAGGAAAACTATGCTCAAGGCTTCTATTTCATTTTTTAATGAGCTTGCCATAGAGAA
Source organism: Picea engelmannii (assembly GCA_009831015.1). NCBI lineage: Eukaryota > Viridiplantae > Streptophyta > Pinopsida > Pinales > Pinaceae > Picea > Picea engelmannii. Next base: position 267,151 of record ML789493.1, on the reverse strand, counting down.
GAGAAACTATGCACATTACATGCCCCCAGCATGAAATCTAGTGGCCTCTGTTTCATTTTTTAACGAGCTTGCCACAGAGAAGAGAAACTATGCTCATGACATGCCCCTAGCATGAAATCTAGTGGCCTCTGTTTCAT
>ML789493.1:218742-266964 GCA_009831015.1 Picea engelmannii | reverse complement strand
GAAACTATGCTCGTGACATGCCCCCAGCATGAAAGCTAGTGGCCTCTGTTTCATTTTTTAACGAGCTTGCCACAGAGAAGAGAAACTATGCTCGTAATGCCCCCAGCATGAAAGCTAGTGGCCTCTGTTTCATTTTTTAACGATCTTGCCACAGAGAAGAGAAACTATGCTTGTGACCTCTGTTTCATTTTTTAACGAGCTTGCCATAGAGAAGAGAAACTATGCTCGTGGTCACTTCTTGATCATGGCTTCCAAGAGGATAACACTCTGGAAGAATACCATGTGAAGGGACAAGACTCAGTCATGGCTTCCAGGAGATCTTTGCTGGATGGAAGATAATCACTCGGGAAGGAACACATGTTGAGGGTCGTGACAGGGGTAAGGAGATCAGGCTCCAATAACCCTACCGAAGAAATCACCATGTCAACTATCGGATCCAAAGCATCAGAAGTTGAAATCATGGGAGACAATGCCACATAATTGACATGTGGTGGGGGCGATACTGTCTGCATATAAGAACCACTTAGGGAGGTAACCTAGTCGGGGCCAATGAATGAAAGTTGATCAATAGTCACAATTCTTCCATCATGAGGGAAAGATATCACACGAGAAAAGAGTGGATACAATAGCTTTCATGGCATAGACATAATCCTACCCAAGGAGTAAAGCGAAATCCAAGGGGTCTCGGACTACCATGACATCGATAAAGACAGTTTTCCCTCCCAAAGTTATAGGAAACTGAGGAAGGATCCCTAAAGTTTGACTAGTTCTTCTATTAAAAGCTAACAGATTCTGTGTAACCGGTGCAAGCTGTGGACAACCCAAAGCGTACCAAGCAATAGAAGACAAAATACTAACGGACGCACCTTCATCTATCAGCGTTTGAGGAATGTCCCTATCACGAACCTGTACTGTAATCTGGAAAGGAACGTGAGAGGGAAGACGAGGTCCAGTTAGTGCACCCCAATCAAGAAGGATGGCTTCAATACTTGGAGGGGGTTCCACAGGAGGAGGAGCAATGCCCCTAGGCATGGTAGAGTCTGTATTAACGAGAAAAACATGGGCAGTATCGGGTTTACTCTCTAGAGGGAGAGTGGGATCAGCCGATGATTGGATCGGATCAACCAATGGTGGACTTGGATGGACCACTTTAGCACTCTTCAGAGGAAGAGTGGGACTGACCGAGGAAGGGAATGGATCAGTCACTTTGACATTCCACAATGGAGGTATGGGATCAACCGCTTTGGCACTCTTCAGAGGAAGAGTGGGACTGAACGAGGAAGGAACTGGATCAGTCACTTTGACATTCCTCAATGGAGGAATGGGATCGATCGATGACAAAAATGGATCGACCACTTTGGCACTCTTCAGAGGAAGAGTGGGACTGACTGAGGATGAAAACAGATCGACCACTTTGGTGTCACTCTTTTGATGAAGAGCGGGGCTGATCGATGACAGAACTAGATCAACTACTTGGGTTTCTGGTTCAATCGAGGAGGAAACTAGACTGACGACCTGATCAACCGGACTGACCGGGGATGGAACCGAATTGACCAGTCCATCAACCAATGATGGGTTGGAGGAAAGCTTATGATAACCTTTTGGAAGTTGAATTTTTTCCAGAAGAGAAGAAGCCTCGTCCATGCGAGGACAAAGGTGAGAGTGATGATTACCTTTACATAACATGCAAGGGAACTTGAAAGTTTATTTCTTCTTACCAACCTGAACATCACTAGTTGACGGGGTATCATCGACATAACCGACAGAGGCCGATGACATGGAGGACCACATTTATAAGACCTGGTTAAGACCGGGGCAATCCCTCAGAAAGTGGTCACCCTTACAAAGGCTGTAAGGGAATTTGGGTTTTGGATTCTTCCTCTTAATCTTGTTGATCTCATCAACACTCCTAGTACTATTAACAGTAACTGGTTTCTTAGAGCCAACATCTGATGTTGTTGGGGCCTTGGTCCTTTTCAGGCTCCTATTCTTCTTCTCTTTCCATTTCTTCTTCTTCTGATCAACCTGGCTACTTGCTTTAGAGCTTTCACTAGGCGAAGTAGGAGAAATGGAAGGAGACTTAATGGGTGAAGAAGGAAAAAATTTGACATGAGGTTGATGTGTGGGTGGTGTATTGACATCCAAGGTATTAGGTGCAACTGAAACATTGGGAGGATTTGGGATCACCGGAGTGGGGAACAACCAAACTGGTAATCCAATAGTAAGTCCTGGAAGACTCAGTGTGGAAACATATGGAGGACCAAAGTTTCCAAATGAAGGAAAGGTATAAGGTTCCCCAGAAGAAGGGGTTCCTCCATTGGTACTCCCAGGATTCGATGCCATTAACACTGACTCGACCTAAGGTCCACTAAGTAAAAGAAGCAGCATATGCTAATAGAATCTAAGAATCACAACCAAGCAAACAGGACCTTCTTTTGATGACCGTACTATTTGGTGATCAAATCCAACGTTGCATGATCAAGTCTAGAAGGGGTGGGGATAGGGTGGAACAGTTACAATGGCGACCTGCTTAACGAACTTACGCCTTGGTGCAAGCTTCCACGTACTAATTATGGATTTACCCTCCAAGGAGCCCGAGTGAGTTTGACCAATGTCTGCTCCAGGTACAGTGAGACTTCCCGTCACCGTCACGTTGTGTAAGACCCTAAAGATTATGGCCACTAAGGTTACCAATTCGCAGTCAGCCCCTGGGTGGGAACAATCAACAGTCTGATCAGAATGTACGGGCAGGGTATCGAGCCCGAAATCAACTAAAAGGATTCCACGCAGTAATTGTGGATTTTCCTCAAAGTGATCCCCATAATACGATCTGACCACCACAATCAGTTAAACCACGGAGGGTTAGTCCCCGTAGCTCACCCGAATGCGACCTCGTGCGTAACCCCTATGTGAGAGGGGGATCCCAGGAATACTTATACGATGATTGGATTTGACTCTCCGTAACTCAGGATTCTATTGTTTGTTTTTGGAACTTTGGAGAGTTATGCTCATAGCCCTAATCCAAAGTACTAAGCCTATTCTACTGTTGGTGGAGGATCCTAGAAAAGAAAAAATTCTAGATAACTTTTAATTTAGCGTTGATTTTAATAGCTGTTCTTTACACAAAGGGGTGCATGGAAGTGAAACAAATGGAATTATGAATCAGACCCAAAGAATGCATCAAATATGATAAGCAGTCATTTCCTTTCGATGAACATCTACCTAAGGGAGAGAGAAAGTTCTTTTCACTAACAAGCACACAGACGGAGTGTCCTCAAACAATTCTTTTTCTCAATCAAATCCTGATGCAATGCTAAAAATTTTGAATGCCTTCTAATATGCACGATCAATCATGAAAATACCTTTATTATTTGCATATGAATAATGATCAATTCAACACAATGCTCGTTTTGCTAATTACCTTTTTGTATGAATGGGAATCAAACTAGCACAAGCAAAAAGTCATACAAACAATACACCCTTTGTTGTAATCAAAACAAAAAGCAAAAGAAGAGAAACAATCAAAAAGAAAAACAAACTTCACACTGAAAAGAATAATTTGAAGAACAATGATCTTAACTAAAATCGAGATGAAGAGGTCTATAGACCTTTGATAACCTTCACCAGGGTTTTTACTCAGTTAAGAAGAGAGAAAGACAATGCATGAGTCTTGGACTCCAATCAACAGAAAAACTCAATAACAATAGTGAATAAGGCTACAAAGTTCAACTAGTAAGATGTTTATTCTTCAAGCAAAAGACAGATGTCAAGGCTGAAAGGGAAGAAACATTGACTCAGATGGTTACTCAGCAGAGGAGGCATAGAGGCAAAACCCAAAAAAAAACAATTCTGGAAGGTTTTTTGGGCCAAAGAGGGCTGGTGCTCTGTTGCCAAAGGCAAGGAGCATTGTAACGCTCTGTGCAAGGCTATGGGGGAGTGCTGGCACTTTGTTAACACAAGGACAGGGGCGCCAGGTTCAAAAACTCTCGAAAATGTCAAAAAACCAAAAAAATTGCAATTCAATTTCGACAACTATGCTGAATATGATGGGGTAAGGAGCCAATAAGCTCATGAAACCAATCAAAAGAGGAGTGAACCAAGTCTAAAACAACCAAGGGATAAAACAAGTTCAATGAGGAGAAATCGAAACAAGAGGTTTTGATTTGAGGCTATCTCCCCAGCTGAGTCACCAGTTTCTATTGTAGGAAAATCTCCCTATGGACAGGTAGATCGCCTCTAAGAGCTTGACCCTAACTCTAGACAGAAAATGCTTAACGTGGACACTGACTTCCTTTCAAATCTATCTAAGCTAACACATGGGAAGGAACGATGACAGAAGTACCTTTTTATTGACGTTTGTCCCTGCACGCTCCTAGTTGCACTTCGATCCTTTGCTCCTTGCTGGATCCTGTAGACAAAACAAGATACGACCACTTCCTACTCTATTGATATTAGCTTGAAAATAGATCTATCAATTAATTATAAGTTCATGTGACATTATACACAAACTAGAAAGAAACAGGCCAAGTGTGTCATACTGATGAGAATAATGACAACAATACTTACAATCGTAGATGTGAATGTGACAGCTTCGTCGGGTCCTCTTCGTCCAACCCTTGCCTGGAAGATCCACAACCTGGATAATAGCAGCTTCACTGATCACTCTCCTTTGGCTGACTCTGTGTTCTCTTCAAGATAATAAGTTTCATACCAGCAGTTCTTCCCCCCAATCAGCTCTGTTCCAGCACCACTTATGAGATCATAAGTTTGGTGTGATTCTCCATTTCCCCTTGTTTCTGAGCTCCTTTCAGGTGTGAAGAGTTCTTTGACTTCAGTTAACCAATTCTCCTTCTTCAAACCCAACAAACGAGATGTTTTAAGTGTCTCCTTAGTGTCGTCATTAAGGTAGTATTTGCGACACTTATGGACAACTTGCGACACATGCGAAAGCTGTAAGGAAAATGCGACACTTGCGACAATTGAGAGGAACATGCGACACTTATCTAGTTGAGTAAATTTGACGTGTAACAAACCCACCATATTTGTAACTCATTTTTGTTTCTCTTCTAAAGACAATCGTTGCTCCAAGAAGTACTTCAAACTATCATGATTTGTTTTTACCTTGAATTGTCTTCCAATTAGGTAGGGGGGACATTTCTGAGCTACATGTAGTATGGCCAACATTTATTTTTCATAAATGGGTTTGGATAAGTTTTTTCCTTTAATTTGGCTTCTTTAAAAGGAAAGGGGCCTTCCTTCTTTCATTAAAACTGCACCAATTCCATGGTCTAAGGCATCTCACTTCACAATAAATGTTTTTGTAAAGTTAGGTGTGGCTAAGACGAGAGTTGTACACATAGCCTCCTTAAGTTTTTCAAAATATTTGGTTGCTTCTTCGGTCCAAGAAAATGCTTCCTTCTTCAATAATGCTATTAGAGGTGCTTCTATTTGACCATATTTCTTAACAAACTTGCAGTGATATCCCATGAATCCTAAAAATACTCTAAGTTTCTACAAGGTTTTGGGAATTGGCCATTCCCTCATAGATTTAATTTTGTTAGTGTCCACTTTTACACCTTCATGAGATACAATATGACCCAGATATTCCACTTCTTGAACCCCAAAGGCACACTTGGAAGGATTTGCATAAAGTTGTTTCTCTTCCAATAGTTGTAATACTCTGTGAACATGTTGTACATGCTCTTCCCAATATTTTTTGTAGATTAGTATTTCATCATAAAAACTGACACGAATTTTCTAAGGAAGGGCTTGAAAATAGAATTCATCAAGCTTTGAAATGTTGAAGGTGCATTAGTCAGTCCAAATGGCATAATTGAAAAATCATAATGAACTTCATGTGTTCTAAAAGATGTTTTAGGAATGTCTTCCTGCCTCATTATGATTTGATGATATCCTAAATGAAGATCCAACTTAGTAAATAATTTTGCTCCATGTAATTCATCTAATAATTCATCATTGATAGGGATATGACACTTATCTTTGATGGTCATTTTGTTGAGTTTTCTATAATCTGGATACATAGGCCATGAACCATCCTTTTTTGTAAGAAACACCATTGGTGAAGAGAAAGAACTTTGGCTTTGTTATATGATGTTGACCTCTAACATTTCCTGGATCATGTGCTCAATATCATTCTTCTGTGCATATGGATACCTATAAGGCCTAATGTTTGGTGGTACACTTCCTGGTTGCAAATGAATAGCATGGTCATGATCTCGAGCAGGTGGAAGACCCTTAGGTATTTAACCAAATACCTTGGAATGATTGTTGATAACTATTTGGAGATTTGATGGAGTAGGGGATATAGATGTTTGAACATCAAGTGAGCACAATTGTGAAATTACACCTTGGTGTCCCTTTTTTAGTAATTTTTCCATGTTATTAGAGCTTATCACTTCAGAGGGTTTCCCTTGGATACCTATATGATCAATTTCCTTTCCATTTGAGGAAAATATCATGAAAATATTTTGAAAATCAAAGGCCACTATTCCCAGTGATTGCAACCATTGGACCCCTAATATAGCATTAACACCCCCATTTGGATGAAAATCATGGGACTATCTAAAAAATACTCCCCCATGTTGAGCTTAATACTATGAAATTTCCCTGCAAAATTTACGGTACCTCCATTTGCAATCATTACTTGAAACTCCGGTGCAGGATATAGAAAGCAATTGAGATATTTTTCTAATTTGTAATTAATGAAATTAGGGGTTTTTATAGTCCAAAATGCCTTATCTATGCATACAAGACATTGTCCCTTCCATTTTCATACTTTGCCAAAATACTACCGAGGCTTCCTTTTAAAAAACCATTTTTTGGAGAGTGTACACATCCTGTTGAACTAATAGCCCATGTACACACACATGCTGCATGCTAGTTAGACCACATACACACACATGGTGCATGCTAGATAACCCACGTTTACCTCCGAAAGTTGCAAAAAATATAAAATTGCGTGGAATTCAATGGAGTTTACGGGCTATGGAGGGTTTCCTAACCATTTTACCCCTTGTAGCCCATCCCAAAACCAAATAATCATATTTTTCTCATATAAAAAGAGGTCTTGGGGTTTCATTTATGGACATAAGAAAGAGAATAAGAAAACTCTGCCAAAATCCCTTCCCTTTCTTAACCCAAGTTTTGCATCCTCTCCAACCTTTCTCCTTATGCAACATTTCCTCCTTCCCTTCTTGATAAGTTGGTTGGAAGAAGATAATGTGGGATTGATGCACTTCGAGCGATGATAGAGGAGCCTAGAACTAGTTCGTGGAGTGGTTGCTGAAAAAGGTTGTAATCTTTTTGTCTTGAAATTGAATAAAAGAGTTTGTCCTTGTCCCAAAATACCATGTTTGTATGATTTTGTTGATTTATGCATTATTTCTATGTCTAAACTTTGAAAGTGATCAATATAGATTGCATATCTTGTAGCATTTTGTTCCTAATATTTTGTAGGTCATCTTTGGGAGGAGATCCGCGATATAGGAGGATGCAACAAGTGAAAGAGGTCTACGCCAACCTCAAGGAATAAAGGTGCACCCATTAACCCTATTTCATCTCTACTCACTTTGTTTAGATGGTTTTTTGGTAGCTTAAGGGTAAAACAATCTTTTAATGTAATTCATCGCTCTTCCTTTATCTAGACCCAGTATAGGGGGATTTTTTCCATAGCAGAATTGGAGACTCCACTCGGGAGTATCTCTAGGGTCTTAGTGGGAGATCTTCATTAGATTTGATTTTTAGTTTGTTTCTAATTTTTTTGAGTGTTCTGAGTCAGGTTGGATCTGTGGTCACCTTCCAGGTGCCTACTAGCTTCCCTTGTCCAAGTTGTCTGTCCAAATTTTTCCTTTTTTTGAAAATTTATAGAGGTGTACGCGCCCTATTCTTTGTAAAACATGTGTACATATACGTTATGCATTATAAACATCCCATTTACATACACAGACTAGCCATGAACAACACGTGTCTCTATGGTTTTGAAAAAAAAATTCAAATTTTTGTCCTTTTCCTACTGGAAACTTGTGGTTCCTAGGTCTTCCTAAGTCCCAGAAGCTTATGTTGTTTTGGGTTTAGACGGTTTGTAGGCTCAGATTGTTTATGAAATAAAATAAATAAATCCTCTTGTCTCTCTGTGTTTCCAAGCATTTTTGGTTTTTTTTTATCTTGAATTTTAAGAAATATGAGTTGCATTCTTAAAATAAATCGAGGGGCCATGAATCATGTATTCTGCAGTTTATTTTAGCATCTTTTGTTAGTTTCGTTTTGATTGGAATAAAATAAAGAAACCTATTTGTTATGCTAGTTAGGTCTCTTTATTTCTTTGCATTTCTTTGCATGGTTATTTGAAAAAGGAAAATAAGTTAGCATACACTTGTGTTTTCTTCTCATATTAAAAGCATTTCAAAAGAAAAATAAGAAATAAAATCCTTTCATTTTCTGTTCTGTTTCACTCGAAAGTTGCATTGTGCATTTTGCATGGAAAGGAGAAAATATTGCATTTTTAGGTTTGAAGGATTGTTAATGCTTTTTGCTTGAATCTCTTTTTCAAAATTAGTGTAAAGTCTTTTTTTCTAGTGTTCTAATAAGCTTCATCTTTTCAAGAGTCTTAAACAACATAAGTTGCACTTCCATTCCTTGAGTAAGAAAATACCCTAAAATGAACGTGCTAATCTGAAATATATTAGTAACTCCTTTTATAGGGTTCACCAATAGCTTAGGCTAGGGTCTTGGATTAGGTGTGGAGAGGTAAAGTCTCCAAGGCCAACCAAAACTTAACTTAGGTGTTTGTGCTAGGGTGTGAAAAATCCACTTTGTAATTACTCAATCCGGGAAGCTCCTCTCACATAGGAGTCAAACACAAGGACACGTGGAGGATAGTGATAGAGATATCCGCTCCTGATCCTGACAAATTGTTTGAGAGAGTGTGTATTGGGGGTGAATCTTATAGCATTATTGGTCTGACTTGTGTCATACCTCTGAGACAATTCGATCCATCTAAGGTACTCTACGAGTGATTCTAGACCTGTTGCATTTTAGGCCTCAGGAGGATATTTGGGCTTAGTTACCCTCCCCATACACTCTCCCGACTGTTGATTGTACCCCCCCTGGTTGTTGATTACAAGTTGGTGGCCTAGCTGCCATTATATAGTTTGACACATATGTGACTGTGAGGGGTGTATCATGATACCTAAGGCAGACTCTATATTCCTTGGGAGACACCTAAAGGGACCGTCGGTCAAAGGTCTGGGTAACTTCTTCTCTTGGCCAGTCGTTTTAATTTGTGAATGATTTGGATGATCAAGAATTCATCTACCTGGGTTGGAATCATTCAAAAGGGTTGTTTGTTTGGCTTGTATCTTTTTAGGATTTTCTTCTTAGTGGTGTTCTTTGTGCTCCCTAGTTTTCCATAGCAAGTTAATTAGTCATTTATTTGGGTATCTGACCTAAGGTGGTATACCGCCCACTCCATTGGTCATGAGGAATTTTTGGTCTTCTTCTTAGAAACGTGGAGCAACCTCCTTACAGGCGTATATTTTTATACCACTGATTTACTAGAGTCAGTGTGTGAGACGTTTATGGACTTGAACGATCCCACAAGGGAATAACTTGTGCATAATATATTTATGAAAAATTTTCATGATGATACCAACCAAGGAACCCCTTTGCAAGGGGATTATTGTGCTTTTCCTTTCTTTGGAAATGTTGGTGTGCCATTGATGGACAAGTTGTACATTCCCGGGTTGGATGTGGGACTACCAATTTGGTTGGGCACCATTCGAAATACCCCTAATTCTATTGATGCTTCTCATTTAAGCACCTTATGTCATGGGAATCATGTTGATGTTCATTCTTCAACAAAGTCTTCTCCTCCTCCTCCCACCTGCTTTGGTGAAAGTCTAGCTACTAGTAATCAAAATTCTAAATGAAATAGAAAGAGGAAGAATAGGAATAATAAATCACCAACCTCTGTGAGTCATGTTGGAGATAGGTCATCAACCTCTGCAAGTCATGTTGAATACCAACACCTAGCCTCTACAAGTCATGTTGGGGGAAAGCACCCAGATCCTATAAGTCATTATGGGGGAAAAATTCCAGTCACTGCTAGTCATACTCGCGATAGGTCTGTAGCCTCTGTGATTCATGTTATCAACCAATCACCAACCTCTCCAAATCATGTTGAAGATATGAAACCAACCACTGCTAGTCATGCTAGGGGCATTGATTATGTTTATAAACCTAGATGGATAGGACATAAGCCTAAGTTCCCTTGTAATATTTGAAAGGGAGATCACCTTACTCATCTATGCCCTGGAATTCTAGAGACATGACGATTGTGGTCCTTGTCTACAAGATTTTCTAATTCTGATTCTTCTGAGGTTTCCTCACAATATATTCAGCCATTAGTTTAGAAAGAAGTCATGCCGATGCAATATTCGGCTGATCCCACTCCTCATTTTGGGGGTGATGCACCTTTAAAAAAGGTTTTATCATAGCGTATTCAACCAGTGGTTGAGAAAGTGGTCTTTTCGATGAAATATTCAGATGATCCCACTCCTTTTTTGGGGGGTGATGCACCTTTAGACCATGTTGTCTCACAACCTATTCAACTAGTGGTTGTGAAAGTGGTCATGCCAATGAAATCTTCAGCTGATCCAACTCCTCTTTCAGGTGGTGATGCGCCTTTAGACCATGTTGTCTCCCAACCTATTCAACCAGTGGTTGAGGAAGTGGTCATGTCGATGCAATCTTTGACTGATCCTAGTCTTCTCTTGGAGAGTGTCAAGTCTACCAAAGTGGTCATGCCAATGCAATCTTCTACTGATCCCACTCTTCTCTTGGAGAGTGTCAACTCCACCAAAGTGGTCACACCGATGCAATATTTGACTGATCCCACTCTTTTGACGGGGAGTGATGTGTCTATTAATTATGTTTTTATCATTTCCAGTTTAGTACTTTCAGAACAAGGTGGAATTCCACTCACTTTGAGTACACGGCCTCCAAGTCCTAGGATGGTTTCCTTTGATTGGAATGACCTTGTTGAGCCTCACCTTCCTTCTTCTCCACCTTTTAAAATAAGGGTTGAGGTTAATTCAATTTGTTTTACCAATGTATTGTGGATGAAGGATCCTCCATAAATATTTTATCCTCCTCGGCTTGGCATTGGGTTCTCCTGATATTGTGTCTGCTTTGCATGAGCTGTTGGAATTTGACAGACATCCTAGTGAATATTATGGGGTTCTTCCTCAGTTACCTATCTCATTAGGTGGGAATACTGTCATTGTCAATGCTATAGTGGTGGAAGGCCCGTTATATTTCAATATGCTTCTCAGGTATTTAGATTTCAATATGCTTCTCGAGCGTGATTATGTATATGCTATGAATGTTGTGGTGTCTACACTCTTTTAGGTGCTTCATTTACCTCACAATGGAATCATTGTCACTATTGAACAACTGGAATTTTATAATCAACATCCTAATTCAACATTAGTTCAGGCTACCCATTTATATATTCATAGTATTCATGTAGACTCTACCCTACCACAGGTTGATTATGTGGCATCTTATCCTCAGTGATCAATTTATCCTAAGAAGGAACTTGTTCAATCATGTTTTCCTTCTTGAGACATGGTCTTGGAAATTGATCAGTTTTGTTATCCAATGGGGGCATGGGAGCCCTTGCTTACCCCTCTTGGTCCAAGTGGTCTTGAGTCTCCTTTTGAGTTTGATCTCACTGTTTGTATATCCTTAAGCCCTCGTTCTTATGATTCGTTGCTGATAGACCGTGCCAGCAATGGATAGAACCTCCATTGTCATATGAAATATGACCAATTTACTTCTCCCTTTGGGATTGTCAACCCTCCTCATTCATGTAATTTCTCAGCTTTTGAATTTCCTTCGGATGAGCCTATCCTTGTAGCCATGACTACAGTTTCTATACCATGCGAGGGCTTATACCATGGTTTGTGTTTTCTTCCCCTTTGGGAGAATTTATATGTTGACTATTGAAGAGACTCTTAGTCAGAGCCCAACAATGGGATGTACATGAACCAATAATATGCATGAGCCATAAGACTTTGTGGTGCTCTGTATCAATTGTATAGTCCAAGTTTGTTGTTCTCAAGTTTTGTATTTAGTAGCACCTCTTATTTTCCAAAGTTTCTATCTATATTGGATATATTAACTTTGGATGAGTGTTATTGGCTTTATATGCAAGATCTTGGAGACATTTTTCTTTGAATTTTTTTCATCGTATCGATTCGTTCTGACATGTCTTGACCTTGAAACTGACATATAGGTTAGGTTTTTCCCTACTTGCAATTTTTTCATTATCTGTTTCCTAGTTCTTTTCGCCTTAGTATCGACCCCACTGAATTGCAACATGTTGATGCTTGAATCCATTAGGACCAAAAAAAAAACCTCACAAGGATACAAATCCCCCTGCCTATTTATAGAGGTGGTACTCTTTATTTTAATATTTTCTTGGGACTCTAGATTTTTAGAATATAGGACTTTGCAGAAGTTCATTGTGGTAATCAAAGAAATATAAAGATTGCAAGAAAAAATAACAAGAAACAATTTTTTTTCTTTTCTTTATAATAGAATTCCTGAGAAGTGACCAGGAACCACACACTTCATACACTTAAAAAATATAGAAAAAATTTCCTCACATCCATCATAGTTAAACTAAATATTTCCGATTACACAAAATAAAAGAAGATGGTCTGCATGCATAATCGAAATTTAATAGAGTGAAAACATGGGAGCTCAAATAAAGATAATAATAGATCAATCTTAGATAATTTATACTGAAAGATCAGAGTTACAAAGTATAGTCAAAACTAATTCGAAATAGTTCTCTTGGGATTTCTGAAAAAGTATATAGTCTGTTACAGAGTCTTGAAATTTAAATGTGTTTGTCCTTAGGATTGGGATTGGGGCTCCCGTGGAACATAAATAAAATATACAAAAGAATTAATATATATAAGGATAATGGTGGGTTATATCGGAGTAGCAAGACCTAGAAAGAAGACAGTGAGAAGTTATCAGATTTCGGTTAAACCTTTCTAGTTAAGGAAGTGGAGTAAATGGATGAAAAACTGATAAAGAAAGACAAATGTGATGATCATGAAATTACTATGATGGTATCTCGTGTCTTCACTTTATTACTCCTATCCTTTTATTGTCTTCATCGACGGTTACGGGAACCGTTTCAATTGTTTCTTTCCCTTCATTAATTAATTGTCAATTTCTTTTTTGAACCATTCTTCAATATAGTTTTTCATTGGTGTGACACTTATCTCATGCCAGATTTTAATGTTGAATAAATCACCTTCCAAATATCTTAATTCAATATAAATAGCATGTATAGCTTCCTCAATATCTTGGTTTTTTCACGAAATAATCCACTAGCCAAGTGCCTATTTCTTCTTCATCATATTCAAGTATGCTATAAAATATTTTAGATCATAACCCCTTACATATCTCAACTTGTTCATCAAATTGTTTCTTTGTTAGGAACATTGTATTGAGAATTAATTTAGGGTCTTCTACCTTGATAGTACTTCTTGCTAGGTTTATCTTTGTGAGACTTTTGAACAATTATTCCCTTTTTAGTATGGCTTCACTACATGCTTGAACAATGTTACTTAAATTCTTAATCTTCTCCTTCTAGCAGGTCCTCCTCTCTTCTTCTTAGTTTCGTCATTTTAGAGAATTCGATTCCAAATGGTATTACAATATCAGTGTAAAAACCTTCTTCATTCTTCAAATCATCTTGCAAATATTCATGGAAGGCATGTGCCCTCGAGCCAAAAGAACCAATATTTTTCGAAACTTCCCATGCCTCTGTTATTAGTGACATTCACTTTTTAATATTCTTTTCTACATAATTCCAGACCATTGTGAGTAGACTTGAAGATCCTTTCCATTTATTGGAGGGTGTGGCTGGTGTGACTACTAACAAAGGAATTACAAGGATTGGAAGATGCATTAAGGCATATTCAAGCTCTCCAATCCTTTCTTTGAACTTAGTGTTTTCTTATTCCATACCATCAATAGAATCATCAAGAGCATCCCCGACTGCTTTGTGAATTTTAGAGATTTGGGACGAATGCATATATTTTAGGTCAACCTCTGAGCAATATTTTCCCTTATTATTTTTTTGATCACCTCTTTCTATTATCATTTTTTTAGATTCCTTGTCGAAAACAACACTTTGGAAAGTAAATGACTCTTATTCATTGAAGGTATCATTTGAAACGATCTGTAATGATTAATTTTATTAGGTCATATTTCCCGCTTGATCAATTTTGGGAAACATTTTCTCAATATCCGCCTCGAGCTCCATGTATTCAAGAGAGAAGCTATTGATATAATTTTCTATGAGATTGTCTTCTTCCTCTTGCAATACATTCTTCCTCTTTTTTTTCTCACATGAAGCTTATGTGAGCTCTCAATTTTTCCAAGGGGGTATTCTTTTCTACTGCACCACTTGAACTACTTTTGGTAATATTCCTGTGTTAAGGTCCTAACCCGCACATAGGTAGATCAATGTATTCGGATGTAATAAAGGTCAATATTAATAAGGCCTTTCAATAAAATAAAATAAGGCGGATGTAAGAAGACCTAATAAAAGCTTCCACTTCTAGAAGGATCTTCCTCTAGATGCTTCTCTTAATAGACATATTTAGTATAAATAAGGGTCGAGGGTATGAAAACCCTAGCTTGGAGATTATTGTAACAGAGCGCTGCTCTATTGGAGGCTGCCCCCTCGAAGAGGCCTGTGAACATTGCTTTGTGAATCTAAGTGCTATTTCTATTGCAGTTCTTATATCATTTCCATGTTACTGTGGAGATTATGCTGGATATTTTACTGTTATTCTGTCATTTCTAGCATTTTATTTCTGTTCTGCATATTTTGTATATCTAGTATCTTGCATCCTGATTGGGTGAGCCGTTGGAGCATTGTTCCAGGATGTGGTAGTCTTGGGAGTAACAACTGGAGACTGAGCGCTCTTTTCACTGGGACCCTTTCCTTTTTACTTATAAAAATTGTTAGTGTTGAGTACTGCTTCCAAGTCACCAACATTGTGTACAGGAGAACCTTGGTTGTCATCTTCTTCTTCATTCAATATAGTATGAATGAATGAGTTGCTGAATCCTACTAACAACATATGTTCCAAAAATATTTTGTTAGGGTCAAACCCCTTTATCCTTTCAACATAATTCATATTTACATTATTGAAGTTATTCACAAACTCATTTATTTTATTTATGTTTCTGAATATGCAATATCTAGTTTTCCATGGAAAGGGGATGAATTTCTTTTTCTTTTTTTTTGTGGAAAAAGTGTAGCCATAAATTGTATTGCCTTTCCGCTTTTGTAATAAACAATTTATCAAATACATGGTATGGAAGAAATATATATTTTCTTTGGAAGAATATCCCGATGACACTGCGATTTTCCATATTCTCTATCGTTCCCTTTTTCTCCAAGAATTTGTTAGCATGGTTAGATATCCTGGTAATATTTTTACCAAACAATAGTCTTTTGTAGACTGAAGCAAAATCATTGTAAACTTCATAAAAATACAGAGAATCCTTGTGTCTCCACAATGCCTGATACCAAAAGGTAAATGGATCTGTTTCACAGTTCACCCTCTTACTTATAGCCAAATTTGGAAATTGACAAAAATACACTATAGAAAATACAAAATAGGAATCCATAACGAATTTATTGTCCCTTTTGTAGTGTGACAACTGGGTTGAGATTTCCCTGGAAATCGATTTTCCCCAATCAAATATAGGTTGTTCTTTAACCGTCCTGCTCTCTTCTTATTAGTTTTGTCATTTTAGAGAACTTGATTCGAAATGGTAATACAACATTAGTGTAAAAACCTTCTTCATTCTTCAAATCATGTTGCAAATATTCATGGAAGGCATGTGCCCTAGAGCCAAAAGAACCAATTTTTTTCGAAACTTCTCATGCCTCTTTTATTAGTGACACTCACATTTTAATATTCTTTTCTACATAACTCCAGACCATTGTGAGTAGACTTGAACATCCTTTCAATTTATTGGTGGGTGTGGCTGGTGTGACCATTAAAAAAGGAATTGCAAGGATTGGAAGAGGTATTAAGGAATCTTCAAGCTCTCTGATCCTTTCTTTGATCTTAGTGTTTTCTGCTTCCAGACCATCAATAGAAACATCAAGAGCATCCCCGACTGCTCTATGAATTTTAGAGATTTGGGATGAACGCATATATTTTAGGTCAACCTCTGAGTGATATTTTCCCTTATTATTTTTTTGATCACCTCTTTATATAATGAATTTTTTATATTCCTTGTCGAAAACAACACTTTGGAAAGTAAATGACTCATCTTCATTGAAGGTATCATTTGAAACGATCTGTAATGTTGAATTTTGTTAGGTCATATTTCCCACTTGATCAATTTTGGGAAACATTTTCTCAATATCCACCTCGAGCTGCATGTCTTCAAGAGAGAAGCTATTGATATAATGTTCTATGAGATTGCCTTTTTCCTCTTGCACTACATTCTTCCTCTTTTTTTCTCACATGGAGCTTATGTGAGCTCTCAATTTTTCCAGTGGGGTATTCTTTTCTACTCCACCACTTGAACTACTTCTTGTAATCTTCATGATTGGGTGAGGTGTTGGAGAATTGTTCCAGGATGTGGTAGTCTTGGGAGTAACAACTGAAGACTAGGCGCTCTTTTCACAGGGACCCTTTCATTTTTACTTATAAAACTTGTTAGTGTTGAGTACTGTTTCCAAGTCACCAACATTGCATATCGGAGCACTTTGGTTGTCATCTTCTTCTTCATTCAATATAGTATGAATGAATGAGTTGCTGAATCCTACTGACAACATACGTTCCAAAAATATTTTGTTAGGGTCAAACCCCTTTATCCTTTCAACAAAATTCATATTTACATTATTGAAGTTATTCACAAACTCATTAATTTTATTTATGTTTCTGAATATGCAATCTCCAGTTTTCCATGGAAAGGGGATGAATTTCTTTTTCCTTTTTTTGTGGAAAAAGTGCAGCCATAAATTGTATTGCCTTTCCTCTTTTGTAATAAACAATTTATCAGATACATGGTATGGAAGAACCATTTATTTTATTTGGAACAAAAGATTCTAATGACGTTGCGATTTTCCATATTCTCCATCGTTCCCTTTTTCTCCATGAATTTGTTAGCATGGTTAGATATCCTGGGGGTATTTTTACCAAACAATAGTCTTTTGTAGACTAAAACAAAATCATTGTAAACTTCATAAAAATACAGAGAAGCCTTGTGTCTCCACAATGCCTGATACCAGAAGGTAAATGGATCTATTTCACAGTTCAACCTCTTACTTATAGCCAAATTTGCAAATTGACAACAATGTACAGTATAGAAGATACCAAATAGGAATCCCGAAAGAATTTATTGTCACTTTTGTAGTGTGACAACTGGGATGAGATTTTGTTGGAAATCGATTTTCCCTAGTCAAATATAGCCTCTTCTTTAAATTTCCTCCTCTCTTCTTCTTAGTTTTGTCAGTTTAGAGAATTTGATTCCAAACGGTAATACAACATCAATGTAAAAACCTTCTTCATTCTTCAAATCATCTTGCAAATATGCATGGAAGGTATGTTCCCTCGAGCTAAAAGAACCAATATTTTTTGAAACTTCCCATGCCTCTTTTATTAGTGACATTCACTTTTTAATATTCTTTTCTACATAACTCCAGACCATTGTGAGTAGTCTTGAAGATCCTCTCAATTTATTGGCGGGTGTGGATGGTGTGACCACTAAGAAAGGAATTGCAAGGATTGGAAGAGGCATTAAGGCATCTTCAAGCTCTCTGATCCTTTCTTTGAACTTAGAGTTTTCTCCTTCCATACCATCAATAGAATCATCAAGAGCATCCCTGAATGCTCTGTGAATTTTAGAGATTTGGGACGAACGCATATTTTTTAGGTCAACCTCTAAGCGATATTTTCCCTTATTATTTTTTTGATCACCTCTTTCTATAATCAATTTTTTATATTCATTATCAAAAACAACACTTTGGAAAGTAAATGACTCTTCTTCATTGAAGGTATCATTTGAAACGATCTGTAATGATGAATTTTGTTAGGTCATTTTTCTCGCTTGATCAATTTTGGGAAACATTTTCTCAATATCTTCCTCGAGCTCCATGTCTTCAAGACAAAAGCTATTGATATCATTTTCTATGAGATTGTCTTCCTCCTCTTGCACTACATTCTTCCTCTTTTTCTCTCACATGGAGCTTATGTGAGCTCTCAATTTTTCCAGGGGGGTATTTGTTTCTACTCCACCACTTGAACTACTTTTGGTAATCTTCCTAATTGGGTGATCCATTTGGAGCATTGTTCTAGGATGTGGTAGTCTTGGGAGAAACAACTGGAGATTGGACACTCTTTTCACTCGGACCCTTTCCTTTTTACTTATAAAACTTGTTAGTGCTGAGTACTGTTTCCAAGTCACCAACATTGTGTACAAGAGCACCTTGGTTGTCATCATCTTCTTCATTCAATATAGTATGAATGAATGAGTTGTGGAATCCTATTGACAACATATGTTCCAAAAATATTTTTTTAGGGTCAGACCCCTTTATCCTTTCAACATAATTCATATTTACATTATTGAAGTTATTCACAAACTCATTAATTTTATTTATGTTTCTGAATATGCAATCTCTAGTTTTCCATGGCAAGGGGATGAATTGCTTTTTCCTTTTTTTGTTGAAAAAGTGCAGCCATAAATTGTATTACCTTTCCGCTTTTGTAATAAATAATTTATCAGATACATGGTATGGAAGAAATATATATTTTCTTTGGAAAAAAAGATCGCGATGACACTGCGATTTTCCATATTCTCGATCGTTCCCTTTTTCTCCAAGAATTTGTTAGCATAGTTAGATATCTTGGGGGTATTTTTACCAAACAATAGTCTTTTGTAGACTGAAACAAAATCATTGTAAACTTCATAAAATATAGAGAAGCCTTGTGTCTCCACAATACTTGATACCAGAAGGTAAATGGATCTACTTCATAGTTCACCGTCTTACTTATAGCCAAATTTGGAAATTGACAACAATACACTATAGAAAATACAAAATAGGAATCCATAAAGAATTTATTGTCCCTTTTGTAGTGTGACAACTGGGATGAGATTTCTTTGTAAATCGATGTTCCCCAGTCAAATATAGCCTCTTCTTTAACTGTCTTCCTCTCTTCTTCTTACTTTTGTCATTTTAGAGAATTTGATTTCGAATGGTAATACAACATCAGTGTAAAAACCTTCTTCATTCTTGAAATCATCTTGCAAATATTCATGGAAGGCATGTGCCCTTCAGCCAAAAGAACCAATATTTTTCGAAACTCCCCATGCCTCTTTTATTAGTGACATTCACTTTTTAATATTTGTTTGTACATAACTCCAGACCATTGTGACTATAATTGAAGATCCTTTCAATTTATTGGCGAGTGATGCTTGCGTGACCACTAACAAAGGAATTGCAAGGATTGGAAGAGGCATTAACGAATCTTGAAGCTCTCTAATCCTTTCTTTGAACTTAGTGCTTTATGCTTCCATACCATCAATAGAATCATCAAGAGCATCCCTAACTGATCTGTTAATTTTAGAGATTTGTGACGAACGCATATATTTTAGGTCAACCTCTAAGCGATATTTTCCCTTATTAGTTTTTTGATCACCTCTTTCTATAATCAATTTTTTAGATTCCTTGTCGAAAACAACACTTTGGAAAGTAAGGGACTCTTCTTCATTGAAGGTATCATTTGAAACGATCTGCAATGATGACTTTTGTTAGGTCATATTTCCCACTTGATCAATTTTGGGAAACATTTTCTCAATATCTACCTCGAGCTCCATGTCTTCAAGAGATAAGCTATTGATATCATTCTCTATGAGATTGTCTTCTTCCTCTTGCACTACATTCTTCCTCTTTTTTTCTCACATGGAGCTTATGTGAGCTCTCAATTTTTCTAGGGGGGTATTCTTTTCTACTCCACCACTTGAACTACTTTTGGTAATCTTCTTGATTGGGTGAGCCGTTGGAACATTGTTCTAGGATGTGGTAGTCTTGGGAGTAACAACTGGAGACTGGGCATTCTTTTCACTAGGACCCTTTCCTTTTTACTTATAAAACTTGTTAGTGCTAAGGATTGTTTCCAAGTCACCAACATTGTGTATAGGAGCACCTTGATTGTCATCTTCATCTTCATTCAATATAGTATGAGTGAATGTGTTTTTGAATCCTACTAACAACATATGTTCCACACATATTTTGTTAGGGTCAAGCCCCTTTATCCTTTCAACATAATTCATATTTACATTATTGAATTTATTGACAAACTAATTAATTTTATTTATGTTTCTGAATATGCAATCTATAGTTTTCCGTCGCAAGGGGATGAATTTCTTTTTCCTTTTTTTGTGGAAAAAGTGCAGCCATAAATTGTATTTCCTTTCCGCTTTTGTAATAAACAATTTATCAGATACATGGTATGGAAGAAAAATATATTTTCTTTGGAATAGAAGATCCCGATGACACTGCGATTTTCCATATTCTCTATCGTTCCCTTTTTCTCCAAGAATTTGTCAGCATGCTTAGATATCCTGGGGGTATTTTTACCAAATAATAGTGTTTTGTAGACTGAAAAAAAATCATTGTAAACTTCATAAAAATACAGAGAATCCTTGTGTCTCCACAATGCTTGATACCAGAGGGTAAATGGATCTATTTCACAGTTCAACCTCTTACTTATAGCCAAATTTGGAAATTGACAACAATACACTATAGAAAATACCAAATAGGAATCCATAAAGAATTTATTGTCCCATTTGTAGTGTGACAAATGGGATGATATTTCGTTGGAAATTGATTTTACCCACTCAAATATAGCTTGTTCTTTAACTATTCCCCCTCTCTTCTTCTTAGTTTTTTCATTTTAGAGAATTTGATTCCGAATGGTAATACAACATCAGTGTAAAAACCTTCTTCCTTCTTCAAATCATCTTGCAAATATTCATGGAAGGCATGTGCCCTCGAGCCAAAAGAACCAATATGTTTTGAAAGTTCCAATGCCTCTTTTATTAGTGACATTCACTTTTTAATATTCCTTTCAACATAACTCGAGACCATTGTGAGTAGACTTGAATATCCTTTCAATTTATTGGCGGGTGTGGCTGGTGTGACCACTAACAAAGGAATTGAAAGGATTGAAAGAGGCATTAAGGCATCTTCAGGCTCTCTGATTCTTTCTTTGAACTTAGTGTTTTCTTCTTCCCAACCATCAATAGAATCATCAAGAGCATCCCCAACTGCTCTGTGAATTTTAGATATTTGGGACGAAACACATATATTTTAGGTCAACCTCTGAGCAATATTTTCCCTTATTATTTTTTGATCACCTCTTTATATAGTCAATTTTTTATACTCCTTGTCGAAAACAACACTTTGGAAAGTAAATGACTCTTCTTAATTGAAGGTATCAGTTGAAATGATCTGTAATGATGAATTTTGTTAGGTCATATTTCCCACTTGATCAATTTTGGGAAACATTTTCTCAATATCCACCTCGAGCTCCATGTCTTCAAGAGAGAAGCTATTGATATAATTTTATATGAGATTGTCTTTTTCCTCTTTCACTACATTCTTCCTCTTTTATTCTTACATGGAGCTTATGTGAGCTCTCGATTTTTCCAGGCAGGTATTCTTTTCTACTCCACCACTTGAACTACTTTTGGTAACCTTCCTGATTGGGTGAGTTGTTGGAGCGTTGTTCTAGGATGTGGTAGTCTTGGGAGTAAAAACTGGAGACTGGGCGTTCTTTTCACTGGGACCCTTTCCTTTTTACTTATAAAACTTGTTAGTGCTGAGTACTGTTTCCAAGTCACCAACATTGTGTACAGGAGCACCTTGGTTGTCATCTTCTTCTTCATTCAATATAGTATGAATGAATGAGTTGTTGAATCCTACTGACAACATATGTTCCAAAAATATTTTCTTAGGGTCAAACCCCTTTATCCTTTCAACATAATTCATATTTATATTATTGAAGTTATTCACAAACTCATTAATTTTATTTGTGTTTTTGAATATGCAATCTCTAGTTTTCCATGGCAAGGAGATGGATTGCTTTTTCCTTTTTTTGTGGAAAAAGTGCAGCTATAAATTGTATTGCCTTTCCACTTTTGTAATAAACAATTTATCAGATACATGGTATGGAAGAAATAAATATTTTATTTGGAACAAAAGATCCCGATGACACTGCGATTTTCCGTATTCTCTATCATTCCTTTTTTCTCCAAGAATTTGTTAGCATGGTTAGCTATCCTCAGGGTATTTTTACCTAACAATAGTCTTTTGTAGACTGAAACAAAATCATTGTAAACTTCATAAAAATACAGAGAAGCCTTGTGTCTCCACAATGCCTGATACCAGAGGGTAAATGGATCTATTTCAGGATTCAACCTCTTACTTATAGCCAAATTTGGAAATTGACAACAATGTACAGTATACAAAATACCAAACAAGAATCCTTAAAGAATTTATTGTCCCTTTTGTAGTGTGACAATTGGGATGAGATTTCATTGGAAATTGATTTTTACGAGTCAAATATAGCCTGTTGTTTAACTGTCCTCCTCTCTTCTTCTTAGTTTTGTTAATTTAGAGAATTTTATTCCAAATGGTAATACAACATCAATGTAAAAAATTTCTTCATTCTTCAAATCATCTTGCAAATATTCATGGTAGGTACGTGCCCTCGAGCCAAAAGAACCAATATTTTTTGAAACTTCCCATGCCTCTTTTATTAGTGACATTCACTTTTTAATATTCTTTTCTACATAACTCCAGACCATTGTGAGTAGACTTGAAGATCCTTTCAATTTATTGCCAGGTGTGGATGGTGTGACCACTAACAAAGGAATTGCAAGGATTGGACGAGGCATTGAGGCATCTTCAAGCTCTCTGATCCTTTCTTTAAACTTAGTGTTTTCTGCTTCCATACCATCAATAGAATCATCAAGAGCATCCCCAACTGCTCTGTGAATTTTAGAGATTTGGGATGAATGCATATATTTTAGGTCAAGCTCTGAGTGATATTTTCACTTATTATATTTTTTATCACCTCTTTCTATAATCAAATTTAGATTCCTTTTCGAAAACAACACTTTGGAAAGTAAATGACTCTTCTTCATTGAAGGTATCATTTGAAATGATCTGTAATGATGAATTTTGTTAGGTCATATTTCCCTCTCGATCAATTTTGGGAAACATTTTCTCAATATCCGCCTCGAGCTCCATGTCTTCAAGACATAAGCTATTGATATCATTTTCTATGAGATTGTCTTCTTCCTCTTGCACTACATTCTTCCTCTTTTTTTCTCACATGGAGCTTATGTGAGCTCTCGATTTTTCCAGGGGGGTATTCATTTCTACTCCACCACTTGAACTACTTTTGGTAATATTCATGATTGGGTGAGCCGTTGGAGCATTGTTCCAAGATGTGGTAGTTTTGGGAGTAACAACTGGACACTAGGCACTCTTTTCACTGGGACCCTTTCCTTTTTACTTATAAAAATTGTTAGTGTTGAGTACTACTTCCAAGTCACCAACATTGTGTACAGGAGAAGCTTGGTTGTCATCTTCTTCTTCATTCAATATAGTATGAATGAATGAGTTGCTGAATCCTACTAACAACATATGTTTCAAAAATATTTTGTTAGGGTCAAACCCCTTTATCCTTTGAACATAATTCATATTTACATTATTGAAGTTATTCACAAACTCATTAATTTTATTTATGTTTCTGAATATGCAATCTCTAGTGTTCCGTGGAAAGGGGATGAATTGCTTTTTCTTTTTCTTGTGG
Source organism: Picea engelmannii (assembly GCA_009831015.1). Classification (NCBI taxonomy): domain Eukaryota; kingdom Viridiplantae; phylum Streptophyta; class Pinopsida; order Pinales; family Pinaceae; genus Picea; species Picea engelmannii. Next base: position 243,004 of record ML789493.1, on the reverse strand, counting down.
AAAAAGTGTAGCCATAAATTGTATTGCCTTTCCACTTTTGTAATAAACAATTTATCAAATACATGGTATGGAAGAAATATATATTTTCTTTGGAAAAGAATATCCCGATGACACTGCGATTTTCCATATTCTCTATTGTTCTGTTTTTCTCCAAGAATTTGTTAGCATGGTTAGATATCCTCGGGGTATTTTTACCAAACAATAGTCTTTTGTAGATTGAAACAAAATCATTGTAAACTTCATAAAAATATAGAGAAGTCTTGTGTCTCCACAATGTCTAATACCAGAAGGTAAATGGATCTGTTTCACAATTCACCCTCTTACTTATAGCCAAATTTGGAAATTGACAACAATACACTATAGAAAATACAAAATAGGAATCCATAAAGAATTTATTGTCCCTTTTGTAGTGTGACAACTGGGTTGAGATTTCACTGGAAATCGATTTTCCCTAGTCAAATATAGCCTCTTCTTTAACTGTCCTCCTCTCTTCTTCTTAGTTTTATCATTTTAGAGAACTTGATTCGAAATGGTAATACAACATCAGTGTAAAAACCTTCTTTGTTCTTCAAATCATCTTGCAAATATTCATGGAAGGAATGTGCCCTTGAGCCAAAAGAACCAATATTTTTCCAAACTTCTCATGTCTCTTTTATTAGTGACACTCACTTTTTAATATTCTTTTCTATATAACTCCAAACCATTGTGAGTAGACTTGAACATCCTTTCAATTTATTGGTGGGTGTGGCTGGTGTGACCACTAAAAAAGGAATTGCAAGGATTGGAAGAGGCATTAAGAAATCTTCAAGCTCTCTGATCCTTTCTTTTAACTTAGTCTTTTCTGCTTCCAGACCATCAATAGAATCATCAAGACCATCCCCAACTGCTTTGTGAATTTTAGAGATTTGGGATTAACACATATATTTTAGGTCAACCTCTGAGTGACATTTTCCCTTATTATTTTTTTGATCACCTCTTTCTATAATCAATTTTTTAGATTCCTTGTCGAAAACAACACTTTGGAAAGTAAATGACTCTTATTCATTGAAGGTATCATTTTAAACGATCTGTAATGTTGAATTTTGTTAGGTCATATTTCCCACTTGATCAATTTTGTGAAATATTTTCTCAATATCCGCCTCGAGCTCCATGTCTCCAAGAGAGAAGCTATTGATATAATGTTCTATGAGATTGTATTTTTCCTCTTGCACTACATTCTTCCTCTTTTTTTCTCACATGGAGCTTATGTGAGCTCTCGATTTTTCCAGTGGGGTATTCTTTTCTACTCCACCACTTGAACTACTTCTTGTAATCTTCATGATTGGGTGAGGTGTTGGAGAATTGTTCCAGGATGTGGTAGACTTGGGAGTAAGAACTAGAGACTAGGAACTCTTTTCACTGGGACCCTTTCATTTTTACTTATAAAACTTGTTAGTGTTGAGTACTATTTCCAAGTCACCAATATTGCATATAGGAGCACCTTGGTTGTCATCTTCTTCTTCATTCAATATAGTATGAATGAATGAGTTGCTGAATCCTACTAATGACATATGTTTCAAAAATATTTTGTTAGGGTCAAACCCCTTTATCCTTTGAACATAATTCATATTTACATTATTGAAGTTATTCACAAACTCATTAATTTTATTTATGTTTCTGAATATGCAATCTCTTGTTTTCCATGGAAAGGGGATGAATTTCTTTTTCCTTTTTTTCTGGAAAAAGTGCAGCCATAAATTGTATTGCCTTTCTTCTTTTGTAATAAATAATTTATCAGATACATGGTATGGAAGAACTATATATTTTCTTTGGAACAGAAGATCCCGATGACACTGCGATTTTCCATATTCTTCATCGTTCCCTTTTTCTCCAAGAATTTGTTAGCATGGTTAGATATCCTGGGGGTATTTTTACCAAACAATAGTCTTTTGTAGATTGAAACAAAATCATTGTAAACTTCATAAAAATACATAGAAGCCTTGTGTCTCCACAATGCCTGATACCAGAAGGTAAATGGATCTATTTCACAGTTCAACCTCTTACTTATAGCCAAATTTGGAAATTGACAACAATGTACAGTATAGAAGATACCAAATAGGAATCCTTTAAGAATTTATTGCCCCTTTTGTAGTGTGACAACTGGGATGAGATTTTGTTGGAAATTGATTTTCCCCGGTCAAATATAGCCTGTTCTTTAACTATCCTCCTCTCTTATTCTTAGTTTTGTCAGTTTAGAGAATTTGATTCCAAATGGTAATACAACATCAATGTAAAAACCTTCTTCGTTCTTCAAATCATCTTGCAAATATTCATGGAAGGTATGTGCCCTCGAGCCAAAAGATCCTATATTTTTCAAAACTTCCTATGCCTCTTTTATTACTGACATTCACTTTTTAATATTCTTTTCTACATAACTCCAGACCATTGTGAGTAGACTTGAATATCCTTTCAATTTATTGGCGGGTGTGGATGGTGTGACCACTAACAAAAGAATTACAAGTATTGGAAGAGGCATTAAGGAATCTTCAAGCTCTCTGATCCTTTCTTTGAGCTTAGTGTTTTCTGCTTCCAGACCATCAATAGAATCATCAAGAGCATCCCCGAATGCTCTGTGAATTTTAGAGATTTGGGATGAATACATATTTTTTAGGTCAACCACTGAGTGATATTTTCCCTTATTATTTTTTTGATCACCTCTTTCTATATTCACTTTTTTATATTCGTTGTCGAAAACAACACTTTGGAATTTAAATGACTCTTCTTCATTGAAGGTATCATTTGAAACAATCTGTAATGATGAATTTTGTTAGGTCATATTTCCCTCTTGATCAATTTTGGGAAACATTTTCTCAATATCCGCCTCGAGCTCCATGTCTTCAAGACATAAACTATTGATATCATTTTCTATGAGATTGTCTTCTTCCTCTTGCACTACATTATTCCTCTTTTTTTCTCACATGGAGCTTATGTGACCTCTCGATTTTTCCAGGGGGGTATTCATTTGTACTCCACCACATGAACTACTTTTGGTGATCTTCCTGATTGGGTGAGCCGTTGGAGCATTGCTCCAGGATGTGGTAATCTTGGGAGAAACAACTGGAGATTGGGAACTCTTTTCACTGGGACCCTTTCCTTTTTACTTATGAAACTTGTTAGTGCTGAGTACTGTTTCCAAGTCACCAACATTGTGTACAAGAGCACCTTGGTTGTCATCTTCTTCTTCATTCAATATAGTATGAATGAATGAGTTGTGGAATCCTAATGACAACATATGTTCCAAAAATATTTTGTTAGGGTTAAACCCCTTTATCCTTTCAACATAATTTATATTTACATTATTGAAGTTATTCACAAAGTCATTAATTTTATTTATGTTTCTAAATATGCAATCGCCAATTTTCCATGGCAAGGGGATGAATTGTTTTTTCCTTTTTTGTGGAAAAAGTGCAGCCATAAATTGTATTGCCTTTCCACTTTTGTAATAAACAATTTATCAGATACATGGTATGGAAGAAATATATATTTTCTTTGGAACAAAAGATCGCGATGACACTGCGATTTTCCATATTCTCGATCGTTCCCTTTTTCTCCAAGAATTTGTTAGCATGGTTAGATATCATGGGGGTATTTTTACCAAACAATAGTCTTTTGTAGACTGAAAAAAAATCATTGTAAACTTCATAAAAATATAGAGAAGCCTTGTGTGTCCACAATACCTGATACCAGAAGGTAAATGGATCTACGTCATAGTTCACCCTCTTACTTATAGCCAACTTTGGAAATTGACAACAATACACTATAGAAAATACAAAATAGGAATCCATAAAGAATTTATTGTCCCTTTTGTAGTGTGACAACTAGCATGAGATTTCATTGTAAATCGGTTTTCCCCGGTCAAATATAGCCTCTTCTTTAAATGTCCTCCTCTCTTCTTCTTAGTTTTGTCATTTTAGATAATTTGATTTTGAATGGTATTACAACATCAGTGTAAAAACCTTCTTCATTCTTCAAATCATCTTGCAAATATTCATGGAAGGCATGTGCCCTTGAGCCAAAATAACCAATATTTTTCGAAACTCCCCATGCCTCTTTTATTAGTGACATTCACTTTTTAATATTCGTTTCTACATAACTCCAGACCATTGTGAGTAGAATTGAAGATCCTTTCAATTTATTGGCGAGTGATGCTTGCGTGACCACTAGCAAAGGAATTGCAAGGATTGGAAGAGGCATTAAGGCATCTTGAAGCTCTCTGATCCTTTCTTTGAACTTAGTGCTTTATGCTTCCAGACCATCAATGAATCATCAAGAGCATCCCTGATTGCTCTGTGAATTTTAGAGATTTGATATGAACGCATATATTTTAGGTCAACCTCTCAGTGATATTTTCCCTTATTATTTTTTTGATGACCTCTTTCTATAATCAATTTTTTCGATTCCTTGTCAAAGACAACACTTTGGAAAGTAAGTGACTCTTCTTCATTGAAGGTATCATTTTAAATGATCTATAATGATGACTTTTGTTAGGTCATATTTCCCTCTTGATCAATTTTGGGAAACATTTTCTCAATATCTGCCTCAAGCTCCATGTCTTCAAGAGAGAAGCTATTGATATCATTCTCTATGAGATTGTCTTCTTCCTCTTGCACTACATTCCTCCTCTTTTTTTCTCACATGGCTCTTATGTGAGCTCTCAATTTTTCTAGGGGGGTATTCTTTTCTACTCCACCACTTGAACTACTTTTGGTAATCTTCCTGATTGGGTGAGCCGTTGGAGCATTGTTCCAGGATGTGGTAGTCTTGGGAGTAACAACTGGAGATTGGGTGTTCTTTTCACTGGGACCCTTTCCTTTTTACTTATAAAACTTGTTAGTGCTAAGGATCGTTTCCAAGTCACCACATTGTGTACAGGAGCACCTTGGTTGTCATCTTCGTCTTCATTCAATATAGTATGAGTGAATGTGTTTTTGAATCCTACTGACAACATATGTTCCAAAGATATTTTGTTAGGGTCAAACCCCTTTATCCTTTCAACATAATTCATATTTACATTATTGAAGTTATTCACAAACTCATTAATTTTATTTATTTTTTTGAATATGCAATCTCCAGTTTTCCATGGCAAGGGGATGAATTTATTTTTCCTTTTTTTGTGGATAAAGTGCAGCCATAAATTGTATTGCCTTTCCGCTTTTGTAATAATCAATTTATCAGATACATGGTATGGAAGATATATATATTTTCTTTGGAACAGGAGATCCTGATGACACTGCGATTTTCCATATTCTCTATCGTTCCCTTTTTCTCCAAGAATTTGTTAGCATGCTTAGATATCCTAGGGGTATTTTTACCAAACAATAGTCTTTTGTAGACTGAAACAAAATCATTGTAAACTTCATAAAAATACAAAGAATCCTTGTGTCTCCACAATGCCTGATACCAGAAGGTAAATGGATCTATTTCACAGTTCAGCCTCTTACTTATAGCCAAATTTGGAACTTGACAACAATACATTATAGAAAATACCAAATAGGAATCCGTAAAGAATTTATTGGCCCTTTTGTAGTGTGACAAATGGGATGATATTTCGTTGGAAATCGATTTTCCCTAGTCAAATATAGCTTGTTCGTTAACTGTCCTCCTCTCTTCTTCTTAGTTTTTTTATTTTAGAGAATTTGATTCCGAATGGTAATACAACATCAGTGTAAAAACCTTCTTCTTTCTTCAAATCATCTTGCAAATATTCATGGAAGTCATGTGCCCTTGAGCCAAAAGAACCAATATTTTTCAAAACTTCCCATGCCTCTTTTATTAGTGACATTCACTTTTTAATATTCTTTTCAACATAACTCCACACCATTGTGAGTAGACTTGAATATCCTTTCAATTTATTGGCGGGTGTGGTTGGTGTGACCACTAACAAAGGAATTGCAAGGATTGGAAGAGGCATTAAGGAATATTCAAGATCTTTGATCCTTTCTTTGAACTTAGTGTTTTCTGCTTCCAGAATATCGATAGAATCATCAAGAGCATCCCCGACTGGTCTGTGAATTTTAGATATTTGGGACGAATGCATATATTTTAGGTCAACCTCTGAGCGATATTTTCCGTTATTATTTTTTTGATCACTTGTTCCTTTAATCAATTTTTTATATATCTTGTCGAAAACAACACTTTGGAAAGTAAATGACTCTTCTTCATTGAAGGTATCATTTGAAACGATCTGTAATGATGAATTTTGTTAGGTCATATTTCCCGCTTGATCAATTTTGGGAAACATTTTCTCAATATCCGCCTCGAGCTCAATGTCTTCAAGAGAGAAGCTATTGATATCATTTTCTATGAGATTGTCTTCTTCCTCTTGCACTCCATTCTTCCTCTTTTCTTCTCACATGGAGCTTATGTGAGCTCTCGATTTTTCCAGGTGGGTATTCTTTTCTACTCCACCACTTGAACTACTTTTGGTAATCTTCCTGATTGGGTGAGTCGTTGGAGCATTGTTCCAGGATGTGGTAGTCTTGGGAGTAACAACTGGAGTTTGGGTGCTCTTTTCACTAGGACCCTTTCCTTTTTACTTATAAAACTTGTTAGTGCTGAGTATTGTTTCCAAGTCACCAACATTGTGTACAGGAGCACCGTGGTTGTCATCTTCTTCTTCATTCAATATAGTATGAATGAATGAGTTTTTGAATCCTAATGACAACATATGTTCCAAAAATATTTTGTTAGGGTCAAACCCCTTTATCCTTTCAACATAATTCATATTTAGATTATTGAAGTTATTCACAAACTCATTAATTTTATTTATGTTTTTGAATATGCAATCTCTAGTTTTCCATGGCAAGGGGATGAATTGCTTTTTCCTTTTTTTGTAAAAAGTGCAGCCATAAATTGTATTGCCTTTCCATTTTTGTAATAAACAATTTATCAGATACATGATATGGAAGAAAAACATATTTTCTTTGGAACAAAAGATCCCGATGACACTACGATTTTCCATATTCTCTATCGTTCCCTTTTTCTCCAAGAATTTGTTATCATGGTTAGATATCCTGGGGGATATTTTTACCAAACAATAGTCTTTTGTAGACTGAAATAAAATCATTGTAAACTTCATAAAAATATAGAGAAAACTTGTGTCTCCACAATGCCTGATACCAGAGGGTAAATGGATCTATTTCACAGTTCAACCTCTTACTTATAGCCAAATTTGGAAATTGACAACAATGTACAGTATACAAAATACCAAATAGGAATCCTTAAAGAATTTATTGTCCCTTTTGTAGTGTGACAACTGGGAAGAGATTTCATTGGAAATTGATTTTCTCGAGTCAAATATAGCCTGTTGTTTAACTGTTCTTCTCTCTTCTTCTTAGTTTTGTTAGTTTAGAGAATTTGATTCCAAATGGTAATACAACATCAATGTAAAAACCTTCTTCGTTCTTCAAATCATCTTGCAAATATTCATGGCAGGTATGTGCCCTCGAGCCAAAAGAACCAATATTTTTCAAAACTTCCCATGCCTCTTTTATGAGTGACATTCACTTTTTAATATTATTTTCTACATAACTCTAAACCATTGTGAGTAGACTTGAATATCCTTTCAATTTATTGCCGGGTGTGGATGGTGTGACCACTAACAACAGAATTGCAAGGATTGGACGAGGCATCGAGGCATTTTCAAGCTCTCTGATCCTTTCTTTGAAATTAGTGTTTTCTGCTTCCAGACCATCAATAGAATCATCAAGAGCATCCTCGACTGCTCTGTGAATTTTAGAGATTTGGGATGAACGCATATATTTTAGGTCAAGCTCTGAGCGATATTTTCACTTATTATTTTTTTGATCACCTCTTTCTATAATCCATTTTTTAGATTCCTTGTCGAAAACAACACTTTGGAAAGTAAATGAATCTTCTTCATCGAAGGTATCATTTGAAACGATCTGTAATGTTGAATTTTGTTAGGTCATATTTCCCGCTTGATCAATTTTGGGAAACATTTTCTCAATATCTTCCTCGAGCTCAATGTCTTCAAGACATAAGCTATTGATATCATTTTCTATGAGATTGTCTTCTTCCTCTTGCACTACATTCTTCCTCTTTTTTTCTCACATGGAGCTTATGTGAGCTCTCGATTTTTCCAGGGGGGTATTCGTTTCTATTCCACCACTTGAACTACTTTTGGTAATCTTCCTGATTGGGTGAGTCATTGGAGCATTGTTCTAGGATGTGTTAGTCTTGGGGAGAAACAACTGGATACTGGGCACTCTTTTCACTAGGACCCTTTCCTTTTTACTTATAAAACTTTTTAGTGTTGAGTACTATTTCCAAGTCACCAACATTGTGTACAAGAGCACATTCGTTGTCATCTTCTTCTTCATTCAATATAGTATGAATGAATGAGTTGTGGAATCCTACTGACAACATATGTTCCAAAAATATTTTTTTAGGGTCAAACCCTTTATCCTTTCAACATAATTCATATTTACATTATTAAAGTTATTCACAAACTCATTAATTTTATTTATGTTTCTAAATATGCAATCTCCAGTTTTCCATGGCAAGGGGATGAATTGCTTTTTCCTTTTTTGTGGAAAAAGTGCAACCATAAATTGTATTGCCTTTCCGCTTTTGTAATAAAACATTTATCAGATACATGGTATGGAAGAAATATATATTTTCTTTGGAACAGAAGATCACAATGACACTGTGATTTTCCATATTCTCGATCGTTCCCTTTTTCTCCAAGAATATGTTAGCATGGTTAGATATCCTGGGGGTATTTTTACCAAACAATAGTCTTTTGTAGACTGAAATAAAATGATTGTAAACTTCATAAAAATACAGAGAAGCCTTGTGTCTCCATAATGCCTGATACCAGAAGGTAAATGGATCTATTTCACAATTCACCCTCTTACTTATAGCCAAATTTGGAAATTGACAACAATACACTAGAAAATAAAAAATAGGAATCCACAAAAAATTTGGTGTCCCTTTTGTAGTGTGACAACTAGGATGATATTTCATTGCAAATCGATTTTCCCCAGCCAAATATAGCCTCTTATTTAACTGTTCTCCTCTCTTCTTCTTAGTTTTGTCATTTTAGAGAATTTGATTCCGAATGGTAATGCAACATCAATGTAAAAACCTTCTTCGTTCTTCAAATCATCTTGCAAATATTCATGGAAGGCATGTGCCCTTGAGCCAAAAGAACCAATATTTTTTGAAACTTCCCATGCCTCTTTTATTAGTGACATTCACTCTTTAAAATTCATTTCTACATAACTCCAGACCATTGTGAGTAGAATTGAAGATCCTTTTAATTTATTGGCGAGTGTGACTGGTGTGACCACTAACAAAGGAATTGCAAGGATTGGAAGAGGCATTAAGGCATCTTCAAGCTCTCTGATCCTTTCTTTGAACTTAGTGTTTTATGATTCCAGATCATCAATAGAATCATCAAGAGAATCCCCGACTGCTTTGTGAATTTTAGAGATTTGGGACGAACGCATATATTTTAGGTCAACCTCTGAGCAATATTTCCCTTATTATTTTTTTGATCACCTCTTTTCTATAATCAATTTTTTAGATTCCTTGTCGAAAACAACAGTTTGGAAAGTAAGTGACTCTTCTTCATTGAAGGTATCATTTGAAACGATCTGCAATGATGACTCTTGTTAGGTCATTTTTCCCGCTTGATCAATTTTGGGAAACATTTTCTCAATATTTGCCTCGAGCTCCATGTCTTCAAGAGAGAAGCTATTGATATCATTTTCTATGAGATTGTCTTCTTCTTCTTGCACTACATTCTTCCTCTTTTTTTCTCACATGGAGCTTATGTGAGCTCTCGATTTTTGTAGGGGGCTATTCTTTTCTACTCCACCACTTGAACTACTTTTGGTAATCTTCCTGATTGGGTGAGCCATTGGAGCATTGTTCCAGGATGTGGTAGTCTTGGGAGTAACAACTGGAGACTGAGCATTCTTTTCAATAGGATCGTTTCCTTTTTACTTATAAAACTTGTTAGTGCTGAGTATTGTTTCTAAATCACCAACATTGTGTACAGGAGCACCTTGGTTGTCATCTTCTTCTTCATTCAATATAGTATGAGTGAATGTGTTTCTGAATCCTACTGAGAACATATGTTCCACAAATATTTTGTTAGGGTCAAACCCCTTTATCCTTTCAACATAATTCATATTTACATAATTGAAGTTATTCACAAACTCATTAATTTTATTTATGTTGCTGAATATCTAGTCTCCATTTTTCCATGGAAAGGGGATGAATTTCTTTTTCCTTTTTTTGTGGAAAAAGTGCAGCCATAAATTGTATTGCCTTTCCGCTTTTTTAATAAACAATTTATCAGATACATGGTATGGAAGAAATATATATTTTCTTTGGAACAAAAGATCCCGATGACACTGCGATTTTCCATATTCTCTATCATTCCCTTTTTCTCCAAGAATTTGTTAGCATGCTTAGATATCCTAGGGGTATTTTTACCAAAGAATAGTCTTTTGTAGACTGAAACAAAATCATTGTAAACTTCATAAAAATACAGAGAATACTTGTGTCTCCACAATGCCTGATACCAGAAACTAAATGGATCTATTTCATAGTTTAGCCTCTTACTTATAGCCAAATTTGGAAATTGACAACAATACACTATAGAAAATACCAAATAGGAATCCATAAAGAATTTATTGTCCCTTTTGTAGTGTGACAAATGGGATGATATTTCGTTGGAAATCGATTTTCCCTAGTCAAATATAGCTTATTCGTTAACTGTCCTCCTCTCTTCTTCTTAGTTTTGTCCTTTTAGAGAATTTGATTCTGAATGGTAATACAACATCAGTGTAAAAACCTTCTTATTTCTTCAAATCATCTTGCAAATATTCATGGAAGTCATGTGCCCTCGAGCCAAAAGAACCAATATTTTTCAAAACTTCCGATGCCTCTTTTATTAGTGACATTCACTTTTTAATATTCTTTTCAACATAACTCCAGACCATTGTGAGTAGACTTGAATATCCTTTCAATTTATTGGCGGGTGTGGCTGGTGTGACCACTAACAAAGGAATTGCAAGGATTGGAAGAGGCATTAAGGAATATTCAAGCTCTCTGATCCTTTCTTTGAACTTAGTGTTTCCTGCTTCCAGAACATCAATAGAATCATCAAGAGCATTCCCAGCTGCTCTGTGAATTTTAGATATTTGGGACGAATGCATATATTTTAGGTCAACCTTTGAGCGATATTTTCCATTATTATTTTTTTGATCACCTGTTCCTTTAATCAATTTTTTATATTCCTTGTCGAGAACAACACTTTGGAAAGTAAATGACTCTTCTTCATTGAAGGTATCATTTGAAATGATCTGTAATGATGAATTTTGTTAGGTCATATTTCCCGCTTGATCAATTTTGGGAAACATTTTCTCAATATCCATCTCGAGCTCCATGTCTTCAAGAGAGAAGCTATTGATATCATTTTCTATGAGATTGTCTTCTTCCTCTTGCACTACATTCTTCCTCTTTTTTTCTCACATGGAGCTTATGTGAGCTCTTGATTTTTCTAGGTGGGTATTCTTTTCTACTCCATCACTTCAACTACTTTTGGTAATCTTCCTGATTAGGTGAGCTGTTGGAGCATTGTTCCAGGATGTGGTAGTCTTGGGAGTAACAACTTGAGACTAGGTGCTCTTTTCACTGGGACCCTTTCCTTTTTACTTATAAAACTTGTTAGTGTTGAGTACTATTTCCAAGTCACCAACATTGTGTACAGGAGCACCTTGGTTGTCATCTTCTTCTTCATTCAATATAGTATGAATGAATGAGTTGCTGAATCCTACTGACAACATATGTTCCAAAAATATTTTGTTAGGGTGAGGCCCCTTTATCCTTTCAACATAATTCATATTTACATTATTGAAGTTATTCACAAACTCATTAATTTTATTTATGTTTCTGAATATGCAATCTCCAGTTTTCCATGGCAAGGGGATGAATTGCTTTTTCCTTTTTCTGTGGAAAAAGTGCAGCCATAAATTGTATTGCCTTTCCGCTTTTGTAATAAACAATTTATCAAATACATGGTATGGAAGAAATATATATTTTCTTTGGAACAAAATATGCCGATGAAACTGCGATTTTCCATATTCTCTATTGTTCCCTTTTTCTCCAAGAATTTGTTAGCATGGTTAGATATCTTGGGGGTATTTTTACCAAACAATAGTCTGTTGTAGACTAAAACAAAATCATTGTAAACTTCTTAAAAATATAGAGAAGCCTTTTGTCTCCAGAATGCCTAATACCAGAAGGTAAATGGATCTATTTCACAGTTCACGCTCTTACTTATAGCCAAATTTGGAAATTGATAGCAATACACTATAGAAAATACCAAATAGGAATCCATAAAGAATTTATTGTCCCTTTTGTAGTGTGAAAACTGGGATGAGATTTCATTGGAAATCAATTTCCCCCAGTCAAATATAGCCTGTTTGTTAACTGTCCTCCTCTATTTTTCTTAGTTTTGTCATTTTAGAGAATTTGATTCCAAATTGTAATACAAGATCAGTGTAAAAACCTTCTTTGTTCTTCAAATCATCTTGCAAATATTCATGGAAGGCATGTGCCCTCAAGCCAAAGGAACCAATATTTTTTTAAACTTCCCATGCCTCTTTTATTAGTGACATTCGCTTTTTAATATTCTTTTCTACATAACTCCAGACCATTGTGAGTAGACATGAAGATCCTTTCAATTTATTGGCGGGTGTGGCTAGTGTGACCACTAACAAAGGAATTGCAAGGATTGGAAGAGGCATTAAGGAATATTCAAGCTCTCTGATCCTTTCTTTGAACTTAGTGTTTTCTGCTTCCATACCATCAATAGAATCATCAAGATCATCCCCGACTGCTTTGTGAATTTTAGAGATTTGGGATGAACACATATATTTTAGGTCAACCTCTGGGCAATATTTTCCCTTATTATTTTTTTGATCACCTCTTTCTATAATCAATTTTTTAGATTCCTTGTTGAAAACAACACTTTGGAAGGTAAATGACTCTTCTTCATTGAAGGTATCATTTGAAACGATCTGTAATGATGAATTTTATTACGTCATATTTCCCACCTGATCAATTTGGGGAAAAAGTTTCTCAATATCCACCTCGAGCTCCATGTCTTCAAGAGAGAAGCTATTGATATAATTTTCTATGAGATTGTCTTCTTCCTCTTGCACTACATTCTTCCTCTTTTTTTCTCACATGGATCTTATGTGAGCTCTGAATTTTTCTAGGGGGGTATTCTTTTCTACTCCACCACTTGATCTACTTTTGGTATCTTCCTGATTGAGTGAGCCGTTGGAGCATTGTTCCAGGATGTGGTAGTCTTGGGAGTAACAACTCAAGACTAGGCACTCTTTTCACTCGGACCCTTTCCTTTTTACTTATAAAAATTTTTAGTGCTGAGTACTGTTTCCAAGTCACCAACATTCTATACAGTTGCACCTTGGTTGTCATCTTCTTCTTCATTCAATATAGTATGAATGGATGAGTTGTTGAATCCTACTGACAACATATGTTCCAAAAATATTTTGGTAGGGTCAAACCCCTTTATCCTGTCAACATAATTCATATTTACATTATTGAAGTTATTCACAAACTCATTAATTTTATTTATGTTTCTAAATATGCAATCTCTAGTTTTCCATGGCAAGGGGATGAATTGCTTTTTCCTTTTCTTGTGGAAAAAGTGCAACCATAAATTGTATTGCCTTTCCTCTTTTGTAATAAACAATTTATCAGATACATGGTATGGAAGAAATACATATTTTCTTTGGAACAAAAGATCTCGATGACACTACGATTTTCCATACTCTCTATCGTTCCATTTTTCTCCAAGAAATTGTTAGCATGGTTAGATATCCTGGGGGTGTTTTTACCAAACAATAGTCTTTTGTAGACTGAAACAAAATGATTGTAAACTTCATAAAAATACAGAGAAGCCTTGCATCTCCACAATGCTTGATACCAGAAGGTAAACGGATCTATTTCATAGTTCACCCTCTTACTTATAACCAAATTTGGAAATTGACAACAATACACTATCTAAAATACCAAATAAGAATCCACGAAGAATTTATTGTCCCTTTTGTAGTGTGACAACTGGGATGAGATTTCATTGGAAATCGATTTTCCCCAGTCAAATATAGCCTGTTCTTTAACTGTTCTCCTCTCTTCTTCTTAGTTTTGTCATTTTAGAGAATTTGATTCCAAATGGTAATACAACATCAGTGTAAAACCCTACTTCGTTCTTCAAATCATCTTGCAGATATCCATGGAAGGCATCTGCCCTCGAGCCAAAAGAACCGATATTCTTCAAAACTTCCCATGCCTCTTTTATTAGTGACATTCACTTTTTAATATTCTTTTCTACATAACTCCAGACCATTTTGAGTAGACTTGAATATCCTTTCAATTTATTGGCGGGTGTGGCTGGTGTGACCATTAACAAAGGAATTGAAAGTATTGGAAGAGGCATTAAGGCATCTTCAAGCTCTCTGATCCTTTCTTTGAACTTAGTGTTTTCTACTTCCAGACCATCAATAGAGTCATCAAAGAGCATCCCCGACTACTCTGTGAATTTTAGAGATTTGGGATGAATGGATATATTTTAGGTCAACCTCTGAGTGATATTTTCCCTTATGATTTTTTTGATCACCTCTTTCTATAATCAATTTTTTAGATTCCTTGTCGAAAACAACACTTTGGAAAGTAAACGACTCTTCTTCATTGAAGGTATCATTTGAAACGATATGTAATGATGAATTTTGTTAGGTTATATTTCCCGTTTGATCAATTTTGGGAAACCTTTTCTCAATATCCGCCTCGAGCTCCATGTCTTCAAGAGAGAGGCTATTGATATGATTTTCTATGTGATTGTCTTCTTCCTCTTGCACTACATTCTTCCTATTTTTTTCTCACATGGAGCTTATGTGAGCTCTTAATTTTTCCAGGGGGGTATTCCTTTCTACTCCACCACTTGAACTACTTTTGGTAATCTTCCTGATTGGGTGAGCCGTTGGAGCATTTTTCCAAGATGTGGTAGTCTTGGGAGTAACAACTAGAGACTGGGCGCTCTTTTCACTGGGACCCTTTCCTTTTTACTTATAAAACTTGTTAGTGCTGAGTATTGTTTCCAAGTCACCAACATTGTGTACGTGAGCACATTGGTTGTCATCTTCTTCTTCATTCAATATAGTATGAATGAATGAGTTGTTGAATCCTACTGACAACATATGTTCCAAAAATATTTTGTTAGGGTCAAACCCCTTTGTCCTTTTAACATAATTCATATTTACATTATTGAAGTTATTCACAAACTCATTAATTTTATCTATGTTTCTGAATATGCAATCTACAGTTTTCCATGGCAAGGGGATGAATTGCTTTTTGCTTTTTTTTTGGAAAAAGTGTAGCCATAAATTGTATTTCCTTTCCACTTTTGTAATAAACAATTTATCAGATACATGGTATGGAAGAAATATATATTTTCTTTGGAACATAAGATCCCGATGACACTTCGATTTTCTATATTCTCTATCGTTCCCTTTTTCTCGAAGAATTTGTTAGCATGGTTAGATATCTTTGGGGTGTTTTTACCAAACAATAGTCTTTTGTATACTGAAACAAAATTATTGTAAACTTCATAAAAATATAGAGAAGCCTTGTCTCTCGACAATGCCTGATACTAGAAGATAAATGGATCTATTTCACAGTTCACCCTCTTACTTATAGCCAAATTTGGAAATTGACAACAATACATTATAGAAAATACCAAATAGGAATCCATAAAGAATTTATTGTCCCTTTTGTAATGTGAAAACTGGGATGAGATTTCGTTGGAAATCGATTTTCCCTTGTCAAATATAGCCTGTTCTTTAACTGTAAAATATAAAATATAAATAATGATGCAAGAAATAGTAGCAATTATTTCTTTACTTGTCAACCTGGTAAACAACCAAGCAATTTCCCGAAAGGGGTTTTTAAAATAGTCGACCTAAATCTTGGTTATCTATTCTAGAAAATACGTGGGGTTATCCAAATATTCAGGCAAGAGTTCTAGGCCATTGTCATGATTCTTCAACAAATATATGCAATATTCTCCTTTGAAGGTAAGTGTTTTCTCTGGGAGCTTCAACTTCTTATGAAAAACTTACGGTGAAAGGGAAATGTGGGAATGATCTTGGGGTTGTATAATTCTCTGGCTTGGAACGTACTTCTCAATGCACCATGAAACCAATTCTTTGTAGTCGAATACCTTAGGAACATACCCTGTGTGATAAATTCCAGATGTCGAGATTACGTCTTTTTGTGTAGGAGGAGATGAGTAATATGAATATGCTCTGAACCACTGAAAGTTATGGTATTCATGACCAAAAATATTCAAAGTATCACCATAGAATTGATGTCTAGTTGTTGCTACCATAGGTTGATGAGAGTATTCTATTAGCTGGATAATAACTTGAAATGAATCCTTTTGGAGAGATGACAATAATATAACCTTTGGAAAATCATGCTTTAATGCAATTTCATGAAAGATCTCCTCGATCCATTAGCTATTAATGACAATTTTTTTGGAACTTGCATGATCAATTATTAGCATTAAACCACACTTAATGCATATTGGGAAAATCACAAAGATGGTAGGGATGAATGAGAGAAATTTTGAATATGGAGTTTTTCATGAACCCGCCAACCCGAGAACCTGTGAACCTACGGTTATGAATGATAAAAAATAAACTAAATGTTGCAAAGCAATCGGTTGGACTTGGATATAGGAGAAATGGAATACTTAGGGGATCGGTAACCACAACAAGTCTTACAATCATAATGTAGGTCACAGACCTTTGGGTGTAAAGTGGAGATCACGAAACTTAGAAGATGAAGGCTTGAACCCATGAACCCGTGAAGTTGCAATAATGGTTAAGTATATTATAACAAGGTGGTCGGTCGAACTCATGACATATGAATGTGAATGGAAATGAAAACCCATATACCCATGAACCCGTCAATTTTTGAAATACGACTAAGTATAGTAACTAGAAAGGGATAAAAGAAGGGAAAAAATAAAAAAGGGGAACAAGGGTAGGTATAGAAGAGGGAAAATAAAAGGAAAAAGGAAGTTGGGAAAATAGAAAGGGAAACAAAACTTTGGAAGAAGGAATTGATCTCAACACGACACTAACCTTCCTTGCTGATAAGTGTGTCATAATTTATGTTATAGAGCCTTCCTTCCATGGGCATCCTAGTTAGAACCTTGTTTTTTGTTTGGTTCCCATGCTGAAGTACTTCATAGGCACAAGAGTCCCTGATGCAGGAGCATCACCTTCAAAGTCAACAACGCACAAGTGGAGGCAGAAGAATGTCATCTTAGCAATGACAGAGTTTCAAATCAAGCACTTAACTCAGAATTTAATCGGTTGTTGAGATATTTTTAAATACATCATTTTAAAATGTAACTTGTTTGTAAAGTCTAGAAGGACTGTAAGAAATTTCAGATATGGAGTGTCGAATCTATCTGGCAATAACTAGTAGTTATTGTAATAGGACAAAGTAGGTAATAGCTTTGAATTTGAAATGATAGATTTCAGAACAGGACGAGAGAGCTTGTGGAGGGGTCCTTAGATAGTTTTTCAGTATTTTATTGTAACATATAAAATAGATAGACAAAGTATAAATATCAACAGAACAGAGTAGAGTAGCAGAAAACACTATGTATTTTGTTTTTCATGAATGAATAAGAACAGACATAAATTGTCCCAAATCCTTGGACTGCGTTCATTTCATGTGTGGTTGAATGAATATTATTCTATGTGTATGATTTATTACTTCGTTCATGTATGATTGTTAGAGAGAGATTGACTGTATGAGTTCGTGACAAACATGGTTGAGTTTCAATCATTTCTCTTCTAATACTTGTATGAAAGGTGTGCATCTCGAACGCAAGGAGTGCATTGATTGAGTTTCAGATTGAATCAGAGAAGTTCAGAGAGAATCAAAGAAACTCAGACTAGGTGCAAGGTGTGCACAATGTCAAGAGGCCAAAAAGATTCTAAGAATCAATGTAGAAGAACACCAGGTGGGTGAGAAGCATTTTCTTTTCAAGAAAATCCTTCGAACTGAGTTATTAGAAATCTCAAGAACACAAAGTGTGCGTGGGATATCAAAATCCTTTTAGGAATAGAATCTTAGAAGAGATAATACTTTTCACGAGTGTTGACGAGGTCCCAGAGGTGGATTCATCAGGGAACAAAGGTTTGGAACATTTGAAGGTGGTTAAATCTTCCAAGGCAGAGAGATATCAGAAGCTCAGGAGGAAGAACGACTGTGATCATCGAATCACAGGGAAGAAGATCGACAACCGTTGGATTAGAATAAGTGAGTGAACCTTATCACTTCGCGTACAGAGGAGAGAGGCTATTGAGGTTGAAATTTGAGATTTCCGGAGTCCGGAGACCCAGAATAGAATCTCGACCATTCGATCAGTGTGATAGATCTGAGCCGTCAGACAACTGGAGGAGAAGACTAAGTGTTGGATCGCCAAGAAGGATCACAACCGTTGGTTGTTGTAAACTCAGGAGGGAGAGCAATTTGAAACTTGAGATTCTCGAAGTCCAGAGTCCCATAATGTTGAGGTGAAATCTTAGCCATTCAATCGATCAAGTCTGAGTCATCAGATATCATGAGCGCATAAAGAATAAATTTTGAGACTTGAAATTCCTAGAGCATGAAGAGACGGAGAGTTGGAGTATATCAAGACCATTGAAACCAAGAGGGTACATGTCAGCAACTCGAAAGATCTGGAGGAAGGAAAAATTTGAGACTTGAAACATGTGAAGCATGGAGATTCGAAGAGCCGTGAGTCGTTGATTTGGGAGGAGACACTTGTCAACAAATCTCACACTCCAGGGAAAAGGTGAAGGTGAAGTCATTGGGAGCATCCATCATCAGGAAGGATATGCGGTAAGTGATCAACATTTCGCTGACTCGCAAAAGAGAAAAGTCAAAGGGAAGATTTGTGAGAATTTGTGAGACACGAATTCACAAAATCATTCAAGTTGTTGGATATGGGGTGACAGGTGGCAGAGATCCACACACATCGGAGATTTGAGCATTGGGAGAATCTGAATGGATGGTGGAAACTCTCGGATGGGGAACCGCTAACGTGATATGGACCATCATATGGTAGGGGAATTGGAATCGCTTATTCATGGAAAAGGGATATCAACATTTCGGGTATCGGGCGACGAAAGATAAGTTGTACCGTAAATCCCCAATACATGAAATCCCGATGCGCTCAGAGGATGAGCCCCAAGTCATGGAGAATGGTCACATGAGTGGAGATAAAGGAGGAGCTAGAATTCATTATTCTCTTTTTGGAGTTTCGGAAGTTGGGAACCCAGGATTGGTTCACTTGCAAAGTCCTGACATGAAAAACCGTGATGTGCCTTTTGACTAGGTGTGCAGTTACGGCCTGTGGTCATGTGGAGGTGAAGCTCATGCCTGATGCTTGTACGTACGAGATGAGTTTTGTATTTGGCCCTATGGACTTGTTTAATATAGGTTCCAATAGAGACCCGAAAGAGATAATCCAACTCAGTTTAGTGAAGATCCAGTGACTGGGAGGTCGGCAGAACTTGCTGAGGTAGGGGGGTTGTACTAGGTGGTATCAGAGATGATTTTGAGTTTGTTTACAGACAAAAGACAAAAGGAGAAAGGAGGAAAGTTGGTATCATTTTTGGTATCAAAGAAATTTTCAATTTATGTTGTAGGTGACGCAGTGAAATCATGCCACCCAGAAGGTGTAGAGTGAATGCAGAAATGGAAGAAGAAATTAGGTCACTCTGAATGAGACTGGATTCCATGGAGACAACATAGATAAGAGCACCAGACATTGGTGATGTCAGTGAAGCTGAGAGTGAAGAATAAACAGAGGGTGAGGAAAATATAGCAGAGGATGCTGCACAAGGTCACTTGATAAAAGATGTTTCGAAGATAGGAGCTAGAGAAAGGATAGAGGTACCTATGTACAAAGGCAATTTAGAAGTTGAAGAATTGTTAGATTGGGTATGTCCTATGGACAAATACTTCGATTACGAAGATATCGAAGAAGACAAGATGGTGAAGCATGCAGTGACAAGACTGAAAGGCCATGCATTGTTATGGTGGGATGAACTGCAAGCTGAGCGCAGGAGAAATGATAAGAAGAAAATTAAAAATTGGGATAGGATAGTAGCTAAGTTGAAAGAAAAATTTATCCCGAAGGATTACCAAATCAATATTTACAAAAGATTGTTGAACTTGAAACAGAGGGGTTTATCAGTGAAGGAGTACACTGAAGAATTTTACCGAATGAACATCAAGGCTAGACAGAAAGAGAATGAAGATGAGAAGACAGCCAGATATATCAATGGGCTGAGATATGAAATACAAGAGGAGATCAACATGATGTGTGTCAGTGAATTTGAGGATGCCTATCAAGCAACCTTGAAAGCTGAGGAAAAATTGCCCAGGAAGAAAAGCCAATGAAGCAAAGGTAGAAATTCAAGCAGAGGCAAGGGAACTAGGAGAGAGAAGTTCCAAAAGTCGAAGCCTGAAGCTAACAAACAACATAGTCACCATGAGAAGTGTGGAAGTTATAAAGAAGGGCAACATGGGGGAACAAGTTCTTTTTCCAGAGGTAGAGGAAGAGGAAGAGCCAGAGGAGGCGTAGTTAAATGCTACACCTGTGGAAAAGAAGGACATAAATCTTAGGAGTGTCTTGACAGAAAGAGAGAAGGAAGAGAAGCACACATTGCTAAAGCACAGAAAAATGTGGAAGAAGAAGCAACATAAGGAGGAAGGAACCTCATGATGAGGAAAATTCTTCTTAAACCAGAAAAGGAACTAGAGGAACTAGTTCAATGAACAAGCCTGTTCATAACTGCTTGCGAGTCGAAAGACAAAGTTTGCAAGGCGATCATAGATAGTGGGAGAACTGACAATATTTTATCCACAGAGATGGTGGAGAAGGTGGAATTGAAGACAACTGCACATCCAAAGCCATGGAAGGTATCGTGGTTGCAGAAAGGACATCATGTAATGGTAAGTCAACAATGCCAAGTTGAATTTAAAATAGGAGGTTACGAAGATGAAATATTATGTGATGTAATTCCTATGGATGTCTGTCATATTTTATTGGTGAGGCCATGGTAGTATGACCAAAAGGTTATTCATGATGGAAGGAAGAATACCTATACCCTAGAGAAAAATGGTAGAACACATATGTTGTTACCCATAGAAAACAAAGAGAAAAAGACATAAGCTAGTTCAAGCATACTTTTCATGAGTGGGTAGGAGTTCTTGAATGAATTCAAGAAGGAGAAAGAAATGCGGTTTGTTGTAGTGAGGAAGCCTAGAGTTATCCTTACAAATACTTCTATGGAATATTTTCCTTTAGAAATCCAAGAACTATTAGAAAAATTTGTTGATATAGTTGTGGATGAGTTACCACACTCATTGCCACCCATCAAGAGTATACACCATCATATTGACCTTATTCTAGTATCTAGTTTACCAAACAAAGCAACTTATAGGTTGACACCTAAAGAGAACGAGGAATTCAAAAATCAAGTCCAAGAGTTGTTGGATAAAGGTTTAGTTAGGGAAAGACTAATACCATGCATAGTACCGACTGTATTAAGCCCAAAGAAAGATGGAGGATGGAGGATGTGTACAGATTCTCGAGCCATCAACAAGATAACCATTAGATACAAATTTCCTTTACCGAGGATGGATGATTTGATGGACCGTTTGAGCGGGGAAAGCTATTTTTCCAAGATAGACTTGAAGAATGGATATCATCAAATACAAGTGAGAGAGGGAGATGAATGGAAAACAACATTCAAGACAAATGAAGGATTGTTTGAATGGTTGGTCATGCCGTTTGGGTTTACAAATGAACCAAGCACATTTATGAGGTTAATGAATGAAGTGTTGAAAGAATTCATAGGAAAATTTGTCATAGTATATCTAGATGACATACTAATCTTCAGCAAGACAAAGGAAGAACACTTAAGACATTTGACATCAGTGATGGAAAGGTTGCAGCAAGAGAAATTGCTGATAAATCTTAAGAAGAGTTCTTTTATGAAGAAGGAGCTCATATATTTGGGTTTCATGATCTCTTCAAATGAATTGAGGATGGACCCAGAAAAAGTGAGAGCGATCAGAGAATGGTCGTCGTTGAGAAGCATATTTGAGGTAAGAAGTTTTCATGGGTTAGAAATATTTTATAGAAAATTCATCAAAAAATCTAGTGGCATATGTGAACCCATGATGGACACTATGAAGAAGAAACACAAGTACTTCAGTTGGACAGAGGAAGCTGAAAGAAGTTTCAAAGTGTTGAAGGAGAAAATCACAAAGCAACCCATTCTAGTCTTGCCAAATTTTGGAAAAACATTCCAGGTCAGATGCGACAGAAGTGGATTAGATATTAGAGAAATCTTGAGTCGGGACATTAGGCCAGTTGCTTATTTCAGTGAGAAACTGAATGAATCCAAGCAAAATTATTCCACGTATGACAAGGAATTTTATGCAATGATTCAAGATTTGAAAAAATGGAGACATTGTCTAATTCCTAAAGAATTTGTCTTGTACAATGATAATCATGATTTGCAGTTTATTACTAGGAAAGATGTTGGACACACCTACCACACTTAGAGGGGGGGTGAATGAGTGTGGGGCTCTTTTTCCTAAAACTTCCCTCTTGCACAAAAACTCATCAATTATCATTCAACATTTATCCATTACCCATTGTTGTCATTTATAACTAGTTAGATGTGAGCACATATCAGCAACATATATTAGCAATATATCATCAACAAGTCATCACCACAATGAACACAAAGAACACAAGACGTATGTACAATTTTCTTTTTATTACGGACTACAATCCTTGGGGTTTATTAGCAACTACTGAATAGAGTACAACTCTACAAGAGCACCAGCTCTATATGCAAGACTCAGCTTGCATTCTCAGCACCAACTGAGTTGAGACAACAATCCTCAACAAATATGAATCTGTACCATAAACAAGAGCATCAACCATGCACCAACCTGTGCCAAACAACCTATAATCAACCTGTACCATAAACAAGTGCATCCAACCATGTACCAAGNAAGTATATACCAATCATGTTTCAACTACTCATCAACAATGAATCATCAATATGTACCAACATCATCAACTACACACCTCATGTATGTTCCAACTCATCAACTGCTTGTCTCAACCATGACTAGTTTTGGATTAGTCAACAACCCTAACTTGAAATAATCATAACTTTGTACCTGTATTGAATAAAGATATGAAAATGATACATAATGTTCTTCAATGTGTTTTATGCAATTCCTCCAAGTGGCACTACTTGGAACCTCTCTTAAAACGAGTTATAGCAAAAATGGGATACCTTCCTGAATTCTGGCTTATTCTAGAGAGAAACCTTGTAGAGCGTGCCTCGCACAAAATATTTGATGAAATGATCTAAAACTATTAAAAAGCATACTAAAGACTGTATCCTAACCAAAACATTTGGTCTCACTAAATTTGGATCTGTTATGAAGAAGTTATGACGTTTGTACCCGAAACACCTGATTTTGACTAGTTTCAGGACTAGCCACAAACCCTATTTTCCACGTAGTGTAAATCCAAAAATAAAATGCCCCACAAGTTGAATTTTTAACCACAGATACTTGGCTATGTTTTCTCATTTTTATAGAAATTTTAGGATCTGAATCATTATAGAAAAAAATTTATATCGAAAATGGTGAGATGACCTGTAAATAACATACCTTAGAAAGCACCATCAAAAGAATTTATCCTTCCTTGCATTTCGGCCTTCTTTTCTTCACTTTCCTCGGAATTTAGGCTTAGATATCCTTGGTTACCTCAGTCACCTATAGATATTCAATATCCTCAAGTGTTCCACACCAAAAATTCTCAAGAAGCTCTCACAAAAAGCTCTCCATCAATACTCCAAAATATATTCCCACAAGAAGCTCTCCATTGATCCACAAAAAGGATTATTTACAAGAGACAATTGCTATCTTATTTATACTTTCATCCTTTATGTCACTTAACCCATTTTTAGGTCACTTAACCCATTTCTAGGTCACTTAACCTATTTTCCTTATTTTAGGGTTAACCACTTTCCAT
>ML789493.1:189627-218101 GCA_009831015.1 Picea engelmannii | reverse complement strand
CATTGATCCATCTTCATCTATGCATTCTCATTTAGGACAATACATATTATATTACATAAATCATCAATCAATCAGTCCTTTGACATCAATCAATCACTTGACATCAATCAATGACATCAATCAATCAAACCATTGGCATCAATAACAACATGATCCAACAAAAGAAAAGTTGAAACAAAAACACACAAAATGGGTAGAATTTATGTAGAATTTTACTTTTGTTATCAAACACATTTCTCAAACTTCTAACAAAGTTGCATATGCTTTGAGTAGGAGTTTGATTGTACAGGAATTCCAGGTGGAGACCTCAGGATTCAAACACCTCAAGGAGATGTATAAAGAAGATGCAGATTTCAAAGAAGCTTACGAGGCATGCAAGAATCCTTTATTGGGAGACAGAAGCCCATGGACTGAATATTTGATCCAGGATGGATTATTGTTTAAAGGGAGCCAATTATGCATTCCGAAGTGCTCAATGAGAAACAACCTACTAAAAGAGAAGCACAACGAAGGTTTAGTTGGACACTTTGGTCATGATAAGACATTTGCACAGCTGAATAATTCGTATTATTGGTCGAGCATGAGAGAAGAAGTGAAGAAGTTCATGAAAAAATGCAGGATTTGTCAGTATGAAAAAGGAAGACAACAAAACACGGATTTGTATCAACCATTACCAATTCTAGAAAGACCGTGGGATACAATTAGTATGGATTTTGTTTTGGGATTGCCTAGAACTCAAAAAGGGAGCGATTCCATATTTGTTGTGGTGGACAAATTTTCAAAAATGGCACATTTTATACCATTCCAGAGGACAAGCGATGCCACACACATCACCAATTTGTTTTTCAGAGTAGTCATACTACATGGATTGTCGAGGAGCATAGTTTCAGACAGAGACACCAAATTTGTAGGACACTTTTGGAGGACTCTATGGAAGAGGCTGGGAACGGACTTATCCTTTATTTAAGCATATCACCCTCAGATAGATGGATAGACTGAACTAGTAAACACGAGTCTTGGAAACTTGTTGAGAAGTTTAGTCACTAAGCAAGGTCGACAATGGGATCAGATTCTGGAACAAGTAGAATTTGCATTCAACAATTCAGTGAACAGGAGAATAGGAAAAAGTCCATTTGAAATTGTGTACAGTAAACGATCAAGAGGGGTTATAGAGTTGAGAGATTTGAATCAATATGAGTTCAGAAGTGATTGAGCATAGGATTTTGCAACAGAAATGCAGAAACTCCATGACAGAGTCAGAGAGAAGCTACAGGAAAATAGTCAGAAATACAAGAGTAGACTTGATCAAAAGAGAAGAGAAGTTCAATTCGAAGTTGGAGATGAATTTTTATCTCATTTGATAAAAGAGATATTCCCAAGGGGAATGTACAAAAATTTAAAGATGAAAAATATAGGACCATGCAGGATTCTCAGAAAATTCACAGCCAATTCTTATGAGATTGAGTTGCTGGACAATGTTGGGATATCACCGATATTCAATGTTGTAGACCTGTATCCTTACAGTAAAGATGAATCAGGAGAATCAAATGATTAGAAAGAAATTTAGTGGGAAGATCAATTTCCCACAACAGAAAAACCTCAGATGGAGAAAATTATTGAACAGAGGGATGGAAAGAAAACTCGGAGGAAGACATATCCTGAGTACATAGTGAAGTGGAAATATCATCCAATGGAAGATGCAAGTTGGGTCATAGAAACTGATATTTTGAAGCATGGAAAAAAAATGCAAGAGTTCATGGACATGAGTCCATGTAAATTTTTTAACCAGGGGAGTATGATGCAGGAGCATCGCCTTCAAAGTCAACAATGCACACATGGAGGCAAAAGAATGACATCTCAACAATGGCAGAGTTTCAAATCAAGCATTTAACTCAGAATTTAATCGGTTGTTGAGATATTTTTGAATACAACATTTTAAAATGTAGCTTGTTTGTAAAGTCTAGAAGGATTGTAAGAAATTTTAGATATGGAGTGTTGACTCTATCTAGCAATAACTAGTAGTTATTGTAATAGGATAGAGTAGGTGATAGCTTTGAATATGAAATGATAGATTTCAGAACAGGATGAGAGATTTGGTGGAGTGGTCCTTAGATAGTTTTTTCAGTATTGTATTGTAACATATAGAACATATAGACAAAGTAGAGAGATCAACAGAGTAGAGTAGAGTAGCAGAAAACACTATGTGTTTTATTTTTCATGAATGAAAAAGAACAGACATAAATTGTCCCAAATCCTTGGATTGTGTTCATTTCATGTGTGGTTGAATGAATGTTATTCTGTGTGTATGATTTATTACTTCATTCATGTATGATTGTTAGAGAGAGATTGATTGTATGAGTTTGTGATGAAGCTGGTTGAGTTTCAATCATTTCTCTTTTGATACTTGTATGCAAGGTGTGCATATTGAACACAAGGAGTGCATTGATTGAGTATCGGATTGACTCAGAGAAGTTCAGAGAGAATCCAAGAAACTCAGACCAGATGCAAGGTGTGCACAACATCAAGAGGCCAACAAGCTTTGAAGAACTAGCGCAAAAGAATGCCAAGTGGGCGAGAAGCATTTTCTTTTCAAGAAAATCCTTCAAACTGAGTTATTCGAAATCCTGAGAATGCAAAGTGTGCATGGGAGATCGAAATCATTTTAAGGATAAAAGCTAAAAAGAGATAAAAATTTTCACGAGTGTTGACGAGGTCCCAGAGGCAGATTCATTAGGGAACAAAGGTTTGGAACCTTATAAGGCAGATAAATGTTCCAAGGCGGAGAGATATCAGAAGCTCAAGAGGAAGAACGACTGTGATCGTTAGATCGCAGGGAAGAAGATAAAAAAACCGTTGGATTAGAAGAAGTGCACAAAACTGATCACTTCGTGTATAAAGGAGAGAGGCTACTAAGGTTGAAACTTGAGATTTTTTGAGTCCGGAGACCCGGAATAGAATATTGACCATCCGATTAGTGTGATAGATCTGAGCCGTCAAACCACTAGAGGCAAAGACTAAGTGTTGGATCACCAAGAGGGATCACAACTGTTGGCTTTTGTAAAATCAGGAGGGAGACCAGTTTGAAACTTTAGATTCTCGAAGTCCAGAGTCCCAAACCGCTGAGGTGGAATATAAACTATTCGATCGATCAAGTTTGAGTTGTCAGATATCACGAGTGCATAAAGAGTCAAGTTTGAGACTTGAAAATCCCAGAGCACGGAGAGCCGGAGAGACGAAATATATCAGGACCATTGAAACCAAGAGGGTACGTTTGAACAACTTGGAGGATCTGGAGGAAGGCAGAATTTTAGGCTTGAAACACATGAAGCACGGAGAGTCAAAGAGCCGTGAGCCATTGATATGGGAGGAGACACTTCTCAACATACCTCACACTCTGGGGAAAAGATGAAGTGGATTTTCAGTTCACAAATTTAGATCTCTGGAGCGCGAAGTGTCGAAGTCATTGGGACCGTCCACCATCAGGAAGGATAGGTTGTAAGTGATAAACATTTCGCTGACTCGCAGAAAAGAAAATTCAAACGGAATATTTGTGAGAATTCACGAGACACGAATTTGTGAAATCATTCTAGCCATTGGATCTAAGGTGATAGGTGGTGAAGATCCACACACATCGAAGATTTGAGAATTGGGAGAATCTGAACGAACGGTGGAAGATATCGGAGGGGGAACTGCCAACGTGATCTGAACCATCATATCATAGGGGAATTGGAACCATTGATCCCCGGCAAAGGGATATCGACATTTCGGGTATCGGGTGACAGAAGATAATTTGTACCGTAAATCCCCAATACATGAAATCCTGATGCACTCAGAGGATGAGCCATAGTTCATGGAAAATGGTCACATGAGTGGAGATAAAGGAGGAGCTATAATTCATTAATATATTTCTTGAGTTTTGAAAGTCGAGAAGCTAGGGTTTGTTCACTCGCAAATTCCTGAGACGTGAAACTGTGACGTGCCTTTTGACTAGTTGTGTAGTTACGACCTGTGGTCACATGGAGGTGAAGCTCATGCCTGATGCTTGTATGCCCAGGATGATTTTCGTATTTGGACCTGTGGACTTGTTTAGTAGAGGTTCTAGCAGGGACCCGAAAGTAGTAATCCAACTCAGTTTAGTGAAGATCCAGTGATCAGGAGGTCGACAGACCCTACTGAGGTAGGGGGGTTGCATTAGTTCCTTTTAGTCCTGACATGACTTTGTGTTGAAGCTTCATCCTTCTTCATGATCATTTGTCTAGCCTATACCCATGGGACTCCCCTAGAGCATGGTTTGTCTTCTTTCAAGCTCACTTAAACCATGAAAGTGACATCTAATGAGAACTTATTATTATTTTTGGTCTCATTTGGATTACTTAAGAGAATACGCCCCCCTGGAGTCTTCTTTAAGCCCTTTTCAGGCTCTCTAAAATTGAAGATATTGCCGAGCAATCTTGTTTCTCTTCACACTCGTCAAACTAAAATTTGAAGGCACATCTATCTTGCGGTAGTTTACCCCTTTTTCATTCTAGACGTTTAATTTATGAATAAAGGTATGCCCTAGGAGCTTTAGTTCACTAGGAGAGTATTCTTAGGTGTAAGTTTAACCCTTTTTCGGGCCTAGGGGACTAAATTTTCGAAAAAGGGCCATTCTCCATGGTTTTGGTTTATCTCTTTTTTGGGCCTTGGATATTATCTACGAAAAAGGAATTCCCCCAGAGTCCATATTTAATCTCTTTTCAGACTCCCTAAATATGAAAATATCGTCGAGTGACCTTGTTCCTTTCACACTCGTTAATTGGTCCAGAAAGAACATCTATTTGGCATAATTTTAACCCTTTCTTTGACCAATATATTATCTAGGAAAAAGGTATGCCTTGAGAGACATGTCTCGCCAGGAGAGTGATCCTAAGTTATATTTTATACTTTTTTGGGCTAAGGAGACTAAACTTAGAAAAATTCTTTGAGTCCAAAGTTAATCTCTTTTCAAACTCCTTAAAATTGAAAAGATAACCGAGTGATCCTCTTTCTGTCACACTCGTTAAAATGGTTTTAAAGACACATCCTTTCAGTATACGTTTAACCTTTTTTTGAACCGATTGGACTAATTATGAAAAATGAACACACTTGAGTCTTCTTTTAGTGTTTTTTAGATTCTCTAAAACGCTAAAAACCATTGAGCTTACCTTCTTTGGGCTTCTAAAACTGAACATGGAAGGAGTCTTGTTGTGTCACACCTAATCACATCGCATGTCTCATCCTTGCGTATTTGTCCTAATGTCAGCTTCATGTTTCTATTAAATGAACCTTCAAAGAATTCCTTAAATGCAAGTCTTGCAAGACTTTTTCCCTCTCGATCTAACACCTTGGCCCATGGAAGAATTTTCATGAGTGTCCTTATCTTGCACATGTTTCCTTACACTGAGAATCATTATGTTCCACACACTTGGAAGTAGTTTTCTTGCCCATGACACTCATTCCTCCTTTGTAACCTAACATTATTTTATTCCTTTTCAAACTCTTTAAAAATATGAAAAAGACAAAAAATCAAATATTCCAAAAAGAGGGGATGGGAAATACATTCTCTTTTAACGGTAGCAATATAGTCTCCCCTTGAAAAAGCACATCCTTCCATTTGTTCGTCAATAATTGGGATCTAGTATGACCTTAGGAAGTTGTTCTCATTACATAGAGTTGTGTCCTCCTCCATTTGGTTACTCTTCCAGAAATATGGAAAGTTTATGGTGCCTCCTGTATCACAGACTTATGTAAATAGTATGCTTCTTGAGTCTCATCAATCTGTCATGATTTTGTCCAAGGGAAGTTTTATCCAACCTGAGACAACCATTCTGCAGTGTATCTCTTGACTTTCATGAGTTTACCATCTCGAGAGTCCAGTCAAGTTCAGATTCAAAATCAATGAAGTTTTTTGCCTGATGATCGAGATCCTATAGTCTTTCCCCGATGGCACATCAAAGGCCTCAATTTAGTGATTCTTACACTCCTATTTTACTCCTACCCGAGTTTTGAAGATATTGAAGTTGTTTCTCGAGCCGTGAAGTCCTCATCTATAGCCACATGCATCAATGCTTCTTGAAGACGCATATCATATTGTACTTGTATATATTTAGATGATATTGAGATGTAGATCTATTGTGTATTGTTTGCGGATGCACTTTATATGGAAATTTATATTTTTTCTAGTAGTCATATATGAAATGGATCTATAGAGTACTTTATTAGAAAACATTCTTAGTTCATCCTGAGCATGGGTATGCCCACCTCAGAGAGATTATCATTGTTTTGCAGATGGCACACTCATGAACACTCGTTCCGGGCTCACTCAACTTTGTGCCTTCCCATTGGTAAATAAATTGTAATGTATTTCAGCCATCAGTTTCTCTTCTACCCTCACACATTAGCGGGAATCTGTTATAGTCCAAAATGCCTTATCTATGCATACAAGACATTGGCCCTTCCATTTGCATGCTTTGCCAAAATATTGCTGAGGCTTCCTTTTAAAAAAACATTTTTTGGAGAGTACATGTGTCTTGCATAACTAATAGACTGCATACACATGTGTGATTCATGCTAGTTATCCCATGTACACACACATGCTACATGCTATATATCCCGCATTTACCTCCAAAAGTTTCAAAAAATATAAAATTCCATGAAATTTAGTGGAGTTTGCGGGCTATGGAGGGTTTCCTAACCATTTTACCCCTTGTAGCCCATCACCAAATCGAATAACCATATTATTCTCATATAAAAATATGTCTTGGGGTGTCATTTATGGACATAATAAAGAGAATAAGAAAACATTTCCAAAATCCCTTCCCTTTCTTATCCCAAGTTTTGCATCCCATTCTGAGTTTTAGCCTCAGCCTTTCCCTCCAACCTTTCTCCGTATGCAATGATTTCTCCTTCCCTTGGTGATAAGTTGGTTGCAAGAAGCTAATGTGGGATTGATGCACTTGGAGCCATGATATAGGATCCCATACCTGGTTCGTGGAGTGGTTGTCGACAAAGTTTGTAATCGTTTTGGCTTGAAAATGATAAAAGAGTTCGTCCTTGTCCCAAAATCTTATGTTTGTATCCTTTTGTTAATTTAGGAATTTGTATCCATGTATAAACTTTGAAAGTGATTAATACATATTGCATATGTTGTAGCAATGTGTCCCTAATCTTTTGTAGGTCAACTTTGGGAGGAGATACGTGATCGAAGAGGATGTAACAAGCGAAAGAGGTCTACGCCAACCGCAAGGACTAAATGTGCACACATTAACCTCCTTTCATCTCTCTCATCACTTTTTTTAGATGGTTTTGGGGTAGCTTAAGGTTAGAAC
The DNA here is from genome assembly GCA_009831015.1 of Picea engelmannii. NCBI lineage: Eukaryota > Viridiplantae > Streptophyta > Pinopsida > Pinales > Pinaceae > Picea > Picea engelmannii. The sequence continues at coordinate 210,755 of ML789493.1, read as the reverse complement.
GATATTTTAAGGGAAGTCATTGCTCTGCCCTTACCTAGACCCAGTATAGGGAAATTTTCCCCATAGCAAGGGTGCTACTCAAATCAATCAATACTTTTACCTTTTTATTTTTGATGTATCCTTTTATCTTGAGGGTTTGTGGAGTAAATATGTCGGACAATGCATGGAAATATATTGTTGGAGTAGTTTCTACTAGACCTGGGTCTTATGATGGTTCCAATTCTTGATCATCTTCCTCTTCATAATCTATGTAAAATAATTTCTTCCAACTGCATTTATTCCCTTTACTGTACTTTCTATCACAATTTAAACATAGTCCTTTTTATCTTCTTTGATCCATTTGTTAATATGTTAACCTTGTTGGTTTAGGTACACTATCTTCTTTGTCTTCACAGTCTATGTAGAATAATTTATTCTCACCACATTTATGCCCTTTACTGTACTTACTGTCACAATTGAAACATAGTCCTTTTTATCTTTTGTAATCCATTTGTTTAGGCTTAAACCTTGTTGGTTGAGGTATGGTTGTCTTATGACCCCAAAAACAATCTCTGCTTCCAATGCTAGACTTGTGTGTAGCCTAGTTTTTGGCATGATTATGACAAGCATTTTTCATAGCTTCCACAATATTTGTAGGTTGTCTTAAGAAAATATCATGTTTAATGTCTTCTTTTAATCCACCCATGTAAGCTTCCAACAAGTGTTCTTCACTTTTGTTATCCACCCTTGTGGCCAATGCCTATAATTCTGAATTATAATCTTCAATATCACCTACGTTCTTCATTCTTGTTAATTGACTGAAATATTTATGTTCCCAAACTTTCCCATAGTGTTCTTGTAAGTCTCTTGTAAATAAACCCCAAGTGTAGTGATATAAAGGGGGATGCCTTTTCACTATCCATTGATACCATTGATATGGTTTTATCTCAAAGTTAAAGGTTTCTATATGAATCCTATTCTTATCATCCATAATATTATGTAGTTCAAAATATTGCTCTATTTGGTTCTGTAACAACCCTGGTTAAATAAATGCGTAGGGATTATTAAGTAAAATTAATTAGATAATTAATTATCCTAATATGGTTTTAGTTAAACAATCATTAGTATTAATAATATTAATTAATTATTTATTTATAAATTAATTGTTTATAACTTTTGATTGATTAATTAATTAATTAATTAATTACATATCACATTCAATGACATGGGTAATAAATTAAGGGGATTAATAACATTAATTTAATCCTCTTGAAACTTACGTATGACAGGAGGGGATAAGGTAATAAAGGAGGGGATACAATAATAAAGGAGGGGATAAGATAATAAAGGAGGGGATAAGGTAATTAATGGAGGGGAGGAGAGTCAATGAAGGGGAAGATATGACGGGGAAGAGTCCTATGGGATGGGATTATGATTTTGGAGGGAGGAAGCATTTTGGAGGAGGGACTGGATTTCTGTTTGGAATATTTTTCTAGTGTGGGTAGTTTGATATTTGGGGTTTTTGTGAATCATTGCAGGGGGCACTATGTTGCTGGGGGTTTTGGGCATGGGGGCCAGGATTCCTTACAGTATCCTAGAGCTAGGGAGCCGGACAGGCTACTCCTAGCTGGCTGGGTGGTTAGTCAGTTTGGGCAGGGTTTGGTCAAGCAGCAGGCTGGGCAAGGCAGCAGAGAGAACAACCATATCAGTGGGAGTAACATCAGAAAGAGGTACTTTATTTATGAATTTGCTGAGTTATGCGATGATTATGTAAGTTATTTTCATGCAATAAATAAAATTTCAATTTTGCTGAATATTATATGCTTATATGATGGTTAATGAATTACTTATGCAATGAGAAAGGAATTTCATGTTTAATTGCATGAATTTTTGGGTTTAACTAAGTTAGGTCACTACACATGGTATCAGAGTCTTAGTTTGAAATTTGGGCCTGAGGGCCAAGTTCCAACTCCAACTCCAGCTCCACCTAACCTGCAAGCCAAACACACATTTTTTTTTTAACACAGATATAAATATAAATGAAATATACATACTGAAATTTTTTAAATCAGATATAGACAAAAAATAAATAAATAAACTAGCATAGATAACCGAGGATATTTTAAGCAGGAGTAGGATTGCACTCGATCAATGCTTAATGGGTTTGGAATTAAGAGGGATCTGTGTTAGAAAGATATTTGGGAATTCCCTTTCGTGATTCCTCTTGGTGCTTAATACATCTGGATTAAGAGGGATCTATATTAGCAATATATTTGGGAATGCTCCTTCACATTGCCGTGTCTGCAAAAGATATGGGGGACTGTGATTTAATTAAATCTGAGGGAAAACTTAGAAAATGGTTCACCCAGGATATTCCTTTGGCGGGGAAAGTCACTATAGTCTATAAAATAGTAGCACAAAGTCATGCATACTATTCCTCTTGCCTTTTTCCAACTGCTATAAGCTAAAGGAAACTAGAATAGATTATTTCACATTTCCTGTGAACAAAACAAAATTGAGGGATTTTATCTGGGTCACATCGGACAGTTGAATTTTGTACTCTATTGAGGTAGAAAGGTCGTCTTGTTATGACATAAATCATAACAAAAGCGGGTCATTCGTAGCAACAGAATGGATTGTAAGAGCTATATGGGGAAACTACTATGCACTACGCATAATGAAAAAAAAATATATAAGTATTAACAATGTATTATATATATATATACAACTATAAAAGTATTAATAGTTCTAACAGCTATCTGCAAAAGCACGAGCATGGGTCACAGCACCCTAGAAATGCACATCAGAAGAACCCATGAATGAGAATATTTAAAAAAAAAATTATGGCCAGCGGACACAAAAAAAAAAAACCTTTCCAAGCAGACTGTAAAATATCCATCAAAGATGAAAATTTGGAAAGATACATAGAATGTCAATGAGTTGACATCGACTCCAGGAAAGTGGGAGACACCTTGGCTATCGTAATGGCTATAGCTTGTGGCCACGCCTTTAAAACCCTAACCTGTCATTGCTCTTCAGAAAAAAAATAAAAATAAATATATATTGGCCTACGACCAATCTCCAAGTACTCAACACTGAGGACTAATACCTACATCCAAAACGCCAAGTCTACACAATACACAAGCCCAGTCTACAAGTGCTAAGATCCAGTGGATAGCTCGACGCATAAACCAACATAGGTAAAAACACCAAGTCTACCCAATACACAAACCCAATCTACAAGCGCTAAGCTCCAATGGATAGCTCGACACATAAACCAACACAAGCAAAAAAACAAAATATTGCAAATGTGCATGTCCATCAAGGAGCCAAGTTCAAACCTATATTCTATTTTCATTCCAATATTGTGTAACTCGTGAGTTGATCATCGAATACCAAGGGAAAAGCCCATGATGGAGCGCTAAGAGGAGAGCCATGTACAGTGCACTACGCGTCAGATTAAAACGTCGAAAACCCAACGCAGAAGCCACGAGGGGCAGATACAAGTCAAATCCATCCAACGCACTAGTGAGATCGAACAACCACACAACATACCAAGCTAAGTGTCAAACACCTAGATCTGAGCACCAGATCCCAGTGCCCAAAACCAAACGCAGCCCATATACTGTAAAAACAAAAATATAATAACAGAGAAAAAAACAAACGAACAATTTTTTTTACACAGGTTAGCAATCACATGAAATGAAAGTCAACGTTCAAACCAAGCACCCATCGCTGAGCTCACGAGACCATGCCACTAGTTAGCCGCACATTATAACACTCAACGCAAGTCAAGTGGAGGGTAGCTCACGAGGAGCATTGTGTTTACACAAGCACTAAGTCGAACAAGCCACGACCAAGGAGCCTGGAAGAGGCATTTTATCTTGTACTAAAACACCCAAGCATCACTTCCATACACCAACACCAGCGCCAAGAGCAGAGGGAGAGAGAAGAATGGAGAGGCGACAGTGAGGGAGTGAAGGGTTGAGGAGTTTAGGGTTTGTCAGGAGGCGTGTAGGGTTTTAGGGTTATGGGATGAGCGTCAGGGAGGAGGGGGCACGTGGGCCTCATGCGAGGACCCACTGCCCGACTCTAGAATTTTTATTATTTTATTTTACTTTTTACTTTTATTCATTTATTATTTTAATTTCTCTTTATTTATTTTTTTTATTTTAATTAAAATGCAATTGTTTTATTCTATTTTTTTTATTATTATTTTAGTTTATTGTTATTATATTATTTTTATTATATATATATATATATTTATATTTATATAATAAACAATTCCGATAGTAGGTAAATTAAATAAATTAGGTTTTATTTTAAATGAGGGATTTAAAATTTAAATTAATTAATTTAAATTGAATATATATAAAAAAAAAATGTTACAAAAAAATAAGAAGAAAGGGGGCGGTGATATCGAGTCTATGGGTTTTGAACCCATGACCACCCACCGCCTAAGCCTTAAGAAACAACCAAACACCAGCGCGCCATGTATGTTCCTTGAAGAAAAATTAATTAAATTAATTGGAAATATTGATTAAATTAGTGATTAATTAATTAATACTAATAATAATATTAATTTACTGGATTTACTAAATGCGTTGATTAAGGCGACTGAAACTTAGGCTTTGTTGATTAAGTTCAGTCTAGATTATTAGTTTTTAATAATTAATCAACATTAGGTTGGAAGTCACCTTAATTAGTTGTAGATGCAGAGTTCAAGGACTTAGAACAAGATAAGCGGGAGGGGGCTTCATGCGTGCTAGGTAGGTAAGTTAGAGAATCAACGAGTATGGTGCAAGCTAGCATAGCTACCGGGCGACGGAATCAATAGTTTTCTTAGGTGAAGAAATCAATCTTAGACGCTTTAGCCCTAACCTAGCCAATCCCCTAAAGAGAGTAACGTCTGTTTATAGACAAGTAAAAGAAACTTACGCCTAACCCTATTTACTAGTTTAAGTAGCCCCAATTTGAAATGTCCTTGAACTCACCCTGACAACTTTGGTTGATGTAGGTTAAATCATATAGGATGGTTAGGAATTGAGGGAATTGAGGTAGAGGAGCATCGTCAAAGGCACCGCCAACACTTCTAGCACCGCCACCACCATCGCCAGAACTAGCTCTCATACTGCACTCGTTAGAGGCCATAAATGAGACTTTAAAAGGGCGACAACCGATAGGGATCAAAGTGGAACCCCCACCATTTGGAATGGGTAATCCAGAAGCGTCGAGAGATTCAGGGGGAGGACCTCCACCTGAAGACATCACTCGAGAATTGCAGAAGATCAAACTTCCGGATTTTTCTAGGGGTCGCGCCAGTGAACACGCAGAAGCATGGTTGGAAGGCATGATAAGGTGTTTTGCCTTAAGGGACTGTGCATCCACCTCAAAGGTGAAGATAACAATTTTTCAGTTAAGAGACAATGCCTTGAACTGGTGGGGAAACCTGGAAAGGAAACTGCATATTACCCCGGACACCATATCCTGGGAAATTTTCGAGGAGAGGTTCCAAAGAAAATATCTACCATCTTACTATGAGGAACAACAGGTAGGAGCGTTTCATGCACTAGTACAGGGAAACATGACCATAGAAGAATATGAGATTAGATTTATGGAATTGGTCAAATATGTTTCGTATATGGATAATGACCAACAACAGGAGGAACTCTTTGTCTATGGGCTAAACCCTAAGATAAGAGCTATCATGTGGATGTGGAAACCGTCTTCAGTAGCAGAAGCTGTGGAAAATGCATGTTATGTGGAGGAACACATGAACTTAACCGGAGGTATGAGACTGACCTTTCCGCATCATCCTGGATTTGTAGGGAAGGCCCCTAGGACATTTTCCAGGGGAGGGAGCTCAAGGCCAACTCCATATGGTAACAGAGTCGCACCAAGGACAGTAGCCGTAGGGATTTCAATGGAAGCGAGTGCAACATGTCGTTCATCACCAACGATGGAGATAGGTCCACGACCATCTTAGAGAACAACTAGTAGGGGCAGGGTTTCCAGGGGAAGGAACTCATTTAAAAAAAAGTCACATAACAGTGTGCAGGTTCAATCCCGTGTTACCTGTTGGGGATGTGGAGGACCCCATTACCAGTGTGACTACCCAGAGTTACAATCAGGATTTGTGCATAGAGAAGGAAAGGCCCCGATGGGAAGAGCAAGCAACAGTCACCAGATTTACGCAGCGGTTAATAATCGCCAGGCTGAACATCAATCCATGGTGGTGGAGTCATCAGGTACGCTAAATCATTTCAATGTTAATATTTTATTTGATTTCGGTGCGACAGATAGTTTCTTTTCACCATCTGCATTAGAAAAGAGTGGGTTGGCAGCCTACAAGCACGATGACTTTAAACAAGTCGAGATGGCTTCAGGGGAAAAACAAGCGGTAGGACCCAGTGTTGATAATTGTATAGTAGACCTGGGACTGTGTACTACCAAGTTGAAGGTATATGTCACTACTCTTGGGGCGTATGACCTAATCATTAGAATGGATTGGTTAGAAGCTCATTGAGATTTGGTGGATTATTTCGCAAAAAGGGTGCTTTGTGTCGATGACAAAGGAAGGCCAGTAGAGATCCAGGGTGTACGGAGAAAGGTGTCATTACGCTTTATCTCAACTATGAAGGTTAAGCGATGCTTGAGGCAAGGGTGTCGACTGTATGTAGTGGAAACAATGAGTGAAAGTAAGGGACCCTCATTGGATCAGTACTCGGTATTGTCAGAATTTAAGGATGTTTTTCAGAATGAGTTACCAGGGTTACCTCCTGAGAGGGAGCTTGATTTTACTATTGATATAAAACCTAGCGCATAACCAATTTTCAAGACTTTGTATCGGATGACAGTGCCAAAACTTTTTGAGTTGCAAATGCATTTGAAAGAGTTACTAGACTTAGGGCTAATAAGGCCAAGTTTCTCACCTTGGGGTGCACCAATAATTTTTGTAAAGAAGAAGGATCGATCCTTATGACTGTGTATAGATTATAGGGACTTGAACCATGCTACAGTGAAAAATAGGTACCCGATGCCATGAATAGATGACCTCTTTGATCAGATGAAAGGAGAAACAATATTCTCAAAGATTGATTTGTGATCAAGGTATCATCAGTTAAGGATTAAGGAAGGCGATATCCCAAAAACTTCCTTTCAAACTCGGTTTGGACATTACGAGTTTGTCATAGTACCTTTCGGATTGACCAATGCGCCAGCAGTATTCATGAGCCTCATGAACGACGTATTCCAGAAGTACTTAGATCGTTTTGTACAAGACTTTCTAGATGACATCCTCATCTATTCCAAGAACGAAAGAGAACATGAGGAACACTTATGAGTGGTGTTGTCCTACCTTAGAGAGAACAAATTTTATGGGAAGCTGTCAAAGTGTTCCTTCTTCTAGAAACAAATTCATTATTTAGGTCATATCATTTCCGGCGAAGGAATCTCTGTGGACCTAGAAAAGGTAAAGGCCATTATGGAGTGGCCAGTGCCAAAAAATGCCCATGAGGTGAGAAGCTTCATGGGGCTAGCAGGTTATTATCGGATATTTGTGGAGGGATTATCCAAAATAGCGAAACCCATCACCACTTTGCAATGGGAGGGGGTCAGGTATGAATGGACTCAAGAATGTGATAGTGCATTCATTGAGCTTAAGAGGTTACTAACTAGTGCGTCAATTCTACGAGTGCTGGATATGGAAAAGGACTTCACAGTCTACACGGATTCCTCAAAGCAAGGGTTGGGGGATATGCTAATGCAGGATGGAGGAGTGATAGCTTATGCATCAAGGAAGTTGGTAGTGGTAATGCTAGCTCTGAAAATTTGGAGGCACTATCTTGTGGAGCGAAAATTTGAGCTCAAAACAGACCATCAAAGTTTAAAACATCTCTTCACTCAAAGGGATCTGAATGCCAAGCAAAGGCGATGGAGTGAGTTTATGAGTGAGTACGATTTTGGTATTTCATACATCAAGGGAAAGGAAAATGTGGTCGTAGATGCCTTGAGTAGGAGGCCATGTTTGTTCTCCTTGGTACCCTTAAAGGTCAACCTGAGGGAACGTGTGTTGATGCAACTCCAAGGAGACAGTTGGTATTTAAAGGTTACTTGAAACCTCCAGAGTGGGAGGCAATTAAATCCAAAGTACAAAGGATATAGTTTGGAAGCAGATGGACTATTGAGATATCGAGGAAGGATGTACATCCTTGAAATTGGGGATATTCGAAGCATCATACTGAAGGAAGCCCATAGAACACTTTATTGTGCGCATCCGGGTGTGAAGAAGATGTACGCAAACATGAGGAAGCTCTTTTTCTAGGTAGGCATGAAGCGCGATGTAGTCCATTTCGTCGCCAAATGCCTAGAGTATCAACAAGTGAAAGCCAACCACAATCACCCAATAGGCCTCCTACAACCACATGATGTTCCTATGTCCAAGTGGGAAGTCATCTATATGGATTTTGTTGTGGGGTTGCCGCTCACATCTCATAGACACAATGCCATTCTTGTGATAGTTGATAAGTTAACCAAGAATGCTCATTTTATTCTGGTTAGAGACACTTACGATGTCACTGATGTGGCATGTGTGTTTTTAGGTGAGGTTATCTGTTTGCACAGGATACCTAAGAAGATCATTTCAGATAGGGACTCCAGATTCACTTCTAGGTTTTGGACAAGTTTGCAGTCAGCATTGGGGACTCAGTTGAACTTAAGCACAACTTATCATCCTGAAACAAATGGGAAAAATTAGAGAGTGAATCAAGTCATGGAAGACATGCTTAGGATGTATGTCATGGATAATCAAACCCAGTGGGAGAAGTACCTACCTTTGGTAGAGTTTGCCTACAATAACAATTTTCATAGCTCCATCGAAATGCCACCCTACGAAGCTTTGTATGGAAGGCCATGCAGAACGTCGTTGAGTTGGGATAGATTAGAAGATCTAGTAACAGTTGGGCTAGAATTGATTCAAGATATGGAGAAACAGGTGATTTAGATTAGGCAGAGACTAAAGGAAGCATAGGATAGGCATAAAAGTTATGCGGATGCACACAAGACCGACCAAAGTTTTGAAGTGGGAGGCTAGGTTTTCATTCGTATCAAGCCTAATAAGAGTACCATATGGTTCGGGAAGGGGACAAAGTTGTCACCTTGATTTATAGGACCGTTCAGAATCCAAGGGAAAATTGGACCCATTGCCTATCGTCTTGTACTTCCACCCCACTTACATAAAACTCATAATGTTTTTCATGTATCTGTTTTACGTCATTATGTTGTGGATGAATCACATAAACTAAATTGGAAGGAATTGTAGGTATCGGACGTGGGAACCCTCACGGTAGAACCATTACGCATATTGGACCATAGAGTCTGGAAGCTCAGGAACCGTCTGGTAGACCAAGTTAAGGTCCAGTGGGACAAGTATAGTCCATGATCTGCTACTTGGGAAGACGCTGAGACATTACGACGAGACTATCCCTCACTTTTTTTCACCAACTCGAGAATATGTTTCTCGAAGGTTGGGTGTATGTAACACCATCTTTTGACTTAGACAACCAGGATTACCTGAGGCCTACATATATTATTTTCTATTCACAGTGAAACTATTAAATGATACACTTAAAATTTTAAGAGAACCTTTATGAATGTTTAAATATATTCGGATAATGATGGATATGATGCGATATATTGTGAGAATGTAAATTTTATGAATGTTTAAATGTTATTGATGATGATGGATATAATGCAATCTACTATATGAATGTAAATTTTATGAATGATTAAATGTTATTGATGATGATGTATATGATGTGACATATTGTGTGAATGTGAATCCTATGAAGGTTTAAATACTATTAGAATGATGTTGGATATGATGCAAATTATTTTGTTAAATGATAATTTTATGAATGGGTGTCGAAATTGAATGATGGGATATTATGAGATCTATTTCTAACTTGAAACATTTGATGTTAAGTTGTTGGTACATGGATACCAAATTGAAATGATGATTGTATGCAATTACATGATGATAATACATAGAAATGTATGAGTTTGTGTTACAGACTAATCTGCAAGTCATGGGCTATGAAATAACCAAGGGATAATAATGATGAAAGTGACTGCCATGAACACTAGCCAAGAAACATTCTGGTATGAATATTTGTAAGTGAAATTATATTGGTTTGGATGCATTGCTATGATATGTGGACCAGTGCCGGATTTCAGGTGATGAGACTGCCCAAAACCGAATAAACGATGAAAAAACTCCCAGTAACACGGTGCCATTGTATATTCCATTGTAGGGTGTGGACCCTATTTATGATTAGGAGGGGTGGAGACATTTCCCACCATGTATCCTATGAAACCTGAAGTCATGGGAGGACGATGTTAGCTCATGCTCCCCTAGACGTGTGAGGATGACTTTTAGTTGCCTACTAGGGAAGCTTGGTCAATATAGTGACACTTCCACTTATAGGTTCTATTTGGAGTTAGGTCAATATAGTTGATGCTACAAGATAGTCCAGTAGAGGAATGATAGGAATGGAGATGGAAGTAAGTTAGGGAGGAAGGATGAGTAGAAATAGTTGAGAAAATATGGAGATTTGTCTTATGGTGGAATTTATTATTTTTCCCTTCTAAAAAGAAATGTGTATATATGAATATTCATAATTAAGTAACTAAACCATAGTTGTCTAAATAAAATTGTTGAACTAGATAATTGTAATTAAAGGATTTCGCAAACATTTAATTGGTTTATTTTCTTTTATAAAAGAAATAGTCTTGTTGATTGGATTGGATGCATGCATAAAATACTATTAGGGTGATAGTTATTGATTATTAGTACATGCATGAGACTTGTATGTACTAGCTACACATGCATTTCATGTACATGTACACTAGTATGCATGGGTTTTCTTGGCTTACTTACTAATAGTGTCGGTCAATTGTCATGAATGTGTGAACCATGTTTCTTTTCCTTTGTATCATAAGATACCTTAACTTCGGGACGAAGTTTCCTAAAGGGTGGGTGTATGTAACAACCCTAGTTAAATAGATGCATAGGGATTATTAGGTAAAATTAATTAGATAATTAATTATCCTAATATGTTTTTAGTTAAACAATGATTAGTATTAATAATATTAACTAATTATTTATTTATAAATTAATTGTTTATAACTTTTGATTGATTAATTAATTAATTAATTAATTACATATCACATTCAATGACATGGGTAATAAATTAAGGGGCTTAATAACTTTAATTTAATCCTTTTGAAACTTATGTATGACAGGAGTGGATAAGGTAATAATGGAGGGGATACGATAATAAAGGAGGAGATAAGATAATAAAGGAGGGGATAAGGTAATTAATGGAGGGGAGGAGATTCGGTGAAGGGGAATATACGACGGGGAAGAGTCTTACAGGATGGGATTATGATTTTGGAGTGAGGTAGCATTTTGGAGGAGGGACTGGATTTTTGTTTGGCATATTTTTTTGGTGTGGGGAGTTTGATATTTGGGGTTTTTTTGAATCATTGCAAGGGGCACCGGGTTGCTGGGGGTTTTGGGCATGGGAGCTAGGATTGCTTATGGTATCCTGGAGCTAGGGATCCGGACAGGCTGCTCCTAGCTGGATGGGTGGTTAGTCGGTTTAGGCAGGGTTTGGTCAAGCAGTAGGCTAGGCAAGGCAGTAGAGAGGACAACCATATTAGCAGGAGTTAGCATCAGAAAGAGGTATTTTATTTATGAATTTGTTGAGTTATGCGATTATTATGTAAGTTATTTTCATGCTGTAAATAAAATTTAAATTCTGCTGAATATTATATGCTTATATGATGGTTAATGAATTACTTATGCAATGAGAAAGGAGTTTCATGTTTAATTGTATGAATTTTTGGGTTTAATTAAGTTAAGTCACTACAGGTTCACCCAGGTCAAGACCTCGGTACCATCAAACTTATTTAATTCAATTTTGGGAAAGTTGAATTTAGGACACCCACCATAATTAACTCCAATATTAGAGTTAAATCCACTTGAAAATTGCTTATTATCAACAGGTTGTTCAATATGAATACTATCTTTATTTTCATGGGTTCCTGACATTTTCATATCTCCTTTAGGGAGTCTCTCATCTAGAGCATGAAGGATTATGGAACTCATAGATTTTTGTATTTCTTCTTTATTTTCATCCATGTTACTTTTCATATCATCCATATTCTTTTCCATTTCTTGAATTTGTCTTTGTGAGTTTATCCAATTATTAGACCTGTCACTCAATTCATAAAGTTGTTTCTCTAATTCAGACAACCTTTTATGTATGTACTCATTTTCTTCTTGAGTCATAGACTATACTTCTAGAGGTTTAATAGGTGTTGTCACTTTTTTGGGACCCATATGGACTAATAGTAATAATACTCTATTCTATATTTATTACAAATTTTGAATCACCAGAAATAGATCTTCAAAAAAAAAAAATTATGCCAATTGTAAGTTACGTACCTTTTAAAACCTTAATTTAGATTTTTTCCTCCTGGTTGACCTTCTTTCTAGTGCATCTCTAAAATTTTGGCACTTCTGAGTCTAAAATTTCATTATGTAGTCCTTTGATATGTTCTCTCTTCAATTCCACATTTATGATAAAAATTGGATGTGCCAAGTGGAAGTTATGGTAACTTCCCCCCACCTTGATGATTTTTGACCTTTCCAGGAGAGATAGAAATTACAGTGCACCACGTGCACAATATTTTCTATTTGATTCTGAAAATTATACCCGAACTACTACCAAATGTTCACTTTCCAATGCAATTAGTATCACTCAATTGGAATCTTCTCCTAAGATGATATGGCTATTTTACTTGGAACACCTATTTGAGACTAGTTAATAGGACTAGTTAGATACCATGTCTTACACAGGGTATATCTCCGAAAGTGTGATGACCCAGAAGATGAAAGTTTTACCAAAAATTCCTTGATATTTTTTCAGAATAACCTCCAATTTTCATGGTCTGAATTGTCACATAACAAAAGTTATAGTGAAAATGCTAATATGGATTTCTTGGAGAAGAAAAACCCTAGGATCAATGAGCTCTGATACCAAATGTTATGATCCAATTCCTTAAAAATGATAAGAAATCAATAAATAACAGTCCACTTTGAGGGGGAACCCTCCTTAACAATATATCCACTTCAGAACATAATATGATTTCATATAAGATGATCCTAATACTAGATTATATATATATATATATATATATATATATATATATATATGAGACAAATGGTTACAATTATGATGAAAGGGTGCAATGAAGGGTTTTAACTGACCTACTATAAATGTAATAATTTAATATCTATGGCTTAATAAGGAGTTTTATACATTAGATGTCTCTTTGTATAGGGATTAACAACCAATGGTTCAACTGGTAAAAGATAAAAACCATTATCCCCTCTTCAAAGAATCAAGTCCGATAAAGTACACAATCCCCCAACAATGCAAGGACAGAATTGAGAGAATTTATTCTTCTTTAGTTAAGATTATGGAGGTTGGAAGGAAGTAAATTAAAACATATAAAGAGCCTGACTATAACGTTCCATTCAAGGGAATTAATCAACATAACACATATCATACTAGAATTCAACGTTGTTCAAGGTTGAATGCATTTATTAATTGTTTCTCCTATGAATTTACATTAGGGATCCTGTTATTACTATTAATATTAACATTTTAATATTTTTTTAACTAAATACTATAAAATGTTATCTTTATGGAAATTATATCCTAAGACAAAATTGTAACTGGAACTTTGAATCTTTACGAAGACATATTTCAACCATATGCTTTCCAAACTTGCGCAATAACTATTCAAATACAATGAGCAACTATAAGTAGTAATATGTATTCGAAGACATGAAAATAACATGATCCCTAACGTAACCTCATAGAAGAAAAAGTTAATAAATGCTCAACCTGGAACAATGTTGAATTTGTCATGTCTATTAATTTCCCATATCAGGATGTTGTAACAATTCCTTCATAACTTCAACGAAGGAAGAATGAATTTTCTGAATGCTTTCGTGTCATTGTTGGGTCATCGTGGACTTTTTGGGGCTTCATTCTTTGAAGACGGATTAATGGTGTCTATTTTAAGGATAACTCTTGGGAAAAAAAATAAATTAATGGATAATTGTTGTAAAATAAAATTAATATAAGTATTCGATGAGGAAAATAATTTAGATTAAAAGTATGGGTTTGGTGATGATATAATTATTGATATTATAGGGGAAGAATGTAAAATAAAGAAAATAATTTTTAATTGAAAAATGATAAGAAATTCACGAGATAAAGATTAAAAATAAAAGAATTTAAAAGTTAAATTAATCATATAGTAATTATGTATGTTTTTTCCATGCTTAATCATATGTTTTTAGTGTTTAATATGGAATATTTTTAAAATGGAAACTTTTTAAAACATAAAAATTTTTATCTTTATAATTTTAAAATATAAATGTTGTTCTTCCAATAAAAAAAAGTTAGATTATATTTTATTTTTATTTGATTCTTAAATTTAAAACTTTAAAGTTTACATTAAGAATTAAGCATAATATTGATCATTTTGTAGAAAGAAATTTAAAATTATATGTTAATGATATGTATTGTATAGGGAACATAATGAAATACACATAGGAATATAATAGAGAGCACACAACAATACAATGAAAACTCAATTTCTATTAATGAATAAAATAGTGGAATATTGTAGAACATAAACTCGATAGAATGTTGGTATCTAGCTTATCTTTGAAGAGATATATGTAGGCTACACTCATTTATGAAAATATAACACAAGAGGTTGAAAGGATGGCCTTTTAACAAAGCAAGAACCCTAAAGGTCCAAAACCCTAACCCTAAGAGGTGAAGCGCCAAAAAAAGCTCGAGGTGGTTAGTTCCTGGGGGCACAAATTTCTCATACAATCTTCGTTTAGCATGCATAGTAGCTTTTTGGCATTGTCTAGGCATGCCTACAACAAACCCAAACTTTGTAATTTCCTAGAAAATATGGTTTAGGGCCTCAAAACGACTCCAGAAGTTTACGACCCAAAAAATCTGTTAGGGTACTAACCCACACATAGGTAGATCAATATATTCAAATGTAATAAAGGTCAATATTAATAAGGCCTTTCAATAAAATAGAATAAAGTGGATGTAAGAAGACCTAATAGAAGCTTCCACTTCTAGAAGGATTTTCCTCTAGATGCTTCTCTTGATAGACATATTTAATATAAATAAGGGCCGAGGGTATGAAAACCCTATCTTGGAGACTATCAACATTGATTTTTGAATCAAAGTGTTATTTCTGTTGTTGTTCTTATATCATTTCTGTGTTATTATGGAGACTATGCTCGATATATTACTGTTATTCTACCATTTCTAGCATTTTATTTATGTTCTGCATATTTATTATATCTGGTATCTTGCAAGTGGTATCAGAACACTTTCCTTGGTAGAAATTGTGGGATTTTTTTTTTTTTTTCAGGGCAGAGACGTATTCCGACGTCTTTAAGCCACAAAGATCTGTCGTTATGTGCATAAACCCGCGGTTGTGTAACGACCTCCTCGTTATGACAACAACTCTGAGAACAGGTGCAATTTTTTTTTTTTGTTTAAGGTGTGTGCGCGTGTGAAGAAGTAACAAACACACTTGACTCTACGTCGCCACTCGACAACCAACAAGACGCGACCACGATGTTCAGCACAAGAAGAATGAAGGCACACAACGAGTAACTGCAACAATATACGACCATAGGCATAAGGCGCACAACACAAACATTAAGACATACTGGGGGTGCATAGTAAGAACACAGAGGGAATAATCCATGGTGTTAGGGTTACTATTTCTGCACAGGAAAGTAGGGCGTTTAGTCTTATGTCTTCTCGAAAGAAGATTAGATAGGCTCCTGGCCGACTGCTCAGGAAGAAACTAGTAACCCGACCTAGAACAAGACGCAAGCAAGACGAACACAACAAGATGACCTCGACATATCACAGTGACCTCAAGCAATAAACGCCCCTAGACATAAGGCGTACAACTAGCAGCTGTAAGCAGAAACGACACCAGATGTTAAGTACAGTACAGTCACAGAGGGAAGAATCCAACAGTAGAGTTTACTATTTCTGCACAAAAAAGAAGGGCTTTTAGTCTTATGTCTTCTTGAAAGAAGATTAGACAGGCTCCTGGCCAACTACTCAGGCAGAAACTAATAAATCTTTTAGGGAGACGTAGTAGTGGAAACTGTGCCTTTAAACAACCTGAGACTACTGATACGGCTCAGAGTGTGTCGCAAGAGTGGAAACTCTGCCTTTAAACAGCCCGAGACTCTTGATACGGCACTGGATTCTTTACACCGAAAAATCACACACATAGACATATATACTAAGGTTACATGGAGGTGTCTATATCCTGCCCGACACAAGCAGACCAAGCAATCAAGATTTCAACCAAGTACAACAATAATTAAGGAATATCACGACCACTACGAAAAGCGCAACCTGAAGGGATCTAGACAGCACCCAACCATCCTTAGAACGAGGCATTATCCACGACTCAATTAGCATTATTTACCGATCCGTTACTACTTGAAAAATTCCATTAGTTCACAAGTTGTCAATCAACTCTTAAAAACAATGTAAGAGCAATTAATTGCAATTCCTTAATACCAAGTCATAAAGACTGAATGTACTTAGTTTAAGGACCTTGCATTTTTATAGGTTAACAAATTCAACAACCTTCAACCACATTACCTTAAAATGATAACAACAATATCTCTTTTCAACAACCTTGCAAATAAATGACAATCATAATACCTTTTGGCCTTACATTAAGTTATAAATATAGGAGGTATAAAGAATAAGCATGAAGGAAAATAAGAATTTGATAACTACAACATCACCTAGTGCAATAAATCTAACATTTATTCTATATAAGTAAAACAGACCCCTCCCCTTTTCATGTAAAAATATATGAGATAAACCCATGAGTAGACATCAATCCTTCATGGATTTGAAGTCATGGCATTGACATTAATATTATTACCACAAAAAACTATCACCTTACCGCTCATTAAAAACAACAGAACTACCAAACCTAGCCATAATTAACCGTGTACTCATTTTATAACAAGAATAGCATTGCTATTTAAACTATGAATGGCTTTTACTTACTAGACATTGTAAATACATAAAATCAATGTTAACCTGATAAATTAAGATCAACGAATGCAACGAAGTTACCACGACTTCATCACAATATAAATCCGCATTACATCTATTTACCTTAACATGGCCAATGAATTAACAAGAAATTTTAAACTTCATGTCGCCAACACAAATCATTATATTCTGGTTTCATTATGCCATAACTTTCTTCCTTCACCGATTGCAATAAAAATATCATCATATTATAGGTAACATCGACTTGAAACTAACGAGATAACATTATAATTAAAAAAATGGCAATATATAAAATAGAAAAATTTAAATGACAATAATAAAAATGACAATATTGAAAATGCCAAAATACCAATATAAAAACACAATATTTAAAGATAACATTAATTTAAAAATCGATATGCAGAAATAACATCATATTTACCTATTTTGGTGACATTAAATCTTACAAGGTTAATTTCGCTTGCAGTCACAGGTAAACAATCAACGGATACAAAAAAACACCCATGAAATAAATGCCCACGCTGTAATAATTTCGTTCAGAGATAATTTCGCTCGCAGTCACAGGTAATCTCGTTCACAGGTAATTTCGTTCAGAGATAATTTCGCTCGTAGTCACAGGTAAACAATCAAACGCATACCAAAAAACGACCACGAAATAAATGCCCACGCTGTAATAAAAACGGGATGCCCAAGACGAATTTCCAGTCATGCACAAACGAGATGACGGTAGTTTTCTTTTTAAAGGGGCTGACAACAAAGGGTAAAACGATTGATGGTAAGTTTATAAACGAAATGACAATAACCTTTATGAAACTCAAAGCCCACAAAACGAAATCACCCACAGCAAATCGAGAAAATGCCCACAGTAAAAGATTCGCCCACAAAGAACGAATCGTGATAAAATCTCCCAACATAAATCACCCACGAGCGCTACCCTGGCTGGGCAATCGCCAGTTACCTTACGGCTGAGAACTCTCACGATTTGCTTCATAAAAAAAAAATATCCAAGCTCAATGGGAATGCATAAAAACTAAAAGGTAGAGACATTACAACAAATTACTGTCGATCCCTCGAGGGTCTAGTTCAAGGTAGAGGGATTTCTGTTAGATGCATTAACAACTTACTCAATACTGAAGGAGAAGTCACTAGGTTGCCACAACAACAACTACAAGACCAAAACGCTGTCCAGGACCAGTCCATGGATTGGGGATCAATAATAAAAAAAAAAGGGATGCCAGACATTCCAGAAACGCCCAACGAAATCCAATACCATGACCGCGAATTCATCAACGGATCGAAGGATAAATAAAATAAATCGCAGACCCCAAAGGAATGCCCACATTACAGAAAAAGCCAGCAATAAAATAAACGCCTCAGAACTAGAATCTGCTTGCAGAAAATAAAAAGAAACCAAATCGTGCACAAAAAGCAATCCCATTTAAAATGATGGATTGGAAGGTGTGAAATACATACGCAGAAAGACCCAACCACCGCCAGTGATACAAGGAATTTCGCAAGGGAAAAACATATGGCAGTGCAGACAAATATGGGAAAATATATTGGCAGCGCAACATCTATGGAAAAATATGTTGGCAGCGCATCACAGAAAGTCATTCCAGAAACTGAATCGGACAAATTATTCAGTAAGATTCACTCATAAACATTTTCATCATCTCGCTAATAATGGAGGTAAATAAAATTATTAACAGAGGAAAATCGCAATGCATTCTAGTCTACTAAATTACAAGTCATACCGTTGCCTTACCTCCCGCCTCGATGACATCCCATGCTCCGTGTCGCGTCCCGTGCTCCATGCCGCTCCTGCTCGCCGACCGTAGAGACCTCACCGGTACCTCCCAGCCAATCGCTAGGGGTACTCTGCTTCTCCCTTAGCCCCTCGAGCCGCAAAGGGGCCACACAAGATCCAGAGATAAAACTAGCTTCTCATCTCACCTCCAAGGCTGAGCTACCACTCCAATACAACTGAGAAATTCCCAACTCCTCATAAGCAAACAGTCAAGCCACAATCCGGCAGCGTAATGTTACGCTCACCGTTCATCCCCTTTTTCCTTCTTTTCCCCTTCTTTTATAGAAATTTGAGACCCACCTACTTTCCTAAATCATTATTAATTTAATTTTTAGTGACAATCCCCTAAAAATTCTCTGTCGTCTAAGTGTCACTCATCCCCCACGGTTCTCCAAAAATTAAATTCTTTTTTAATAATTAAAAGACTCATTTCCCTCACCCCCCTTTAGTCGCTCCTAAAATTACTCCTAGGGTTCCTAGATCCCCTCTCATGCTTTTAATAACTTTCCTAAAATGAAGTTGCCAAGATTTAGTTCATTTTAGTAACTCCTTAATTGCTGATTCCTTTTTGCTTTTTACCCTATGTCCCCTACTTTCCATTATTAAGTTTCCTTTATTACAAGTTTCCTTATTTCTATTATTTATTTCTCTCTTTTTATTTTTAAACCCAAAAGATAAATGCGGTTATTAATCCTTTCTATATTTTTAAATTCATTACTTTTATACTCTCACATGTTTTTAACTTTATATTCCTTTTCACCATTAACACCACGTATTTTAATTAATTTATTCCCTTTCTTCACTTTACCCCCTTTAATTTTAAGGAGACTTAAATTAACACCTAGGAGGGTTTTAGTTTACGCCCTTATGTTTATTTTTGGAGGGTCTTCTCTTAAGGCTAATCCAAATTTTATCTTAGAGGTGTTTTAAATTTAGGTTTAGATTTGAACTGGGAGACAATTAATTAGGGGAGTCGTTTTAATAATTTATCAGGCATTAAGGTCTTAGGGTCATCTAGGTTGTCTCAACATCATCATCAATGCGACGTGCCATTCAGGACGCACTACGTGCTCCAAGGGTGCCACTCGCCTCATTTGCTTCTGTTGCGTGATGTGCCCTTCAGGATGCACCACGTGCTCCAGGGGTGCCACTCGCCAACTTGTATTTCTTTGTGCGACGTGCCCTTCAGGATGCACCACATGCTCCAAGGATGCCACTCGCTGACTTGACTGATTGATAGACATCTATAACCCCTGGAGTCAACACTCCGCCAGGTGAACTTGTGGGAGACTAAGGGCTCTAAGGAATAAGCCCCCCACCTTATTGTGCGCCCCTTAGAATCATCGTGAGCGACTGTCACAGTCTGCCCTAACAGCATCATGGATCCTCTTGAACTAGGTAATCATTAACATATAGTTTGAGCCACGGCGGGAGTGCTAGTAGGCTGTGGCAGGGATGCTGTCCACACCTTTCCCTCAGCCTCTTTGGAAATCATGTGTGGCCCCTTTACTCCATATGTGAGTCTGGTCGGCAAGATATCGTCAGCCTGCATCATCAACCATCATGTCAGAACATGTCAACAACATATCATCAATCAATAAATATCATGGTAAATAAATCAACTCAAATATCACACTCCCTGACTCAATCCGGAGTCCAAGGGTTTCGTCGATGCCTCTGCATCCTCTAGGTCAAAAACCCTGCACACTCAAATAAAATGAGTCAATAGCACCTGTATATAACAATAGTAATACATCATGCCATCTATCATAATGCATCATAATCGAGTATAAATGTTTTAACATCAGAAAAGTCCAGATCACTTGTGAGCAAGTGTCCTCAAATAATAAGTTTTGTAAGCGCGCTAGAGCGGGATGTTACATACACCCCCTCTTGGTCTAAACTTCGTCCTGAAGTTTCTCAGTATAAATGTCGTTATAAATGTACCACCATATCATAAGTCTATCTATCAAACAAAAATGGGAACTGCTGGCGCATATCATATGCGTCCTCCCAGGTCGCCGAGTGCGGACTATAATTGTCCCACTGGACCTTGACCTGATCTACCGTTCGACGTCGTAACTGTCGAATGCGATGATCTAAAA
>ML789493.1:158404-175046 GCA_009831015.1 Picea engelmannii | reverse complement strand
TCCTCTGAAAAACAACATCACTGGGCTCAATGGCTGCCCCTAGCCGAATGGTGGTACAACACTTCTTACCATACAACTACTCGCATGACGCCTTTTGAAAAAGTATATGGACAGAAGCCACCTTCAGTTCTCTCATACTTATCGGGTACCTCGAAGGTCCAGGTAGTTGACCACACACTTACAGTTCAAGAGGATATTCTTTGTACCCTTAAAGAGAACTTGGTCATGGCACACAATAACATGAAGCAACAAGAAGATCAAGGTCGCTCTGAACATCAATTTGCAGAAGGGGATCAGGTGTTTCTACGACTCCAACCATACAAGCAAACTTCCCTCAAGGCCAAGCATTGTCAGAAGCTAGCGCCCAAATTTATGGTCCTTATACAGTTCTCAAGCGTGTGGGACAAGTCACATATCAGTTATCTCTACCCAGTAAGTCGAAGCTACATCCAGTTTTTCATGTTTCATGCTTAAAGAAGGTAATTGGAACTAGGTGCCAAATTCAAACCAACCTTCCCAAGTTAGTTGAAGAAGGATCCATTTGGCTACAACCAGAAATAGTTTTGGACTAGCGTGAGTGTCATGTGCATCAGAGAACCATCAAGGAAGTGCTAGTCCAGTGGAAAGATACGACTCCAACAGATGCCACTTGGGAACCAACTACCATTCTGCAGCAGTTTCCACACCTTAAGCCTTGAGGACAAGACTGTTTTTAAGGGGGCGGACATGTTAGGGTCCTAACCCGCACATAGGTAGATCAATATATTCAGATGTAATAAAGGTCAATATTAATAAGGCCTTTCAATAAAATAGAATAAGGTGGATGTAAGAAGACCTAATAGAAGCTTCCGCTTCTAGAAGGATCTTCCTCTAGATTCTTCTCTTGATAGACATATTTAGTATAAATAAGGGTCGAGGGTATGAAAACCCTAGCTTGGATATTATTGTAATAGAGCACTGCTCAATTGGAGGTTGCCCTCTCGAAGAGGCCTGTGAACATTGCTTTCTGAATCAAAGTGTTATTTATGTTGTTGTTCTTATATCATTTCTGTGTTATTGTGGAGATTATGTTGGATATATTACTGTTATTCTGCCATTTCTAGCATTTTATTTCTATTTGGCATATTTATTATATCTGGTATCTTGCAAAATCCTAAGAAATCACAATAAAACTGCCAAGATGGAGAACCTTGTTGAGTGAGTAGAAGATGTGGGTGACCATTGATATTCACCTAGGTCAGTTAAATTTATCAAAATTTTAAGTTTTATACTAAAAATTTAGAATAACATTAAACAATTTAAGAGAAGAAGTTTAAAATTATATATTAAAGATTAATGATTAAGGTTTGTGATTATGAGTTTTAAATGATTTGTTATAGATTTACGGTTATGGAGTAAAGGTTTGACATGAAGGGATTTGCATCATAGTTTTTATTCTAGATTAAACTTGTATTGGATATTAAAGAATAATATTGGTGTTGTCCATGTCTTGGTATAGTTCCATTTTTATAGTAATTTGAGAAACACGGTTTGAAATCCTATTTTTTTTAATATGAATTAAAAACTTATCACGACTATAAAATTATAAATTGATTATATTTCACGGCACATATATAAAAAAATTGATTATTTATTATGGTGAGTAAACATGTTTTTATCATATTCTAATGGGAAATAATTTCGTTCAATGGCTGGTCATATACCCAAAACTTGAAAATTCATTTTTTCCAAAGTCCAAAAGTCCAAATATCATATGTTACATCAATATGAGTAAACAAGTTCTTTCGAGGCACATCAAGATCACACCAAATTGACCATCAAAACCATGCCATCACTAGTGTCAAACAAGGCTAATGGTAAGAAAGTTTCATAGATAAAGTGCTCCAAATATATCACAACACTGGAAATATTTAAGAAACCATGACAATCATAACAAAGAGTCCACCTCAAAGATCCATATTTTCCAAAGTATAGAAATCCAAAGATCATCCATCACATCAACATGGTAAAAAAATGTGTGGGAGGAACATCAAGACCAAACTAAAACAATTATAAAAAACATACCATCACTCATGTCAAAGAAGACTAAGTAACTAAGTTGCATATCTATGTTCCAAGTGTTTTACACTTACCCTTTACATACATACATACATGCATACATAAATTTGAATATTAACCATTGTTTGTATTGCATAAGTGTGAACTAGCCATTAGCCTAAACAATTAAAGGAAGAATGATTATCTCCATTGGTATTACACCAACAAGTCAAACACAAGTGACAACATCCATGTGAATGAACTCAAAACAACCATTAATGAAGTTGTGAAATGTCACATGATCATCCATTTGCATAATAAATGAAGTGTGATACAGTGAGCACTCCCATAATGATGATATTGAAAACTAGAAATATAAGAAAAGCATCATGTGCATGTACTAAATCATGTTATCACATATAATCATAAAATTGTGGAACAATATGAAGCGAACAAAATATGAAATATCGACACATCCACCTCCTAGTCATCCAAAAAACCTTATTCTTATAATACAACTAGGTGGTAGGTCCATTTTGTTTCCTTCTATGTGTGGCATGAACAAGGTTATGATATAATCAAAGGTTTATTCATAGATATAGACTTGATTAAATTCGTTGAGTTAGATTCCCTTACGTGTTAAATTTTAAAAAACTTACAAGTAGGAAAGAATTCAAAAAACATTGTGGTTCCAGTATAATTGACCAAAAATTAGGTCAACACATGGAAACTCCACCAAGAGGGATGATTACAATACATATCATAATGTGACATCCTCAAATATTTAAAACAATTTATTTTAAATTTGTTGCTTTAAAAATAAATTTTCATTTATGGAAATTTAGATTTGAATTTGTGGAAGTATGTAAATATTATTTTTATGACTATTGGGAAAGAGTTTGACTTGCCAACTGTCCTCTTTTGATGAACACATGTATGAGAGATATTTTAATAAATTAAATGCTGGAAAAAAGATCGAACAACTAGGTTAAAAATAGCTGACTATGTTTCCATGAGTGGGGAACCTGTTTGAGTTAACTCAAAAATTATTTTTACAAGTGTCAGAAGTTGAGTGTCACTGGAAGCCCATAAAAATCAAGGATTTGTAAATATGAAAATTTCCCAAGGAGGAAAAATGGATGGAAAATTCTTAGGCATTGAAAAATGGAATATATACAACATATGTGGGAGGCATGACACTGCTTAGTATGTTGTGGAAATGACTATTTTACGTTATGAGCACAAGTGGTGTTAGGAAATTGATTTTTTGAACTGTACAAAGAGACAATGGCTAAGGATTGAATCTCATTTTTCCCTTATGGAGTCATGGTCAGGCTAGGGGGTGATTAGGACAAGTAACCTTGGATTTTCTGTATCTACGGTTGGGTGGAACATGGTTGTTCCATTTGTGTTAGAGAAATATTTTCCTCACCCTATACAATCTTGCAGAGAGGGCCTTATTCCACTTCCCTATGCAGACTCACTTTCCCTGATTGATAAATCCAGAGACAAAAATATAATTTTTTCCATTTGTACACTTCTTGCACCCTATACAACAAGCGTATACTTAGGCTACTCCACTACATTCGGTGTACATCGGGATTTGTCCCAGAAAATCAAAATTAAATGTTGGGTTTCCATGTCACGATAGGAGATCTCTGATCCTTGGCCTTCCATATACTGGAAATGTTCCAACTCGGCTCTTTAGTTGCATTTTGAAGGCTATAAAGAGCCCAATTCCGAGGTATGGAAAAGAAGAGAGAATTCAACTTTGAGAGCAAAGTTACTCTGGAGAAATTATTTACTTCATATTGAGTCTGCATCCCTTTGTCCTTTAAGTATGAACACATTGTTCAACCCCCAAGCTCTTCCCTTATTGATGAAGAACCTCTTTGTCTCCCTTATATGAGCTTTCCTTTGGTGGAGGATTGAAGTGGTGGAGGCCCAGTTGGAAGGAACTCGGTTTCTTGGTTCCAAACCGTGCCGACACGAAAGTCTGTAATATTTCAGTTCTACTAATTGTTTATTAATAGAAATACTCCTTTCCCGTCCAATTGATATTTTGCAAATATATGTATTATTATCCATGGACATATTTGTTATTTATATTGATGGATCATGCTATCTAATGTGATAACCTTTTATATTTCCACCATATGCTTGTTTTCTCTTGTTTTTTGAGAACTTGTTGCAGGTATATAGTTTTGGGTTGAAGTGCTCAATGGTGGACATCATCGAACATCTAGACTTGGTAGGCCTCTTTCTTGTCTTTCTTTCACATTGGTTTATATAGCATGTTGTTGGGATAGAGTTGATTTCTGCAGTCATTTCCGTTTGTTGGAGTTCACCCTAGCCATAGAGAGTTTTCCTCGTAACAATTTGTTTTACAACATCACGGTTTCAGATATGTACTTTATAGATTTTTTTCATTACTCTTAGATGTTCAATTTTACAATACAAAACCTGATCTATATATAGATGTATTTTTTTGTCTTATGCTGGAATTATTTATTAATATGAAACTACAAAATTAGAGATATCTTATGATTTATATTGCATATATACTATTTCTCAATTATTTATTAATATGAAACTACAAAATCAGAAATATCTTATGGTTTTTGTTGCAAATATACTATTTCTCAAGTAGCTACAAAATTTGTGTGTATGTTACATGATTTCATGTATGTTACATAATTATATATATGCGACATAATCTGTTCCTTTATAGATGTATTCATTCTACTTAAATTAAAACTGATCTCCTTCATTACATATAGCTTATCATGTAAAAGTAGTGTAGTTTTCTGAATAATTATAGTCATGGAATATCCAGATAAAGAAGCTACAAAACCCTAAATAGTGAAGAGTAGAGGTATTTGTAAGGAAAACTCACAGATTGGCTGCCTTATAATTTTTAGGGAGAAATCACATCGCCCGCAAGCACGTCCTCCTGATAAATTGGGGTGAGAATAGACCTTGAGACCTCTTTTTACATATTTCCTTTTATTTACACGGCACGGCACTTGTCAATCAGTCTACACCCATGAAGACACTTATGAATACATATTAATAGTTAGACTAATCACAATTTTAAAACAAAAAATAAATAAATTCTCAGAAAAAAAAATATTAGAGGAAAAAGATGAAGAGTAAGTTCGTGCAAGGATAAGTATTTGGTAATCAACTACTAAGTTCTCTCAATCGCCTTTTATATAGACCAAGAATAAATTTTCTTAAAATTCTAAGATGAAAATATCACTAACCAGGAATTCTTACAGAGAGTAAATAAGCTTGCCTCAAAGTTTTAAAGTAAATAACTTACCCGACCAGAAAGGCCTGAAATCATCTATTCTTGATGTTGAAATGGAAAGCAAAGAGAATGTCTTTACTTAGCCGTGTTGGAGGAAAAATCAAAGAAAAACATAGGGTGTTAAAACTCAGGAAAGATAACTAGAGCCAAGGATTGTAGAACTCCGAGCTGAAACAACAGATGCAAAAGAACTGTAACTCTTTCGACCTCATACACAAATAAAACCTCGAGCCCATCAATTTGGCACGTATTCTGTAGAACCTATGTGGAGTCACCTCCAAGATGGATGATCCATGTGAAGATTAAGACATGGTCCAATTTTGAGCGTCCAGACCAGGACTGTCTGAACAATGTTTTAATGAGTGTGGTTATGCATCATGGTCCAGGGCAGTGACCACTAAATTACGCCAAAAACTCGATACAGGATTAATTGAAAAACTACCAAACCTATGTACCTCAATCAAGTGCTTATTACGAGAAAGAATGTTATTAAAGTTAGGGACTTGATTTAGTTGTGTTTTGATTACCTCGCATTAGAGAAATTCTTGGTCCTAAATCACCATCCTTGTATGATTGGATAAGAATTATTTCATGACCAAGGAGGCAAGTCTTTGTCAAATCTTTGGATTATTAAACGAAGGAAATGTCTTTGTCAAATCTTTGGATTATTAAACGAAGGAAATGTGGTTTTTAGGAAATGTTTGATATTATTTTAAGTTGTATGGACTAGCACAGCAGCTAAATAGCTGCTGGTGAACGTTGAAAGATTGATAAGATGAAACGAATCTTTAAAAGAATATATTAAATTTTATTATTGATTAACAAATAAACGGTTGAGTTTCATTTATCTGGTGTTAATATTTTAATTTCTGTTAATCAATTACGTGGCAATCAGTTAGCTATCAAAGTAATTTTTAAATATGATTAGGTAAATGTAAAAAAGTAAACACATAAACGGATGTCTTTGTAATAGCTAGAAAGTTAATGATTGAAATCACAACCATTTATTTTGTGTGACTACTAAGAATATTCCAGCCATATTTAATCCTGCCCATAGAAAACTTATTAAGCACTAAACCCCTATTAAATCTGCCCATTATCAAGACTCTTGGGAACTTTAGAAGTAATGTTTTTATGAAAATATAATAATATTTCTGAATTTAATTAAGTAGTAAGAATTTTGTAGCTCATGTTTAAAGAAGTAGTGAGAATTTTGTAGCTCATGTTTAAAGATTGTCAAGAGCATTGATAAATAGCATATCCTCATTTACAAATTATTAAAAGGAAAAAAAAAATATTATGAAATTTTGAGTCTCTTACACATAATATCACTCGAAAAGACAACAATTGTTTTTTATGCTTTCTAGATCGAGAGTGTGAAAATCAATCCATAATTTGATATCACAACTTTTGTTTCAAATCGAGAACTGAATTAGCTAACCACTGAGAGTATTGGACCAAAAACATATATGTGCATCTAACATTCATTTAATTATTGTGGATTCCAAGGTTGGAATAAGCATATGTTGTGATTGTCACGGAAAATTTTAGAGGGCTAATTTTACATTCTTTTTCCCACAAAACGATTTTTCAATTTTTTTTTTTTTTTAATAATTCACTCAAATTATATGAATAAAAATATTTTACCATGAAAAACACCAAATTTTTATAGAAATTATATAAAATGCTTAAAATTTTGAATATTTTTACAAAAATATTATCAACCATTTTATAGTTTGCTATTAAAAACTAATAAGATTCTCTAAAGTTTTTCTGATTTTAAGATAAATTTCCATCCTTAAAATTATCCACCAGACTTTTTGTCTAATTGGTATAACATCATAATTAATATGTATGTAATGCTAGATATGGTTGGATCAAATCCACATAAACATAAATTCTAAAAATAAAATAATCTGTGTATTTGTTTCATTTCTGGAACAACTAGCACCTATGTACAACATTTTGGTTCTTTATAAAACCTTATATTAATCACTAAATTCTCTCATGGTTTTCACTTATATGTTTCTTGGGAAGTACCATCTTTACTATAATCACTTATGGAGAAATATTTGTGAAGGAACCTACCATTTGGGATATTTGTTGTCTTTAAAGTAAATAATATTATAATAATATTTCTCTTCATTCAAAAGGGAGCAACAATTAAATATCTCACATTGTAAAAACTAGCAAGACTCGTCCTTATATGGAGCATGAGATATGTACAAAGATATGAAAAATTGTTGATTATTAATAATTTTCTTATTATCCCTTGCTATGTGAGTAGTAAGTTCATAAAAAAATATATTCAAATATCTATGAGTGAGGTCAAATTGAAATATAAGAAAGTCTCATTCCAGGTTTGTTGATTATATCGTTTGAGCAGTCAAACCTTATTGGCATGATTGGTTTTGAAGGGTTTCGTTTGTAGGGAAACTTAGGGTCGAAAACCGATGTAGTGGGGAGGAGACACCCTAAAAATACAACTAGATAAGGGTTGGTGTGATGCAATCTGTGTGCGATCACTAGGTGATTTTGATGACTTAGATGCCCCTGGGTTGTGATTCTTATCCAAAGGCTAGTTCCACAAGTCACATACACTCTAGCAAACAATTTTTTTTTATATAGTTTGAGAAATATTTTATAAAGTAAGTATGTGTTTCACTATGTTAATAATTAGTTTAGAGTCATAAAACATTGTTATATGTCTGCAATATAATATATTGGTTTCTGCTAATATTAAGAATAAATTTTATATTCAACTACATTATTTATACAAGAAAAGTTGAATTGATAAGAAAATTGATTCAATTTTCTTAAAGATGACTATAATATAATGGTTAAACCACATCCTCCCCAAAGAAGTGTCATCAAAGTCCATATGCCAAACCTGATAATTGCAATCTGGTATTATTTCTATGCAATTTACACTTTCTTCTTTAGTGAAGATTGAGTACATGCCAAAATCAATGTGAACATAGTTGACATTAGGTTGCAAGAGGCACCCAATGTAAGGAGTTATACTCTATTTCTCTTCTAACAATGATATTCTTATGGCTTTTAGGAATGATCAAATGGGTTCCATCACGGCTCAAATAAACACTTATTAAAAAGTTTGTTAATCATGCCCTAAAATAATAGAGTAATTACTTACTCTCATATAGAGTATTTGAGTATTTTAAGCTGTTTTGATTTTAACATGTGCACAAATGACCGAAGCGACATATTTAGTTTCTCCAATAGTAGGCCTATTATTATTTTTAATAAAGATAACTTCTCGAGGAATGAAACTAATACATTTGGGGTTGAAAATAAATGTCAATTTGATTTATAAAACATGGGATAAATGATGGATAAGGATATACTTGATGTCCTTGAATGTTGAGCAAGTGATGTTGAATAACTAAGCGATTAACTCTCAATTAAGCGATAATACATCGACAGACGAGTGTTAGGAAAATGTCATAATATGTTTCTTTTGTGACACTCCATTGACATTTCATTGAAATGAAACATAGGTAAACCGAGGAAAACATTTTTCTTATTAGTAAGGTTGCATATGACGTCACTTAGGCAATGTCCCAATGATGATTGTTTAATTGGTGTGCTGAGGTAGCGATGTCGCATTGACCTTTGTGATGTCACTTAAATGACTTGTTCGATGGGATTTATATGGCAAGAACATTCCATCGATGTTTAATATATTGAAGGGATGATCATTGTACTCTACTCAATACTCTCACATTGTTTTGTGTCACAAGGGCATTTTTTTAAGATGGTGTATAGATTTGCAATTTTAAAATTTCCAATGGTATTTATGATATCCAATTTCCATTAGAGGATATATATTGGTGAATTTAATTAGAAAGTCTCATTACTTTGAGACCAAAATTTTGAATTTTAGGAGTTTCTTTTTAAATTTAAGATGCTTAGACCATATAACTAAGAATTTATAAAACTTTATTATACTTATGATATCATCATTTGGTTTATAATTGTCCTGCTTAAAGACAATATTGTGAAAAATATACTTATTAATGACCTATTCAACATTCAACAAAATTTGGTATCATCTTAATTTAATCTTTTGTTTTTTGAAATTAATAATTCTCATTTCATCATTTTTGTTTTTTAATAATGTTCATTATTATGAATACATTCAAACTTTTCAATCATCTATTATGACTTGTGAAGAACATTGTTTTCCCAATTTATTCATAAAAAAAAATAAATGATAATGGATTAAAAGATAATAGAAAATTACTCTTGCCTCAAGGATAAGAGAAAATTATTTATTTATTTATGATGGTGTACAAGAGAGGCCTAGTTCATTAACCTTTGCTTAATTAAGACAACGCATGATATAATGAATTTGAGATGTTTGGTTGATTGTCCTTTAATTTTGTTTCAAATACAATTTTTTTTGTTTTTTGTTTATTCTTTCTTTGGATTAAAAAAGCACATGAAATATACTAATATTCTATTTCTTTTTCCATTGTATTGCTCGTTTTTTTTAATAAAAATAATAAAAGAAATATATTGTTCCTAGTTGTGTTTTTAGTGCATGTTTGTCATGAAGATACCACAAAAGGAAATGTGTTTAACCAATTTTGTTCTTTTCTTTGGGTGATAATGTACTTGAATAATCATCTCCAAGAAGAATAAGTTACTCTTCCACGTTGTTCTTATGTTCCAAGAAATGGTTGCACATGCACTCTCCCTTGCTTTCTAATTATGCTGCTCCCAAAAAATGCATGTATTTTTCATTATTGTATTGAAATATTCTACAATAAAGGTAGGCACTTTAGATGCTTTTCCAAGTGATCAATATATCCTTTTATTAGTTATAGCTATATCTAGGTAGAGAAAAGTTACAAAATATGTATGGTCTTTGTGATATCTTCTTGTGTTCGACTAAGATTTCATGCCATCGTTATTCATGGGAAGTAATATTGGACTATTTCACACTTGGATGAATTTATGGTTTGCAACATACTCCATTGAGGTTGCTAGCTAGATATTTCATTTCATTATTCCTTTCAATGCATGTACACTTCTCTCTTGTTTGTGCAATGGATAATGTTAAGAATTGGCATGTTGTTTTAATTCAATTTATGGATATTTTTGTAATCTTCACGAATGAGATTCAAGCAAAGATGGAAAAGTGATTTTAGTATCTCACTCTTACTCCTTCCACTTGCATACCAATGAATGTATACACTAGTGCCACATTCTTAAGTGGGAAATGGAGGAAAGAACCTTGGGTACTTCTTCAATAAAAGTAGTTCAAGACCTCTATAGTGGCCTAGTAATAATGCATTAAGGGATGTATTAGAAAGATTATTAAGAAACCATAAAAAATTGTAGAATCTGTATATTATACTAGGGTAGAAGAGAAATAATCCCCTTCTATAATAATTATAAAAATCTTCTTCCATGAAACAACTTTAAGGAATAGAATTAGCATTAAAATTTCTTGCATCTAGAATGTTAATAGTGCTATGTAACATGAACAAAAAACCATGAAGGAAATATTAAACCCATGTTTGAATTGTCTTCTCTATGAAAAGAGTAAAAACAAAGTTACCGACTTAACGAGAACTGTGACCTTTGTTGAATTTTTATATGATATATTATATGAGATAATATTGTATATGAAATGATGTAATGGGTTCATTATCACAATGATGAATGTGCCAAATATATAGAGAATACAAAGCCACATATGGTGACCATCCATGAAAGGATGCATCTCTAATAATTATAATAATAATAATAATAATAATAATAATTATTATTATTATTATATATATTAATAATATTATTAATAATTAATAATCATATTATTAATTATTAATCTGGGAGAATGTCTTCCTGATGTTGTTCAAATATCAACACTCCCTCTCAAAGAGGGAGATATTATGCACCTCAAGCACCTAAAGTCTTCTGTCATTTGAAGACTACCCCTCGGCCATTCATCACTAGCCAAGTCAACATATCTAATAATGTGTGTGAATGTATCATCCTCCTCAGACAAGTTAGCATGGCCACTCTGGGAGGATGTTTGCACGATGCTAATAGCTAGAGAACATCAACGTCCTAGATCATTCTCCTTAGCCAAGTGATCATTTTCCTTAGCCAAGTCGGCATGGCCACTTTAGGAGAATTTCTACCTGATACCGAATCTTGGGGAAGCACCTCGAGTTTCTAATACTGCGCCTAGGCCATTCTCCTTAGTCAAATCAACATGAATACTCTGGAGAATGTATTCCTGATGATACTAACTTCAATACTCCTTCTCATCTAGGGAGACATTCTGCATCACACCAAGATTCTTACTCCCTCTTACACTTGTCAACAACCTCAAAACGAGAACTCTAGCCCTTAAAACCAAAATGTTTGCATAAAAAACATGAAAATCAACCCCCAAATCAAAAAGAGGTGCTACTAGTAGCACCATTTTTTCTAATGGAGTCAAAATTACAACAATTTTCAAGCATGGTCTTCAAAATACATATAGTAGCTCAGAAAATTCTTAAAAACAACACCTAAATAAAAATGTGACGCTACCTAAAGTTTTTTTTTTTTTTCTAAACGTTAAAATTATAGCTAATTATGACCTAACTGAAACTGTGGCCTTGCCAACAAATCTCTATGCAAATAAAAAACCCAAAATTTGATCCTCAATGGTCACTTGATTTTTTATTTATTTTTATAAATTTACATTAAAAATAAATAAAGAGAAAGGAGAAAATCGTCCCAAATGTATAAATATTTAAATGAATAAAAAAACACACTTAAAATATATATTCAAAAGCCAAATAAAAAAAAGGAAAAAAAAATTAAAAAAAAAATAAAAAAAATTCAAATTTCTCTAAAAACCAATAATTAAAAAAAACAAATTAATAAAAAAAGTGTTGGAAATGTTTAAAAAAACAAAAAAAAGAGAAAAAAAAAATAGTAAAAAAGCTTTAATAAAACAAAATCCAAAAAACTTTTAAAAAAAATCTAAAATAAAAAAAAATATTAAAAAAAAAAACCTAAAATCCTTAACTTAAAACATTATATTAAATTTTTTTTTGTTATGAATATATATAGTTTTAATTTGTTTTAATTTTTTTAATAAAATTTTGTACCTTAGTTTTATTTTTTCAAGTTTAGTAGGTAAAAGTTGATTTGAGAGATAATAATTAATATCATTAATATCAATTAATTTGTTTTTTTCCATTTTTAAAGTTAATCCAAAATAATAATTGTTAATTTTTTTTCTCTTCTTTTCAATATGAGCACTTCACCACCTATTCCAAAAGATCAACCTATTAGGGGGAGCCCCCCCCCAAATCACCCTATATATCCTTTACGATTATATTGAATCATTAGAAAAAATGAGTAAAAAAAGAGACCTAAAACTCCAAATAGAGCTAGAGGCAATGCTTGATAAAAAAATTACTATTAAAAGATACCATTCAAACTCAAATAGAGGATAGATTCTTAAGGTTCAAGTTTGAAATGAAGACAATGAAGCATATGATTCAAGAAATGGAAAAACATAAACAATCAACCCAAGAAGGAGAGGTTAAAAAAATTGCAACTTGAGAGATATGATTAAAGATCTAGAAGAAAAACTAACCAATATTTTGACCCTCAGTAATATGGAAAAAAAATTGGATATCAAACCCATCAAAGAGGAAATGAATAAGCTAATCAAATTGCACTGATTAATTCTAATTTTTATAAGAAAAAAAAATCTAGATAGCAATTGTCCCTATAATAATTTAGAAAAAGACTAACCTAAAGTTCTTCAACAAAATTGACCTAAAGTCTGTCTACCACCAGGTTCCCATCAAACCGACTGATGTATGGAAGACAAATTTCAAATCTAAAGAAGGTCTCTTTGAACAAATAGTCATGCCCTTTGAATTAACAAATGAACCAACCACTTCCATGAGGTTGATGGATGATGTTTTGAGACCCTTCACCAAATATTTTGTGGTGGTCTATCTGGATGACATCCTCATTTTCAACAGAACTTGGGAAGAGCACATGTAGCATATTCAACATGTTTTGAGCACTTTGCGGCAACAAAAGTTATATGCCAACTTGGAAAAATTCTCCTTTGGCATGAACAAGGTCCAATACTTAGGATACATTGTTGATGAACATGTGGTACATGTGGATCCAGCTAAGATCCAAGTCATCTATGATTGGCCAACCCCGACCACACTATCTGAGATTTAGATCTTCTTAGGAATTTTCAACTTCTATAGATGGTTCATTTTGGGATTCTCCCATATTGCATGGGCCCTCAACCAAGTGACCAATGGCAGTGGTAGAGAAACGTTTGCATGGGGTAAGGCACAACAACGAACATTTAATGATCTCAAGAATCGCTTGTGCTAAGCTCTAGTACTCTCCTTACATGATCTACAACAATCATTCGAGTTTGAGACTGATGCATCAAACTATGTTGTAGGTGCAATTCTCACTCAACACAGTCATCTAGTAGGATACCATAGTGAGACACTCTCAGATACCATCTAAAAATACCCCACCCATGATAAGGAAATGTATTCCATTGTGTAATCCTGTCGTCAATGGAAACATTACATTCTGGGAAAGGAGACAATCATCCATATTGATCACAAGCCGCTCCAGTTCATATAGACACAAGAGAAGTTGTAGAACAACCGCCATCAGAAGTGGTCCACATACCTGCAATAGTTTCATCTCAACATCAAGTATAATATAGGGAGCACAAATCATGTCACATATTTCCTTAGTAGTCCTCCCGTGGCTGCACTCACTACCGTTCTCCATTCCTATGGGTATGAGGCATCTGAGTGGCCCCAACTTTATCAACAAGATCTTGAATTCATCACCACCTATCATCTCTTTGGTATAGGTGAAAATATCACCGATTTTCACATTTAGGATGGATTTTTATGCCATTTGGGCCATCACTGTGTTCCTGCAAGTGAACATGAAAATATGATTTGGGAGGCTCACTACAGATGGATGGCAAGACATTTTGGCATGGAGAAAACTGTGGCCATTCTACAAATACATTTTTATTGGCCAAAACTTTGACAGGATGTCAACAAGTGTATTAGATATTGTACTACATGTTCCATTTTGAAGCCATCCATCAAGAAAAAAGGATTAGAAACCCCTTTTCCTATTCCCGAGAGGCCTTGGGAATCCATCTCGACGGATTACATTTCTGGGCTTCCATCCACCAAGAAAGGAAATGATTTCATATTGGTGGTGTTTGATCGATTTTTGAGGATAACCATTCTCATAGCCTACAAGAATAGCATCACAATGACATATACTACCAATATCGTCTTCGAACGAGTGTGGGTACATTTTGGGATACCATAAAATATCATCTCCAATCAGGACAAAATGTTCCTCAACACAATTTGGTTGAGTCTCTGGTCACTGTTGGACACCAATATCACTAAATCTACTTCTTTCCAACCTCAAACCAATGGCCAAACATAGGTCATCAATCAGATGATTGTGCACATCCTACGCATTTATAACTCTAAGCATCCCTATACATGGGATGACAGTCTTACCTATGTTCACCACAACTACAACAAGGATCTCCATAGCTCCACCAACAATATCCCCTTTTAGGTGGGGCTGGTATTCCAACCCTCATGTCCCATTAATGTTGCACCACCTCTTGCAACCACTCAGACATATTCTTCCCATTTTTAGTCCAAGGTCATCAAAGACACCATATTCATTAAGCAGATTCAACACATCCACCAACAGGTCCATGAGATTTTGTAGAAAGCCAATGCTAAGTACAAACAGTTCCATGATCAACACCAGGTATCACACAAGTTTTAGGTGGGAGATAAGGTATGGTTAAATTTGAAGAAAGAACAACTTATAGGGCCCCATCAGAAGCTCTGTCTAGTTCGCTATGGGCCTTATGCTATCACCAAGTTTGGGGGTGACAACGATTTTGAGCTCAACACTCCCCCTTTCCTTGGCTTGCACCAAATGTTCAATGTGGAACCTTTACGACCATATTTCCCACCATTATTGGACACCTCAGATATCATAGAACAATTGACACAAACATATCTCAACCCTTGATGCATGGAACACACATCCACTAATAATATATTGGACAGAAAGTTCAAGGGCACTCGCTAGTAGAGGATCCATCTTTATCGGGTTGTCAAGGAAGGGAAACTCCTCCACCAAGGAAAGTGGCTCACTGAGTGCCAAATTCACTAGAAATTTCCTCACCTAATGGGGAATGCAATGAAATGGATAACCTTTCTTTGTAAGGGGGGAGGACGGATCCAAGTTGATATTATTGTTGGATTACTGAGAGGGGGGGTGAATCAATAATAGAGAAATTTAATACCTTTTAACCATATAATCCAAGTGCTATATCAATGAAGAATTATTATCCAATAACTGCAGAGTAAATAAGCAATGAACAAATGAACAATCATACACATACACAGCACACCATTGTTTTACGTGGAAACCCAAATCAGGAAAAAACCACGGAATGCGTTTTCTTATATGTCTTGAAGAATTACATTCATTGGAAGCACCAACTTCCTTTGTTTTTCAGCTGTAACTGGAAGGAGGCTCCAACCTCCTAGTTTCTCAGGCTACAACCTGAGGGAAACTCCAACTCCTCAAATATCTGGCTACAACCAGAAGGAGGCTACAACCCCCAATGTTCTCCGGCTACAACCGGAAGGTGGCTACAACCACCTGTCCTTGCCCCGTCCTGCCACCCTGAAGTAGAAGTAGAATGATGGAACCACTGTCACACTATCACTGTGAGATATACCGTTGTAAACCTGTACCAATAAATCTAAACCATGCATCAACCTGTAATCAACCTGTACCATAAACAAGTGCATCAACCATGCACCAACCTGTAATCAATCTGTACCATAAACAAGTGCATCAACCATGCACCAACCTGTAATCAACTTGTACCATAAACAAGTGCATCCAACCATGTACCAAGTATGTACCAATCATGTGTCAACTACTCATCAACTATGACTCATCAACATGTACAAACATCATCAACTATACACTTCATGTATGTGCCAACTCATCAACTACTGTCTCAACCATGTACTCAACATGTACCTCAACCAAAAGCCCTCATCAATTTCATCATCAAAATCTGATTTGTAGATCTGTAATAGACCTAGTGTATATGATCACATTCCTGCAAACCTTCCTTAACTTTTAAAAACAAAAGACTAGCATTTTCATCAAACTTGTTTTTAGTCTCAC
>ML789493.1:62429-129036 GCA_009831015.1 Picea engelmannii | reverse complement strand
GAAGCAAGCTGAATCTTAGTTTCATCATCTTGAATTTTTTGTATTCTACAATACACCTCAATCTGACGAATCCAATTATCTAATTTCTTAGCATTTACCTCTCCATTGTACATTGGCAATTCAAATTTAATATCAAGCTTTAAAAAAGGAATTTGTGGAGGAGTTTTACCATGTCCTTTTGGAGAATTTGGAAGAGGTCTTGAATTGGTAGAAGAAGAATAAGAAGAAGAAGGAGGTGAGGGTGGTGGAGAAGCACCATTCCCTCCATTTCCATTTCGCGTTTTATCACCACTGTCTCCCTTGTGCTTTGAACGGTTGGAGCCTTCACCTTGCAACCTTGTATTCCTTTCTTCCATCAAGATTTGCATCATTTCTTTCATTTCCATGAAAGCCTTTCTGAGATCTTCTTCTTCTGTAGGAATATGTTCATGTCTCTCTTCATGAGCCATACTTGGTGAATGCCTCCTTGAAGCTTGAGGTGATGATATAATCTTTCTTATTGAAGGATGAGAACTTGGCTCTACAATTTGACCTTCTCCTCTTGTGAGTTTCAACCTTGTGAGCATCAAAAAACAAAAAAATTGCAAATAATCAAGCCTTCAAAAACCTAAGCTCTGATACCAACTTGATCTAAAAATGATAAAGACTTGTATTCTTGAAAATATTTGCAAGTTTTAATTCAAGTGTTCTTATGAAAATGGATCAATTTTGCAAACACAACTTTTATAGAAATTACACATTGAAGATGCATATAATCAACAACAAATAACAGTGAACAAAAAACACATAACACAACAAATGATAAAGGAGTTCACCCCTCTCTTGGGCTACATCTCCTGGTCTAGCTTCCAATGGATCTTTTGTATTATTTACTCAAAGTGATAAAATATGTGCTTTAAAATGCTCAAAATGCCAAAGAGATGGTTCCAGTGGCTTCATAATTTCCAAAAACCCCTAGCTGGGCTTTTTCAACACCTCGTTTGGCCAAAAATTGAAGAAGATAGGCTTCTTGGAAGTTCCCCTTCAAACTTGTTGTCTCTGGATCGCCAAAATGCACCTCTGCCTCTTCAACCTAGCCCCGTTGCACATATTTGTGTTAAAACCTAGGACCAGGTGCAACCACAAAATGATGCAAACTGTAGGATGGTTAGAGCATGCCTAGCCCCTAACCGCCAAAATCGTTGACATATGGGTCCATGTGACCGTGCACACATAGAAAAAGGCCAAGGTTTAAACACTATGGAAATGTGCCAAGTGTCAAGTGCGCGAGCCTCAATTGCATTTGAAAAATGCACGTCACAATGGTTATATGGTGGATATGTATATGATCCGGGGTCGGGGCTAAGCCCCGACCCGGACCGCGCCCCAACTCACAACATAATTCAATTCAAATGAATTCTAAATCGTTTATATAATAAGAAACACGGTGGGCACGCTGGTTGGGAGGCCCTTCCCAAGGCTCTTCCCCTGCCTAGAGGTCATGGGGTTGAGTCCTGCCGACTACATAAGTTTTATACCATAGCTAAGGTGACACGTGGTGGCCCTTGTTTGGGCCACGTGTCACCAATCCATTTGCCACCAATGCCACGTGTCAA
Organism: Picea engelmannii; assembly: GCA_009831015.1. Lineage (NCBI taxonomy): Eukaryota > Viridiplantae > Streptophyta > Pinopsida > Pinales > Pinaceae > Picea > Picea engelmannii. The sequence goes on along the minus strand of ML789493.1, from coordinate 127,441 downwards.
GAAACGATTCATCATCCAACTGCCAACCAAGACCTGCCACATGTTGCATGGACCTACCACATGTTGTATGGCCCTTCCATGTGTTGTATGGCCCTGCCACGTCAGCATCCGTACGTACTGTACAAACTGTACAGTCAACACATTTGTTTTGCGTCTTTGACGATTTGAACAGAACACAATATCTCTCTCATCCGACGTCCGTTTGAACCCAAACGAGTTGCATTGGCTTTGTGATGACGAGGCCTACAAACCAGTTCAATTTGAAGCGATTCCGAGCACTTTGAATTTTTGAGCAAAATTTGATCCCCTGGATCATAAAGAAACACTTAGAGGAAAGTTGGATGAAAAGGATAAGATCATTGAACATTTAGAATCAGAGATAGTCACTTTAAGAAAAGATCTTCAGAACAAGGATACACAACAAAAAAACACAAGGATATTGGATAATATCATTAACAGTAAAAGAAATTACTATGAAAGATCTAGATTAGGATACAATCATACATAGACATAAAAAGATTCAAGCACCAAAATGACAAAGCAAGAAGCATAAACAAGAAGCTATGCAGAAGCCATCAGAGGTCCCTTGAAAGAATAAGATAAGAAAACTCAAGAGGAAGATTACAGACACTGCACCACCTAGAAGATTCAAAAATCAATATCAACAACACAAAACTATAGAAATACCTCAAGAAGAAGAAGGATTTAGAAGAGAAACACCATTCAAAAGATCCTCTACTCCCATGCATCAAAATATTTTTCTTAGTTCATGTTATAATTTTGATCACAAAGCTATGAATTGTAGAGCCAATACCAAGAGCATAAGAAATGATGAGGGTTATACAAGAAATAGTTATCCAAGAAGATCTCATGAAGAAGAAAATACAAGCTACTACAAATTTTGATCATTAAGTGATGAGGTAGAATGATACAAGTGCAAAAAAATTGGACATATGGATAGATATTGTAGACTCATTGTTCCTCAAAGGGAACCAATGCAGAATATCAACAATCATTAGTAGGGACAACAAAGAGTATGGATAAGGAAGCAAGATCATTTCAACACTTAAGAATGCAATCTTGCTCTACAAGCTTAACACAAGAAAAGTGGATGGTATGTTGACAGTGGATTCTCAAAGCATATGACAGGTGAAAAATAGAATTTTTTGACATTGAAGAAGGAAAGAGATGGACCGATTTCATTTGGGAATGGAAACTCAACCAAGATAATTCGAAAGGGCATAGTCAAGATCATAGGTAAGTATGCCATGACATAAAATGTTTTACTGGTCGAAGACATGAAACACAATCTGCTAAGTGTAACTCAAATGTGTGATCAAGGACACAAACTTGCATTTGATTCAAAGAAGTGTGAGATAAGGAAAGAAGAATCATGCAAGTTGGTAGCTACAACTATAAGGACTCCAAGCAACATATATGTTCTAAATGAAATAGGAAGGAAATATATTTCTTAGGAAAGGACGATGAAAATTTTCTCTGGCACAAAAGAATGGGTCACTTGAATTTTGATAATCTTGTCAAAGTAAGAAAAAAGACAGAAGTAAGAGAAATTCCTGAGATATCAAATCCAACAAACATTCTATGAAATCATTTTATATAGGTAAAACAAACCAAGACAATGTTCAAGTCAAAGGAATACTGCATAACAAAACCACTGGAAATTGTACATATTGATCTGGTTGGATTGAAAAGAGAAAAAGGATTGAAATGTGAACAATAATTATGTTAGGATCCTAACCTACACATAGGTAGAGCAATATATTCGGATGTAATAAATGTCAATATTAATAAGGCATTTCAATAAAATAGAATAAGGCGGATGTAAGAAGACCTAATAGAATCTTCCGCTTCTAGAAGGATCTTCCTCTAGATGCTTCTCTTGATAGACATATTTAGTATAAATAAGGGTCGAGGGTATGAAAAACCTAGCTTCGAGATTATTGTAACAGAGCATTGCTCGACTAGAGGTTGCCCCCTCGAAGAGGCCCATGAAAATTGCTTTTTGAATCAAAGTGCTATTTCTGTTGTTGTTCTTATATCATTTCTGTGTTATTGTGGAGATTATGCTAGTTATATTACTGTTATTTTGCCATTTCTAGCATTTTATCTATGTTCTGCATACTTTTTATATCTGGTATATTACAAGTGGTATCAGAGCACTTTCCTTGGCATAAATTGTGGGAATTTTTTTTTAGGGTAGAGATGTATTCCAATGTCTTTAAGCCATAGAGATCTTTCATTATGCGCATAAACCCGTGGTTGAGGGATTCATACACACAGGAAATACAAGTGGTTCTTAAGTGCACATCTGTTGGACACCCTTGTAACCCCTGTTGGTACCCCTTCGAGTGGTAGCGCACCAGACAACACTTGTGTATGGATCGGCCTAGATTTCCTGAAGCCCTCTTTAGATAAACCGATCAGCCACTTGACTGCTATAGTGCCACCGAGAACAACACTCGGGAAGATACTCTCTAGTACCTGGGTAGTCGAGTAGTATGTCTAAGGGTATGGTCTATCCTCCTTAGTTAGTGCCCTGAGATATTGGGCCGAGTACTATTTTTGGACTCTACACGTATATCAGAGAGCTATAGCACAGGGAAAACCCTTGTTTGCAGAACCCTTGAATACCTAACCCTTGGGGGATAGAAGCATAAACAAATTAAAATAGACAAGATCTGTTGCTGCGCAATTGTGTTCAGGTTGCGAAATCACTACACTTTTCTTACTGGTTAAGCATTTGGGGATTTCATCGCTACAGTATTCTTCAGACCAGATTATAACTCCGTAGGTGTAAAAAAAAAAAAAATTCTCGAAAAATTTTCACCATTATTTGAGACCTATTCCATTGGATTCATCTCTTCTCCCTTATCACATTCATCCATATCATTTTTCGGCAAAATTTTTACCCCGCCCACCCCTTTTCAATTCACCCATCCTCATGGCCCATACCTGTAGCCAAGACTTGGAAGCTCGCTTCAACACCTTGCAATCTAGTCTCCTCGAGACCCAAAAAGAAGTGAAACAACTCAGTGCCAATGTTGCCTCCATTGATACATCCATCAATGCAACCATAAATACAACCATCTAGTCCTTAATGGAGGAAGTCAAACAAGAACTGACCACCCAACTTGAATCTATCTTTGCATCACTACCAAACTGAAGATCCCTACAGATGACCCTTTCTCTGACACACCTCCAAAGACTGAAGGTGAACATTCCTCCCATTCCCATACCTTTCAGCACCATCACTTTCAATGTGACCTACGCCTTCTACGGGTGGATGTGACCAAATTTGATGGTTCAGACACCATTGGTTGGGTAACCCAAATGGAACATTATTTCTCTTTATATGGCATTACAGATGACTTGGCCAATCTCCGGTATGGTGTTCTCCATCTAGATCAAGAACGTTGGCAATGGAGAAAAACTTCTTGTCAAGGGTATATTGCTTGGAATCAAGTTGTGACTGAGCTTTATGAATGCTTTGAAACTGACACCAACCATTTGGGCCATTTGACAAAGTTGAAACAATCAAGAACAGTAGAAGACTTCATAGCTGCCTTTGAGTGCCTGACTTTTCGAACAGAGGGCATGACTGATGCATTCGTTCGAGAGTGTTTTATTAGTGGCCTCAAGGATGATATTCAGGCCCATGTCCTCATGGATCGAACTTCAAGTTGGGTGGAGGCTACTAAAAAAGATATAGAAGCACAACAGGTTGTATCCTCTCAAAACCATAAACCCTCCTTTATCCCTCGCCCTAAACCCGTAAATCCCACTACTCCCTCTGCCCCATTAAAGATCCAAAAATTGACCAGGGCTGAAATGGTTGAACACCAAATCAAAGTCCTTTGTTATAATTGTGATGACAAATATTTCCTAGGCCACAGGTGTAACGAACAAAATATTTTTATGGCCATCTCTGAGGATATTTCAGAAGAGGATGTTGAAACTCCCCTTGTGTCTGAGTCACCTAAAATCACTGACATAACCCCTCCCTCAGACCCTCTCGAAGTGGAACCGATCATTTCCCTCAATGCTCTCACTGGCTTCTCCACCCCCCAAACCCTCAAGTTAATCAGTTACATCAAGCATCAGAAGGTCATCATTCTGGTTGATAGTGGAAGCACCCATAATTTTATGCATTGTCGCATTGCCCAAGAAACTCATTGCTACATCCATGCCATCAACAATTTCCAAATCATGATTACCAATGGTGGTTCCATGAAATGTGGAGGGCACTGTGAAAATGTGTGTCTCCAAATCGATGACTACCACCTAAAATCCCATATGTTTTCTACCGGCATGGGTGGTTGTGACATTGTGTTGGGTGTAGACTGGATAAGAACTTTGGGTCACATTCTCATGGATTTTAAGGAATTAACCATGGAATTCAACCAGGAAAGCCACCAATATAAATTCCAAGGCATCACTACTGGTTCACATGAGGTCATTAGTTCCCATCACATGGAAAAGCTGTTCAAAAAAGGTCATTCTGGTGTCATTGCCCAACTCCATGCCATAAAAGCAACAGAGACACCCCCGGTGCCACAAGATCTCCAGGCCCTCCTTTCTAAACATCAAATGGTATTTTCCACTCCCCAAGGACTCCCTCCTTCCCACAGTGTTTATGATCATTCCATTCCCCTTGTACCTAGAATCCTTCCTCCCAATATCCGTCTGTATTTCCACCCCTTTTCACAAAAAAATTAAATTGAGAAAATGGTCCAAGAACTCCTTAATGAAGGTGTTATCCACCCTAGTACGAGCCCTTACTCTTCTCCTATAGTCATGGTCCTGAAGAAAGAAGGTTCTTGGAGAATGTGTCCTAACTTCCGTGCCCTCAACAAACTGACCATTAAAGATAAATTTCCCATTCCTGTCATTGATGACCTCCTAGATGAAATAAGTGGCGCCCAATTCTTTACTAAACTTGATCTTCACCCGGGCTATCACCAGATATATATGAAAGAGGTAGACATTCCAAAGATGATCTTTCAAACACATGAGGGCCAATATGAGTTTTTGGTCATGCCCTTTGGCTTGTGTAATGCCCCCTCCACCTTCCAAAGCATCATGAATCATATTTTCCATCCCTTTCTCCGTCATTTTGTCTTTGTTTTCTTTGATGATATCCTCATCTATAGAAAAACCTGGATAAACCATCTTACTCATGCGGATCGAGTTCTCCATCTACTCTCTCATCACCAAATTTTCCTAAAATAGTCTAAATGTGCTTTTGGTGCCTCAGAAGTGGAATAATTGGGTCATCTGGTTGGCAAGGATGACGTTAAGGTGGATCTAAAAAAGATTGAAGCTATGCAATACTGGACGCACCCAATGATCCGGATTATTTTCAGCACGAAATGAGAGCGGAGATATAATAAAGAAATGCACAAAGATATTGTAGATATTCAATAATATAATAAAAATGTATCAGAGATGAAACCATAAACACAGATATACAGTAATACACGATTTCTATTAATCAGAGAAATGTACAGAGACAGTAAAAATATAGAGTGAAAGACTCGCTAGAATGGTGGCAGCTTATCTCTGAGAAGAGATGTGACGACTACTCGCATTCGCAAGAAGAAGATGGTTAAAATGAGGCTCTTAAGGCCCTTTTTAAAATAAAAAGGAATGCCAAAAGTCCTAGACATCCAAAAACCTAACCCTAGGAGATGAAGCACCAAAAGTCATGTGGGCCCCGTTTGGGTAAGTTGGTGCATCAACTTCCCGGGGTCGTAACTTTTGCATACGATCTCCGTTTTAGGCGCGTGATAGCTTGTTGGAAAGGTATCGTCGAGGAGATTCATTTTTGGGGCTCAATTATGCCTTTGGATATTACTCAGAATCTATATCTAGAAAAACCTTCATTTAGGTCCTCAAAATGGCCCCAGAAGTTAAAACCTGCTAAAAATAGTAAATTGCCAAAATTGCCAGAAAGTCGTTTTGAGCCATTTGGAAAAGGTGGGTGGCCACCGATATCCACCGGGATCAATCCTCCCTCCTTAGGAAGAAATGGTCTCCATTGCGTTGAGTTCCTGGGGGAGAGGGGAAAGCGATTGCTGAATCTGAATCTTGGTGATCTGCTTACCTTGTTGGAGATGTGGCGTTGCTTAGCTTGTTGAAGGCTATTATGAACCTTTGGCTAGAAGGTTTGGACCTTTTTAACCAGTTTGGCTATTTTAGATGACTGTGTGCAGAAGGAATCTTCATGCTTTGTTTCAAACTTGTCGACCTGCTTCTATTGGATAGAAGGTGCTTGGGCCGAAGCTATGGTGGCTGCAATATCCTTCTGTTCACCCTTTGAACAGATTGTGGAGAAGATAAATTTTGTAGTACGAGATACTACCTTGCGGCACTGTTTAGGTGGGGCAGTAGTTGGAACTACCTCTGGTATCCTGTAGAGATGACCCCCCAGAGTAATAATGACACTACAGGGTCGAGACTCATAGATAGCATGGTGTTTCCACATATATGGTTGGCCCACGAAAACATCACAGACATCCAGTGGGGCAACATCAAATAATACCTCATCCTTGAAGGGTTGGATGCCGTATGACAATCGACACTGCTGGCTGACACAAAGATCTCATCCTTGGCGAAGCCACCCAATGCTGTATGGTTGCAGGTGTGGTGTTGTTGACAATCCCAATTGTTTGACGACCTCTACTGAGATGAGGTTCTTCTGCCTTCCGCTATCAACAATAAAATGCAGCGGGGTCCCCTTCACCCACATCTGTGAATGAAAAAGGCGCTCCCCCTCTTCTGGATCTGTTGGTTCTTCTGGTTGAATTGTTGCAGTCGCGATAATAGCAGTGGGGTCTGCGTCGATGATCTATCTTTTACCAGTATTTTCAGAATCAGATTCTGAATCAGGGTTCGGTTCCTTGTCTTTGATCTCTGCCACCAATGACTGTTTTGAGCGACATTCATCGGTGTTGTGCCAGGGGATTTTGTGGAAATCACACCATTTTCTGGTGTCCTTCTTTGTCTTCCCGTGACCCTTCTTTTCCTGTGGCTTGGACTGGTTTTCGAGAGACTGTTTGTTAGGGCTGTCTTTGTCATACTTTGGTTGTTGTGGATTTGCAGACCTGAACTCCCGTTTGTTCTGGTGCTTAAATTTCCGCTCGATTTTAATAGCATATCGATAGGCAGCACCGAGTGATGAGATGTCCAAAAAATCCATTTCAGTTTGGATGTATCTGTGTAGAGCCCCACGGTATTTCAGAACCAAATGTCTTTCAGAGTCTTTGATACCTAGCTTGGTGTGCAAGGTATGAAATCTATTGGTGAACTCCGGAACTGATTGGTCGTTCTCTTGCTGTAGTGTGGTCCATCTCATGTACTGGTCCTCATAGTTGCAAACAGGGTAGTATTGTTCCTTTACCGCATCCACAAAAAATTCCCAAGTGGGCTCGGCCCCATATATTCCAGAATCCTCTGTGGAACTCTGCTCCTAGTAAGTTTCCCACCAATGTTTGACATGGGGGTGAGCCTTAAGGAGTGCGAAGGTGATCTTTTCCTTGTCGGAAAAATTATGAACAGAGAAATAACCTTCTAGCAGATTTAACCATTTATCTAGGGCATCTCCATCTATTTGACCTTCAAATACGGGAATATCAAAATTAACCTGTACCTTGAAAGGCGAGGTGCCTCCAAAGTGGTTGCTTGATGAATATGTGTTTGATGCTATCGGTAGGCGTTGAAGGATGTGGGAAAATTTCTCCATCATTTCGTCTCTCTGTCGTGTGAGAGCTTGCTCAAGCAACAGACTGATAGGATCGTCTGCTCCATCATTTTTCTTTTCTTCCACCATTGAGGGTTTCTTGGGTGTGCGAGAGAAATTTTCCTCAAGAGAGACAAGCTCAAGACCCAAATTTTTATACTCGGACCTTGTCGGGGGCATGCACTGAAAAAAATGATCAAGAGAAGCCTGCTCTGATACCACTGATCCAGATTATTTTCGGCACGAAATGAGAGCGGAGATATAATAAAGAAATGCACAGAGATATTGCAGATATTCAATAATATAACAGAAATGTATCAGAGATGCAACCATAAACAAAGATATACAGTAATACATGATTTCTATTAATCAGAGAAATGTACAGAGACTGTAAAAATACAGAGTGAAAGACTCGCTAGAATGGTGGCAACTTATCTCTGAGAAGAGATGTGACGACTACTCGCATTCGCAAGAAGAACATGGTTACAATGAGGCTATGAAGGCCCTTTTTACAATAAATAGGAATTCCAAAAGTCCTAGACATCCAAAAACCTAACCCTAGGAGATGAAGCGCCAAAAGTCATGTGGGCCTCGTTTGGGTAAGTTGGTGCATCAACTTCCCGGGGTCGTAACTTTTGCATACGATCTCCGTTTTAGGCGTGTGATAGCTCATTGGAAAGGTATCATTGAGGAGATTCATTTTGGGGGATCAATTATGCCTTAATATATCATTTAGAACCTTGATCTAGAAAAACCTTCATTTAGGCCCTAAAAATGGCCCCGGAAGTTAAAACCTGCTAAAAATAGTAAATTGCCAAAATTGCCAGAAAGCCGTTTTGAGCCATTTGGAAAAGGTGGGTGGCCACCGATATCCACCTGGATCACCAAAATATTCTCAAAATCTTATGTATATTTCTTGGCTTAACAGGGTATTATCGCAAGTTTGTTAAGAATTATGGAAAGATTGCAACACCTTTCACTGCTCTCCTAAAAAAGAACTCTTTCACTTGGACTCCAACCACTGCTCAAGCTTTCCAAACCTTCAATATGGCCATGTGCAGCACTCTAGTTCTGGCCCTTCCTGATTTCAAAAAGACCTTTGTGTTGGAATGTGATGCCTCAAGGAAAGGAATCGGTGTTGTCCTTATGCAAGAGGGTCGAACATTGACATTCACCAACAAGCAACAATCTAAAAGTAATCTGGGAAAACCCATCTATGAAAAGGAAATGTTGGCTATTCTGCATGTTGTTGATTTGTGGCGCCCTTATCTATTGGGGCAACGTTTCCAAATTAAGACATACCATCAAAGCCTCAAGTACTTTTTGGAACAACACATTTCCTCCCCGGAGCAACAAAAATGGGTGACTAAGCTCTTTGGATATGATTATGAGATCATTTACAAGAAAGGCAAAGACAATGTGGTGGCGATGCACTATCCCAAAAATATGAAGAAGAAGGATTCATTTTTTCTCTTTCCTTCATTGTACCAGATTGGCTCCAAGATGTTCACCAGGAATGGCTACAAGATCCCAAAAGTTCGCATCTGATCCAACAATTGAAGACCAATGCTCCAGCTCCCCCAGGGTACTCTTGGCTCCAGGATGAGATTCTATACAAAGGCCATTTGTATTTAAGTAAACAATCAAAGCTTAAATCCACGGTTTTTTTTAGCTTCATGCTACAGCCACAGCGGGGCACTCCGGGTTCACCAAAACCTATGATAGGGTCAAACGTTCTTTTTTATGGGATGGTATGAAAGAATACATCCATAATTTTCTTGCTGAATGTGATGTGTGTCAATGCAACAAGGGAGAAACAGTCAAATCTCTGGGCACACTACAACCACTTTCAATTCCACCTGCTATTTGGAAGGATATCTCTATGGACTTTATTACTGGCTTACCCAAATTGGGAAATAAATCAGTCATAATGGTGGTTGTGGATCACCTTTACAAGTATGCTCATCTTTGCACTCTTCAACACCCATTTACTGCATCCATGGTGGCTCAAATTTTCATGGACCATGTCTTCAAGCTTCATGTCAAGCCAGACTCTATTGTTTTTGATCGTGACCCAACTTTCACAAGCAATTTTTGGCAAGAACTGTTCAAGCTATAGGGAACCCAATTGCATCTCAACATAGCTTATCATCCCCATACTGATGGTTAAAAGGAAGTTGTCAACAAGTGTTTGGAAACATATCTAAGGTTTTTTTCCTATGAAAAGAAAAATCAGTGGGCTCAATGGTTACCCCTAGCTGAATGGTGGTACAACACTTCCTACCATACAACTACATGCATGAATCCTTTTGAAGCGATATATGGATAGAAGCCACCTTCAGTTCTCTCATACTTACCGAGTACCTCGAAGGTCCAAGTGGTTGACCAAACACTTACAATTCGAGAGGATATTCTCCTTACCCTCAAAGAGAACTTGGTCATGGCACAAAATCTCATGAAGAAACAAGCAGATCAAGGTCACTCTAAATGTCAATTTGCAGAAGGGGATTAGGTGTTTCTGTGACTGCAACCATACAAGCAAACTTCCCTCAAGGTCGAGCATTGTCAGAAGCTAGCGCCCAAATTTTATGATCCTTATATAGTTATCAAGCATGTGGGACAAGTCACCTATCAGTTAGCTCTGCCCAGTCATTCGAAGCTACATCCTGTTTTTCATGTTTCATGCTTAAAGAAGGTGATTGGAACTAGGTGCCAAATTCAAACCAACCTTCCCGAGTTAGCTGAAGAAGGATCCATTTGCATCCAGAAGCAGTTTTGGATCAGCATGAGTGTCACCTGCGTCAGAGAACCATCAATGAAGTGCTAGTCCAATGGAAAGATACAACTCCAGCAGATGCCACTTCGGAAGCAACTACCATTCTGCAGCAGTTTCAACATCTCAAGCCTTGAGGACAAGGTTGTTTTTACGGGGGCAGACATGTTAGGGTCCTAACCTGCACATATGTAGAGAAATATATTTGGATGTAATAAAGATCAATATTAATAAGGCCTTTGAATAAAATAGAATAAGGCAGATGTAAGAAGACCTAATAGAAGCTTTCGCTTCTAGAAGGATCTTCCCCTAGATGTTTCTCTTGATAGACATATTTAGTATAAATAAAGGTCGAGGGTATGAAAACCCTAGCTTGGATATTATTGTAAGAGAGCACTGCTAGACTGGAGGTTGCCCCCTCGAAGAGGCCCATGAACATTTCTTTCTGAATCAAAGTGTTATTTTTGTTGTTGTTCTTATATCATTTCTGTGTTATTGTGGAGATTATGCTAGTTATATTACTGTTATTCTGCCATTTCTAGCATTTTATTTCTGTTCTGCATACTTTTCATATCTGGTATATTACAAATTCATTCTACTAGTTGTTGAATACACATGAATGATTACAGTTTTCTTTCTAAACAAGAAGTCTGAGGCATTCAAAATCTTCAATACATACAAAGAGATGGTTGAAACTGAGACAAAGTTGAAAATCAAGTGTTTGAGATCATACAATTGAGGATAATTTACACCAAAGGAATTCATGGAATTCTACAACGAGCATGGGATAAAGAGGTAATTATCAGTATCCAAGACACCTCAACAAAATGGAGTTGTTGAAAGGAAGAATAGAACAATACAAGAAATGGCCATAACCATGCTAATGGATCCCATGTTGACATATGTCTTTTGGGTACAACCAATTCATACAATAGTTCACATTCATTATATAGGGCTACTCATAAATAATAGTGATAAGATTCCATAAGAACTATGGAAAGGATGACCAACAAATGTAAAGTACTTCAGATTTTTCGGAAGAAAATGCTACTTCAAAAGAGAAGATGATAGAATTGGAAAATTTGATTCTTGATTCGATAAAGACATACAGGTTGGGTACTCAAGAAAAAGGAAAGCATAAAAACATTTCATTCCAAGGCTCAATGGAATAGTGGAAAGAATCAATGTGACGATTGATGAGACAGATGGTCTAAATATAAAAGAAAGTAACAAAGATTCAGTGGGATAGGATTGCGAAGAAGATTTGAAAGAAGAATCAAATGAAGAAGAGGAGAAAATAGAAGCATAAAAAGAATAATAGGATATTCAAGCACCTACAAAGACACCCAACAAATGAGTGAAGAATAATCATTCATCATATCATATTATTGGAAATAAATATGTAGGAGTTGAAACCAGAAGAAGAATCTGTTCACCAGAATAACAACATATTTCACTATTGTATACAATTGAGCCAAGTGGTTTTGAAGAAGCCAACAAGGATGAACACTAGGTAAATAAAATGGATGAAGAGTTAGATTAGATAGAGAAGAATGACACATGGGAACTAGTTCGAAGACCAAATAACAAGAATCTCATCGATACAAAGTGAGCCTTCAGGAACAAATTGAACAAGGACCAATAGGTTACAAGGAACAAAGCAATATTGGTATGCAAAGGATACTCTAACTTTGAAGGTATAGATTTTGAAGAGATATTTTCCCATGTTTCTAGGATGGAAGCAATCAGACTAATACTAGCTTATGCTTGCTCCAATAATATTAAAGTGTATCAGATGGACATGAAGTCAACATTCTTAAATGTAGATCTAGAGGAAGAAGTCTACATGGAGAAACTAAAAGGATTTCAGTTATCATAAAAGAAAATTTTTCTTTGCAGATTGAAGAAGGATTTATATGGTCTCAAACAAGCCCCCAAAGCATGGTATTAGATACTGGACAATTATTTATAGAAACAAGGGTTCAAGAAAGGAAATGAAAACAACAATCTCTACATAAAGTTGGATCCAAAAATTGTATTGATTATTGAAGTCTATGTAGAATAAATTATCTTCCGAAGTGACAATGACAGGATGAGTCAGAAGTTTTTCAAAAACATGCAACTATTGGAGATAATTCATACACATCTAAGATTTATTTTTCCTAAGGTTTTCCCTATGTTTATTAGTCATTATCCGGTCTCCTATAGTTTTGGGAGAATATTCCTCTAGGAGAATAATCTCTTCAGTTAACACTTCAGTTTGATCAGTTGAGTGGAGTCTAGATGCCACATTGGGATTATCACCATGAAACATTGGGATGATCACCAAATAATTTGCATTATCCTTGGTATCATCACCAAAATAACACACTACTCATGTTTCCTTGATCTCCTCTTAACTTCACTCTGTTTCAGTCAGTTAACTCAAGACTGAGAGACTAGTTAACTCAGACTAGGTGGCAGTTCATTCCTATAACTTCTTGCGAGACTAGACTAGGTGGTTGTTTACTCTCGTAACTGTTGTTGTGTGTCTAGATAAATATATACCACCACTATGGCGAATTGGATTCTCCTCCAGTGCACATTAGTTGATTTATACAAAGTATATCATGTGTAATTTATCATTTATTCATTTGGTTAATGATAATTCTTCCATTCTTTCTCTCCTGCTTCTCTTTTCTCATATTGTATCTGCAAATTGTGTATTTCAATTGCTAAATATATCTATTATGTGTAGGTTCAACACATTTACATGGTATCAGAGCCAATGGACTACTAGGGAAAAGACATAGAAAATTATTTTTGCAGGTACCGAAGATTGAAGACAACGAAAAAATGAAATTTTCAAAAGAATGCATTCTTACATCTTACAATTTATTTGCATGGAAGGATAAGATGATAATTCATCTTTGTGGTAGAGGATTATACAGGTTAACCATGAACACAAAAAATGAACCAACACCATCCATAGAAAATCCAAGTATTTAAATAAAATGGATGAAGCGTTTGGAACTATTTGTAGTCTCATTTCTACTAAACTCCTCTTTCACATATCCTCCTGTAAAACCCCCAATAAATCCTAGACCACCATGGAAGGGACTTTTTCAAAATAGGATGAGATGAGAGGGCACATGCTTGATATGGAATTGCTCACTTTGGATCCAAAATCCTCGACAATCTCCAAGATTTCTTTACCAAATATAAGGATTTGTTGTCCCAACTCAAGGCTTGCGGGGTTGATAAATATAAGGAGGAAAAACAAATGGTTCTTACCATTCTATCCAAACTTGGTCTAGAATAATCAGTGTTTGTATCTACATTTCATCCAGTTAGGGTCTCCCTTGGAGCCACCTGGACGATGCCCTCTTTTGAGGCCTTTATCGAGTCTCTGACACAAGAGCAGAACAAGCTTATCAATATGGGAAAAATCAATGGCCCAAATGAGCATGCACTTATTGTGCAAGATGGTAGTGTTCATCAATGCCAGAAATATAAAGACAAATACAAAAGGAAATCACATGCAAATCCAAAGAAGGAAGGGTATTCAAAACCCTTCAACGATGCCTCCAGATCCAAAGGTGGAAAGGGAAGAAAAGGGGAGGAATGCACTTATTGCCATAAATGATTCTCTCCAGAATCTACATGTATGCATAAAAAGATAGATAAAATGGACCAAATACTTTAGAAATACAACCTTGGAGATCGCATCCTCGAGGGTGGTAAGAAGAAAAATCCAAAATATAGGATTCCCAAGAAGGACGATTCTAGACATGCTTTGATTACCATCAACTCCTCTTGCGATGCTTGGATTGTAGAATAAGGTGCATCATACCACATGGAGGCCAAAAAATAAGTCTATTCTTCATTGGATGCATGAAAAGGTCCTATTCGGATGGGGGAAAACTCTCTAGTTGAGGTCATCGACAGAGGAAGAATTGAACTCACAAACGAAAGCTTCGAGAATGTGCTATATGTTCCCAAATTTTTTGTCAATCTTCTCTCTGTGTACCAGGAAATAGGATGGTACACTTGGACACAAGGTCTTCAAGAAGAAAACTCACATTGACAACTACCTTCATGCCGAATCCCACCACCATCCCTCTCAAAAGATGGGGGTTCTCAACACCATGGCCATAAGGGAAACAATAATTTCTGACAAGGAACATCTTAAAGAGGAAATAAACCACTTAACTAGGGTCTTAAAGAACATTGGATATATAGATAGAGACATCAAAAAGGCAATAGATAAGAAGGATAGAAGGGCTCGTGCCAAGAATGATCAAACCTCCAACATAAAGTCCTTTATTACCTACATTTGCGGTGTCACAGACAAGATTGCAAAGTTCTTAAAAAGAAAAGAAATTATGACCTCCTTCAAATCCCTAATTACTATCAGACAAATAATGAAGTCTGTAAAGGACCCTATAGACGACCAACAAGGGAAAGGAATCTATAAGGTCTCTTGTTCATGTGGGAATGTTACAATGATGAAACTGGATGATTGTTCTAGGTAAGGATTAAGGAACATGAAGAAAACATTAGAAATGAATACACTCTCACTTCTGCCTTAGTAGAACACTCCTTTAAAACCAAACATCATGTTTTCCTTGAGGATACAAAGATACTAGAAAAACAGGATCACTACTACAAAATACGCTTAAGAGAATCTCTAGAAATAATCAAGCACCCCAACAATATGAACATAGATGGTGGCCTGGAGGTAAGTAGATTTTGGCACCCATTAATAAACCAACTAAGGGACCCTCACAGATCAAATCAGGTATGACACCTACCTTTTTCTTTTCTTTTCCTTGCTTGTTTCTATTTTATTTTTGAATTAGTTCATAGGTTTAGAGATCTAACTAATCTAGTCTTATTACTAATATCAAATATTAATTATAAAAACTTATTACTATATATATTATTAATTAATTTCTATACATCCCAATCCTAATCTTATAAACCCTAAATCTACATTTATTAACAATATTATGTATCCTAATATTATTAAAACCTTGTTACTATATATATTGATACTTAGTTTTTATCATTCTAACCCTAGATTTTTATATATATGTATATATACTATTATCAATACTTACATTTAGTTATGATATATAAATCCCAATCACATAAATCTCAAATCATAAATAACCCCTACTACATTTATTAACACTATTATGTATCCTAATCATATTAATTTTTTTTATCATTCTAACCCTATATATATATATATATATAACATTATCAATAATTATATTTAGTTATGATATAAAAATCCTAATCGCATAAACCCTAAAAGCATAAATAACCCCTACTGCATATATTAACACTATTAAAAGCACCCTGATCATATTAAAATCATACAAAACCTTGCTACCCTACATATCAATCATTCAAACCCTAGATTTACACACACACACACACACACACACACATATCAATACTTATATTCAGTTATGATATCCATACTTAGGTCATTATTAATCATTATCATTTGTTTTTATTATTTTATTTTATATTATTTTTGTTTTCTATATTTTAGTTTATCTCTTAAATTAGGGTTTATAGATAGCCGACTTGTTTAAATTCTAAAAATTGTCCCACATCTCAAGTATTAATTGACTAAGATCAACAATCTTTCATTTGACGATTAGTCCTGATGATGAATCTTGATTTAGATTCGAAACGTCAATGAAAAAAATGACACCAACTGTGGATTATCCGGAAAATACCTTCGAAACACCTCACCAAATAAATTTGAAAACAAGAGAGTCATATTCAAACCCTATGTAGTGAATATCTATGACATGCAAACCAATTCCAAGGTTGCTATCAATGAGGCGAATCATCAATCTAGACTCTACACATTTTCTGAATTTATTGAACCAGATTCTACATTACTACTTACCCATGATGATGAAAGTAGTAGGATATGGCATGAAAGGTTTGGGCATTTAAATTTCAGATATATGCGACAACTTAGAGATAATGGAATGGTTCATGGTTTACCTGACATCCACTTCTCCAAAGGAATTTGTGAGGGATGTGTTCTTGGAAAACACCCTCAAGAGAAATTCGACAAAGGAAAGACTCATAAGGCTTCATTTCCTTTAGATATGATCCATAGTCACCTCATGGGACTTTTTCCACACCCATCAATCATTAAATCAAGGTACGTGCTCATTTTTTTTAATGATTTCTCATGCTTCACATGGATTTTATTTATCAGGAAAATCTCAGAGGTTTTTCAACACCTCAAAAATATCAAAGCACTTGTTGAGATATCGTCAGGAAAGAAAATAAAAGTCCTCTAATAAAATAATGGGGGAAGTATGTCAACCATGAGACACTTAATATTTTTCATGATGTACGGATTTAGTTGCAACACATGGATCTCTATACTCCACAACAAAATGAAGTTGTTGAGCGAAAAACTAGATCTCTAAAAGAGATGGCATCTTGCATGCTACATGCAAGGTCACTTCCACAATGATTATGAGATGAAACACTTAATTGTGAAACCTACATCCAAAACAGATCTCCCCATAGATCTATCAAGGATAATACCCCCTACGAGGCTTGGAGCAACCTCAAACCGTAATTGACCCACTTCTGTATTTTTGGTTCACATGCATGGGCTAGGATTCCCTCTCAGAAGAGGAAGGCACTTGATATAGATAACATAGAGTGTATATTTTTTGGATACCTTGACGGTGTGAAGGGATTCCTTTCCTCAGAATGGCTCATCATTGAGAGACGTGTATAATTCAAGGAAAGTGTTTTGCATGTATTTCAACAACCGCATGCAGATACTTTTGTTCTTCCACCTGTTAGAGATGATGATCATGAACATGCTGACTCTTCTTCAGATGAGATTTTTGATTCAGATGATTTATATGATATAGATACAGAGTCAATACAATTAGATGCAGAGTAAGTGAATGCAGATGCAAAGCCAGAGCAGAGGCCCAAGTGGGCCAAGACTACTCTTCAGGATGCGGGAGATCTTGTTGGGAATCCAGCTGATACTAGGAGGAATCGATCTAATTTTGAGGAGCCTCCTCTTTCATTCACTACCACTGAATATATGCCACCCAAGAATATTTTCTTGGTTTAGTATTCAGATCCATTGCCCTATGGTGAGGCTACTGGAAATCCCTTTTGGGAATCCACCATGCAAGAGGGGTACAACTCCTTCCTCAAGAACCAGACTTGGGATATGGTTCCCCTTCCTTTTGGAAATAAAATTGTTAGGTGCAGATGGCTCTACAGGACCAAGAGCATAGAGGATGGACATGTAAGAAGATACAAATCTAGGGTAGTTTCCAAAGGCTTTTAACATATGCATGGAATTTACTATGATGTTACCTTCTCTCTAGTAGTGAATATGCATTCCATACATTTGGCACTTTCCATTACGACAACCAAAGGATGGGAAGTCCATCAGATGGACATGAATAATGCATTTCATCACAAATATATATCTAAGGAGACATATATGGAGCAACCCTAGGTCTTTATGCAGGATTCATCTTTTGTCTATCGAATGAAGAAGTATCTTTATGGCCTCAAGTAGGCTCTGAGGGCATGGTATGCCAAGATGGACTCTTACCTGCTGTCACATAACTCTTTCGTTGTAAGTGAGATCTAAATGTTTACATTCTTAGGACGACTGATTCACTTCTACTCCTAGTTTTGTATGTTGATAGGTTCTTGATGATGAACATGGGTCCACTACATTTATTCCTTGGAATGGAGATCAATCAGGATGCATCAGACATCAAACTGTCTCAGGCCAAGTATGCACGAGATCTCGTTGAGATATTTCACATGAAAAACTCCAAGTCTTCCCCTTCTTATTTCCTATCGTGATTCAATCACTAGGATGGAGGGGACACTCCACTGGTGGACAACACACTATACACACATATAGTGGGGAGCTTGGTGTATCTCACACCCTCTAGAATAGACCTCTCCTATGCAGTTGGAGAAGTCTCTAGGTTCTTTCAGGATCCACATGAGCTACATTGGAAGGCTGCAAAGTGTATCCTTCGATACATACAAGGAACCATCACCTTTGGGATTCACTATGTAGCAAACTCTACATTGGACCTCATCATTTTCACTGATGTTTACTGATATGGTGATAGCATTGATTGCAATTCCACATATGGTTGCTCACTCAGTCTTGGTTCTGGGCCTATCTATTTGTGAAGCAAGAAGAAGGCTTCTATTTATATATCTTCATCCAAGGTAGAGTACAGAGGGGTATTTAACATAACCATTAAGGCTATGTGGCTACTACATTTTCTCATTGAGTTGGGAATTCAGTTTCATCAGTCGATCGTCATTTGGTGTGACAACCAGAGCACTTTGAAGTTGTGGAGAGATCTAGTTAAGAGGCAATAGACAAAGAAAATCAAGATCCACATGCACTACACATGAGACTTATTACATGAGGGGATCATCGACCTGTAGTTCTTTCCTTCAATAGAATAGATTGCAGACATCTTCAACAAGACCTTCACTGAGCAAAAGTTCCATTTTGCATAGTCGTCTAGGAGTGAAGGACACAACTTCCTAACAATTGTTGGTTCTTCTGTTTTTACATACATTGTACTTTTAGGGGGGGATTTTCCCTCTTTCCTCTTATATTTTAGTGTATCTTTTGAATTTGGGTACCTAACATGGCCTCGTTGCTGGGACCCATTCTTTATTATCACCATAGTGATGTTTTGGGGGGTGTTGGAGATACTTCACACACACCTAGGATTTATTTTTCCTAAGGTTTTACCTATGTTTATTAGTAATTATCCAATATCCTATAGTTTAGGGAGAATATTTTGTTCAGTTGAGTGGAGTCTAGATGCCACATTGGAATTATCACCATGCAACATTGGGATCATCACCAACTAATGCACATTGTCCTTAGGATCATCACTAGAATAGAACATTACTCATGATTACCTGATATCCTCCTCACTTCACTCTGTTTCAATCATTTAACTGAAGACTAAGAGACTAGTTAACTCAGATAAGGTGGCAATTCACTCCCGTAACTGCTTGAGAGACTAGACTAGGTGGTAGTTTACTCTCGTAACTATTGGTGTGTGTCCATATCTATTACACATTGCTTTGATCACTCCTACAATCAACTGACGATATGTGCATAACTAACTTCTATGTTCCCTGAAGATACTAAATGAGTCTTTCTCTATGAGAAAAGTGAATCATCTTTATTTTCTTCAAAATCCATATCAAAGGAGATCGTTGCACCCTGCTAAATTATTGGGGTGCAATGATGCTTGATCATTGCATGTTTCATCAAAATTGGACTACAAAGTCACCGCAGAATAATTTTTCATAGGGTGCGACGATGCTCAAAAAAGATAAAAAGATGAAATTCATGAAAGTTGTAGAAGGAAATCTTCTAGAAGATGAGGTGGTCTCCAATCGGTTTGGATCTTACTCGCTTCTCTGATTTAGTGGTATCATCCTAATCTCCTCATCCATCCCTCTTTCACCCTATATAAAGAGAGATATCTCATGGGAAAGGCTAGGATGGCTTATGCATGATTAATTATGTTGAAGATCGTACTTGTGATAGCTTTGCTTTAACTTTCCAAGTCATGTTGTGAATGTTGTTCATCAAAAGCATTGGAGAAAAGGTGTGTGTGTTGAAGCAAAGGGTCATTGGAAGGGACCTTGCAACATCAAGGCATGGGTTGTATTCTCCACTTTCATTCAAAATAATGAAATAATACATTTTTTTCCCTATAAAGGAGTCTCTACATTTATTGTATAACTCCTTGATCTTATACATAGACTTCATAGGAATATATATATATATCATTGTTCTCTCTCTTTGTTGGTTTGTGCTTATTAACAAGTTTACCATCCAACAAATCCAAAGATGGAGCAAGGATGACACTAGAGAGATTAAACTTCATTTAAATGGTATGCCATTTGTTCCTCTATGAACTAGTTTATATTATAATGAAATCTAAGGAGAAGCTTGTATTCTGCTATGTTTTGTTCTAGCTTCTTGTTGAAGTTAGGGATATTAGTTTGTGTTCGCACGTACCGATTTGTCTGATAATAATATAATTATATAACACCATTATACCACTCTAGACCACTACTATGGCACATTGGATTCTCCTCTAGTGCACATTATTTGAGTTATACACAATATATCAAGTGTAAATTATCATTCATTCATTTGGCTAATGAGAATTCTTCCAGTCTTTCTCTCCAGCTTCTCTTTTCTTATATTTTCTCTAAAAATTGTGTATGTCATTTTCTTTCTAGATATATTATGTGCAGGTTCAACACATTTACAACAACATGAGTTTAAGATGTACTCTTGTAATGAATGTCTCATACTATAGTGAATGTAGTATATCCAAGAAATTTTGAAGAAGTTTGGAATGGAATATTGTAAACCAGTCAGTACTCCTATGCAGACAAGTTGCAAGTTAAGTAAGGATGATTATTCTAAGTATTCAGATCAAAGAAAATACAAATTGATGATTGGTAGATTACTTTATGTGACAAGTTCAAGACAAGATGTGATGTAGGAAGATAGACAGGTTGCAATATTTCAATCAACACTAAAGGAATCACATGTTTCAGAAGTAAACATGATACTTAGATATCTTAAAGGTACAAAATATTTTGGTTTATGGTATCCAAAAAGGAAGGATCTATCTCTTATGGCCTACACAGATGCAGATTGGGTAGGTTGCATTGTTGATAAAAGAAGTGCAAGTGAAGAAAATTTCTACTTGAGTGAGTGTCTGGTGTCATGTTGGGCTCCAACAACTCCCCCTATATTTTTACAAAATTTAAAGGGCCCCTATTAGAATCTTGATAATTATAATGAGCTCCAGAATCAACCTTTTCAAATAGTTCCATACCTTGGCTTGCTTTGAGACAAACTTAAGACATTCACTATAGTATGAGACAGTCATTACAAGAGTATATGTCAAAATTTAGAAACGAGCATAAAAATCTCAATTTAAACAAAGACATTATTTTTTATCAATTGTTTACATTCATTTAAATTATGATTATGTGTTGTTTCTTTTTCTCATTAGCAAGTTTGACTATTTTGAATAATGAGTTCAATACTTAATCAAATAATATCTTGGTTGGTTTCTCATTTTCATGAAATCATTTGGTGATATTAATTAATTAATTAATTTTTTTCATTTTTCATCTCATTTTAAAATAATAATAATAAAAGAATTATCTATCATTTGTTTGATTTTGTAAAAAAACAAAATTAATATTTTTCTATTCTCCATTAACTTGAAGCTTCTAGAATTTTAAGATCATATTTGAAAGCAAATTATAAACAATGTTTTTTATAAGTTATAGTTAATTTAAATTCATTTTTTATTTTTCTAGATTTTGTTTTATTCATAATTTTTAGGTTATTAATTTAGGTTTCTTTTTGTTTCACAGGTTTCTATTATCAAATATTTGATACGGATCTGATCATGGCTTGATTTTATTATTCAAATACATTCAAGATGATTGAAACAAAAATAATTTTCGATTGCGACAAATAATTTTATGAGCAACAATGGATAAAATTTGGAAAGGCGTCAAGATCAGATAAACGATTTTGCAGAACTGATTGCAGCCAAACCGTGAGGAATTTGAAGAAACGGTTGAAAACCCAGAACCCAAATGCATCCATTTATCTTCTGCGTAGATATTTTCCCAAACAAATGCATGATTTGAGAGATATTGATGTATTTTTACGAGAAAAATTTCAGGTGGCGAAAATTAATAGTGACGCCCAGACTGTTCATTCATTGTATAAAAATATGAGAAAGATCAGAGCCAAAGGGATCCGGGAATTGGAGAGGAGGATTTTTAATCCTTTCTCTTTTGTATATTATTTCTTTTGTAAACTTTTTATTTATTTTCAAATGGAGTAATGGATGGCTGGAATCTTTGGGAGAATGGACGAGTATTTTCAAAGAAGAATATGGAATTCCAGGTTGCTTAATGGATTTTGTCCTATGAGTAAAATGGTTTTATTTTCATTATAATATCTTCATATTCTTTGAATAATTGATTATGAATTGATTTAAATATCTTTAGTCTTTTTTATCAATACATGGTTAATTATTATCATTTATGTATTAATTTTTCCCATCTTTAAAGTCTATTATCCAAAACAATTCTTCTAGGACTATAGAATGGACAAGTGATTCCAAAAACTTAATAGAATGACATATATGCATTTTGGCTTTGGCCTTTTGTTTATAATGTTGTTATTTATGTTTTTTTTAATCCTGTTACATGTGCAGGTCTGATATCTTTAGATTAAATGATCTGTGATGTGTAAGATGTTTATATTATAAATACCATCTATAATTTGATTCATCAAAATACAAATGCTGTGATTATATCTTCGATTTAAATAAATGGGATTTATCTTTGAGTTTTAAATTGAATGATAAAATGAATAGATTACTTCTAGATTTATCTTGCTGTAATCATATATAATTATGAGATCACAGGTTTATGTTTGTGTTTCCTTTTCTATCATTAAAACCTAAGATGCCAATACATGTTATGAATTTATTTAGAACAGTCATAAGGTTCATTGTAGATTTATCTCTTGGACATGGAAGTTGGATGTTCACCACTCATGTAGATGCTTAGATACACCTCACTAATTCACTGAAATGATAGCTTCTTTGTATTTTTTTGTCATTTACATATCATTGAAACTAGAATGTATGGTTCATCTTTGACTATCCACTTGTCCATCTTTCATTAACTTTTTTTGCAATATTTTTTAAATTTATAAAAGAAAAACAATAAATATTTTCATGTGCTTTCTTTATCTGCTTCCTAGAAGCAGTAATTTTTCACATTGATTTTCGTAAGTTTCGATTAAAACTTGCATCTTGTAAATCATGTAAATAAACAAGACTTGTATATCTTCTGCTTAAATACAACTACTATAGTTACATTTGAACATATGTACATACATATAGTGAGTTTAGTAATTAGTTAGTTATTTCGACTCTTTTATTTATTTCATTTGTTTCTTCTAAGACTTTTAGATTGGCCAACAGAGCCATTAAACCCGCCAGAATGAGTTATACCAAATGGCTTTGGTTATTTAGACAACCCCAGACCAGACTCATTCTTCCAATTAACGGATGGTCAATTTCGTCTGTCAACATATCAATTAATTATTCTAGATTATTAATTTAATATTCTAAATTAATACAACTGTTAAGGATGAAAGGAACAATCTTCTGCCATTAAATGTTGTGTAATTTCTGAGTAATTTCAGCGCATGATTCAATACATTCTTCAGTGTTTAGTTTTGTCCCGTGTGCAAGCCCACATGTGCTAGTTTCACCTCTCTTATCGCATCAAGCTTCAGCGATCTCCCACACACTCTTCTCTTCAAATAATATACAATAAGCTCCTCATCTGTTGGGTGGAAGCGGAAACCTGGTGGTAAAGAAAATCGCTTCTTTGAAGCCTGAATCATATTTACAAAAGGATGTACACGATAGTGTATATACTCTGCATTGTTCCATACAATCCCACAACTCTACTAACTTTGATCACAAAGCACTCTTCTACACCTGTCCCAATGTCTAAAATCCGTGGAACCACGTCACTGTCTGCAAATGTTGGCTAAGTAGACAATCAAATTCTACAAAATTAAATCTCTGCATTATTTTGCAAACAATAAACCTCACCCGGAGATTCGAATGCTTGCTCTTCATGCTCGTTGTCCGATCCATTTTTCAACAAGAAAAAAAAAATTGATTTCAGAACCATATTGCAATCAATGAATCCTGTGAATTCATTGATCCTTGTATCCATATATCGGCTCATCCTCATTCGATTCTATGCACTTATTAAATCTTATCCTGTTCCATTCTCTGCATAAGAATATTCACGTCTATTAATTTTTTTTTCAAGAAAACGCATTGAAAAACGATTTTAAAAATTCTTCAGCCATTATTGAAAACACAAGACTGATGAAAACACATTTAAAAATTCATGTAACCTGATGTTCGATGTAACCTGGTGTAAGATCCGTGTGAAGGGTGAAAGATCCGTGTAATCTGGTGCACAATCCATGATGAAGTCTAGCTATGTGTTCATTGTATATTGTTTCCAGCAACTTGTTTACGCCAAGAATCCAGAAAAATCTATTGATGAATATTAGAATTGCCATTGAAAAATGTGCAAAAATCACGCAGTTTGTGTGCCTACAGCCAGCAGTCTGTCACAAAGAAGAAGCTTTCCTTTTGTCAGATAAAAAGGAGCCAACAGTCTGCTACTATAATTAAAAGAAATTGAGATGATTATAGGTTGAAAAGTGCAACAATTCCAGATGGAAATCGATTTGGGTGTGAAGCGTGGATCCATTGGTAACATCCAATAGCCATTTCAGGATCGTTTTTTTTTATATTGTGCAAATACAATTAGAAAAACCACTGCCAACTTCAACAAAAGGAGTCTTTTTGTCAATTTTTAATTGCCATTATTATAATTGCCATTATCTTGATGTGCATGGCATATTTTTACAGGAACGCTGATAGTGTTATTTTACATGTGCATTATCTTATTATTGTCTCAAGTGATTGTTTTGTAACTCAAAGTATTTTTACTTTGAGGGGGGGAAAAATTGCCGGATTTTTGTAAAAGTGTCAAATGTTGAACGTTCCTTGGATTTGACTGGAGCCAAGTACAAATCTCAGTCATTTTTTCCTTTTTTCAGCGACTATACGAGGGTCAAGGCCAAGCCCCGATAGATCGTCTTTGGTGTGATGCGTTTGGTGTGTTGTTCATCTTCATATTTCTTGGCGTGATTCTTTCTGGTGCGTACATTCACTAAACTACAATGTCGAAATTAATTAATTTATTCTCCAACTCAGATAAACTTGAAGGCACAAAATATTACAAAACATGGAAACAACTCATTGAAAGCACTCTCATTTACAATGAAATTTGGCGTGATATCTGTAATGAAGATACTAAGCCCACTAAGCCGACAGATGCAGCGACATTAGCAAAATGGGAAGTTAAAAATGCCAAATCATTAGCACTTATTAAATCTTCGGTTAATGATGAGATGTATGTGCATATTGAAAATACGACTGATGCGTGGTCTGCCTTGAAAGTTTTTAAAGATTTATTTGATACTCAGCCTGAATACAAGAAAGTGGATCTTCAATTAAAGTTGCTTCAACAAAAATTGACTGAAGGCGGTGATGTCCATGAATATATTTCTAGACTTAAAAACATTAAGAAGGAAATATTAAATGTGGGTTTTCAAGCAGTAGATGATAGTTTTATGAGTACAATATTAATAGCTGGATTGCCTTCTTCGTATACACATTTTTTGGAGACTTTACAAGTCACTGGAAAGTTAGACAAACTTACATTTGATGAACTAAGTGAACTATTATCACAACACAATAAAACTTTTGGAAAGAAAAAACAAGTTGGCGAAGATGTTTTTTTCTCAGAAGAAAACACAAGTAAGACTTCCAGTGACAGTTATAGAAACAGAGGAAGAGGAAATTTTGTCCAAAGTCGTGGATGAGACCAACATAGAGATACAAATTTTCAAGGCAGAGGCAATAGTCAAGGAAGAGGGTATTTTCAAGGTAGAGGAAACAATCAAGGCAGAGGATATTTTCACACAAGAGGAAATAGTCAAAGAAGAGGTTCTTTTCAAGGCACCAGTCAAGGCAGAGGACAGACTCCGTCCAGAAATCAAAGCAGGGGCAGAGGACAGAATTTTGGCAGAGGGAGAGACTTTCAGTCAAATTGTTTGCAGAAGGTGCAACAAAGTCGGTCATTATGCAGAAGATTGTCGCACTTCCATTGATAAAATCACCAAGTTTCATCAAAACACAACACAATTTGCTAATGATCGACAGGATGATGATTCAGAATATGTGTTTACCTCATATTCAACATTACACATTTCCAATGATTTTCAAAGTGATTATGAAGATGCTTGGATTTTAGATTCAGGGACATCTCAACACATGATGTTCAAACATGATTTCTTTTGGGATTTTCAAGAATGTCATCTTAATTCTGTTTTTCTTGCAGATAATACTAAACATACTCCTTATGGAAGAGGAGTTGTTAAAGTTTATTTACCTGATATTGGAGAACGACTAATTTCAAATGTATGGTATGTTCCCACTTTCAAAAATAATTTGTTGTCTTTAGTCACAATTCGACAAGTGGGACATCAGGTAAATATGAAAATAGTGATGACAGGATATGAAGACGGAAAACTGTTAAGGATGAAAGGAACAATTATTCCAAGACATTCAGACTTTGGAGGATTAGTAAGTACAGGTATCTCTCCTATCAGATTGTGGAATGTGAGATATGGACATCTCAACTTTGATAGTCTGTCTCAACTGTAAAAACAAGGGATGGTTAAGGGACTTCCCACTTTCAAAAAGGATACTTCAAAATGTGAAGCATGCATTTATGACAAACAGAGTCGAGAAAGTTTTTCAACAAGTTCATGGCGTGCAAATCGGCAGTTGCAACTAGTTCACAACGATGTTTGTGGACCCCTCGAAACTTCTTTCGGTGGTTGAAAATATTTTTTACTCTTTGTTGATGATTTCAGTAGAATAACGTGGGTTTACTTCTTGAAACAAAAGTCATAAGTATTCGAAAAATTTAATATTTTTCGACAACTTGTTGAAAATGAAGTTAAAGAAAAGATAGGTACACTCAGAACAGATAATGGCAGAGAATTCACTTCTCATGATCTCAACACTTATTGCACAGACAATGGGATCAAAAGACATCTTACTAATTTCTACACTCCTCAACAAAATGGAGTCACAGAACGAATGTATCACACTTTGTTAGGAATGGCCAGATCTATGTTGAGTTTTAAAAGGTTAAGTTCTACATATTGGGCAGAAGCTATCCATACAACTATATGCTTAAGGAAGAGATCTCCAACTACTTCTTTGGATGGAATCACACCTTATGAAGCATGGTTTGGTTTCAAACCTTGAGTTAAACATCTTAGAGTTTTTGGATCAGTATGTTATGCCTTAGTTTCGAAAGAAAAATGAACTAATCTTGACTTAAGAAGTTTGAAATGCACAATGATTGGGTATTCTGATGAGAAGAAAGGGTATCAACTTTTGTCCAATGGCAAATTTATTGTGAGAAGGGATGTCATTTTTGATGAAACTGAAAGTAAAAGTGCTGACGAAATTGACAGTCTTCTTCAAAAGTTAGAAACTAAAGGAAATCAAAGAAAATGACAACCAAATTCACATAATTGGTATGACCTTGATTTTCCTTCATCTGAAGATGTTTCATCCAGTCCAGTTACTTCGACAACCTCATTTAGTTCTTCCAACAGTTCATCTGAATCTCCTAGTAGCGGTGATCCATTCGGCCACCGATATCCACCTGGATCAAGAGGCAATTCATCTGACAATGATTCTCCACCTCTAATCTCTTCAACTGATCGACGAACATCAGTTCACATTAATCCAATTTACAATAATGGTAATTCAGATCCCCAAACCAGTGAACATCAACTACCAAAGTGGGTCGTTCAACTTTTGAAAGATGTAAGGCCTGATGAGCAAAATAAAATAGGAACAAGGGGATCACACAACAATGAAGGGGATTTTGCCTTAGTAGCAAATGATTTTACTGAACCTTCCACCTAAAAGGAAGCAGTCAAACAGAAAGAATGGCAACAGGCTATGGTTGAGGAATATCAAGCAGTCATTGATAACAACACTTGGAAACTTGTTGATTGTCCTACAAGTGTTAAACCCATCAGATGCAAATGGGTTTACATAATTAAATACAACCAACATGGAAA
The DNA here is from genome assembly GCA_009831015.1 of Picea engelmannii. Taxonomy (NCBI): domain Eukaryota; kingdom Viridiplantae; phylum Streptophyta; class Pinopsida; order Pinales; family Pinaceae; genus Picea; species Picea engelmannii. Next base: position 99,016 of record ML789493.1, on the reverse strand, counting down.
AATTGACAAGTATAAATCTCGACTTGTGGCTAAAGGTTTCACGCAGCAGGAAGGCATTGATTATGAGGAAACTTTTGCTCCTACAGCTAAATGGAATACCATCTGATTAACACTTGCATTGGCTGCTCAGAAAAGTTGGAAAGTTCATCAAATGGATGTAAAAAGTGTTATTCTCAACGAAGACTTACAGGAAGATGTGTATATGCAGCAACCACCCGGTTTTGAAATTGCAGGGCAAGAACATAAAGTCTGCAAATTAATTAAGGCTTTATAATGGGTTAAAGCAAGCTCCTGGAGCTTGGTATATCAAAATGGATGAATACCTTAGGAAGGTTGGTTTTCATCGCAGTGAATCTAATGATATGTTGTATATCCATCAACAGGGTTCTTATCTGGTGATTCTTATTATGTTTGTAGATGATTTTCTCATTACAAGCTACAATGATGATCATATTTCACAAGTGAAAAAGGAGTTACATGCAGGTTTTAAGATGATAGATTTGGGACTTCTTCACTACTATCTTGGTGTTGAAGTATTCCAACATCCCCATCATATTTTCATTTCTCAGAGTAAGTATGCAGCAGAACTTCTTCAACGTTTTGGCATGCAGGATTGTAAACCATCTCTTACCGCTATGGAAAAAAACTTGAAACTTTCAAAATTTGAAGGGGGGGAATTGGTAGACAACACTCTTTATAGACAGTTGATTGGCAGCTTGATTTATTTGACCAACACTCTCCTAGATCTATCTTATGCAGTCAATATTCTTTCTCTCTTTATGTAACAACCACGAGACAGCCACTGGAATGTAGCTAAAAGAGTTCTTCGATATATCCAAGGAACAAAAGATTTTGGTCTTCTTTACAAAAAGACTAAAATTTTTGTACTTGGTGGTTTTTTAGATGCTGATTTTGCAGGGAGTATTGATGATCGCGCATCAACATCAGGTTATTTAATGAACATGGGTTTAGTAGCAGTATCTTGGAATTGTAAGAAACAAGCTACAGTTGCTACTTCTACAGCAGAAGCATAATACATCTCAGCATGGGAAGCAACATGTGAAATTGTTTGGTTACGCAAGATTTTACAGGACTTGGGCATTTCTCAAGAAGAAGCTACATCATTATTCATCGAAAATCAATCAACCATTAAGCTTGCCAAGAATCCGGTTTTTCATTCAAAGACAAAGCACGTGGACACCAAGTATCATCATATCATATCGCTTATTGTAAAGGATGTCATCAAGCCAATTTATTGTCCTTCAGAAGATTAGATCTCTGACATTTTCATGAAACCTCTTGGCAGAATATAATTTACTAAGTTCATGGATGAACTTGGTATCTGTTGTAATGTATTTTTGGATCATAGGGGGAAATGTTAGATAATCCAAAATACAATTATCATAGTTTATAAAGTTAGAATAAATTGATTATTAATTTAGAATATTAAATTAATAATCTAGAATATTTGATAAATAAATGTAGACTTTTAGAGATATATTATTGTTGTAAAAGATATGACTCTAGAGAGGTGTCGTATCTTAGGCTCTAAATTAGGAGTTTTGTTTTAAGTTTGTTAAGATAGCATTTATTGTAAATGGACACTTGTTTATTTAATAAGTGATCCATATCTTGAGTTTGTTAGGACTTTTAGCTTATATATAGCTCATTGCAAGAGTATTGAGTTGTTGGAGTGTAAACTCTTGCAATGTCTCTTATGTAATTTCTTTTCTTATTAATAAAATTGTGTGTCTGAGGACACTTCGGCCATTAGTTTCTATCAATTCCAAAGGGGGATATTGTTGGAAAATTATTGTTGGATATTTGGTTGTCATTGGTGTCAACCTTTTGAGAGTGATATTAGAGATTGATGTCAACCCTTAAATATTTCCAGTATCCCTGATGGTTTAAGGTACCATATCTATTACAATACCAGAAAACATAAATATTGCAGAGAATAACAATGAAACAACACAATAGATGAAGCCAAAACACTAGAATAATACATTATTGATAGGAAAAAATGTTCACTTTCCTCTTCGAGGGGGAAACCTCTAGCAGAGCAGCACTCTATTACAATAATTATAAAAAAAAACTTCTCATTACCTCAACTCCTATTTGTACTAAATCTATCTACCAAAATAAAATTCTAGAGGAAGATCTTCTAGAAACGAAAGATTCTATTAGGTATTCTTACATTTGAGTTATTCTTCCTTATTACTAGGCCTTATTAATATTGGCCTTTATTACATGTAAAATATATTATTCTACCTACATGAGGGGTTAGGGAGGTTAGGTCCCTAACATTCCCAACCCCTTAAAAACAACCATGTCCTTAGGGCTTGAGATGAGTAAATTTCTACAAAATGATAGTTGGATTCTAGGTGGCATCTGCTAGAGTTGTATCTTTCAACTTGAATAACAATTCCTTGATGTTCCGTTGACGAAGTCGATGCTCATGTTGGTTCAAAATTTCTTGTGGCTGAAACCAAATGGATCCTTCTTCATCCAACTTGGGAAGGATGGTTTGAGTTTGGCACTTAGTTCCAATTACCTTATTTAATAAAGAGACATGAAAAAGAGGATGGAGCTTAGAATTGTTGATTAAGCTTGGTTGTCATTGATGTCAACCCTTGCAGAAAGCCCCACAACAAAAAGGTTTGGGTAATGGATACAATATTGTTTGATGCAAAGATGAATCATTATTGTCTTTTCATGGTTGATAAGAAGTAAATATGGATGAACTCCAAAGTGGTCCCCTTATAGTTAAATCCCTCACGGGAAGATGCTTTGCGGAGTAAGAGAACCGATGCTTAATTGTGGAATAATGAGATGAAGGACAATGAATTTTTTAGGTAAACTATCCTATATGGATATTTCTTGTCATTCCATTTCTGGTGGCATGTGGAACGTCACATAACTCCTCACGGTTAGAGAGTTATGGCCATGAGAAGTTGGAGACCCCAGGTTTGGGTAATGGACCCAAGTTTGTTTGATGGATAACGGTATATGTTATGATATATTTTTAGATAATAATATTCTATATGGATAGTAAATTTCATTCCATTTCTGGTGGTATGTGGAACGTCACATAACTCCTAACAGTTTGAGAGTTATGGCCTTACGAAGTTGGAGGACCCTCATATGTCATCTAGAAACCGCAAATGGTCAAAGTAGTCAAAGTGGTTCAAGAGATTTTAAACAGTAAATAATAAAGTGAAGTAATGAGTGTATTATAATTCAAAGTGAATAAAAAACAAATTATTTCAATAATAAATTTAATGGAGAAATTAGAAGTGGGTTAACCCTAAAATAAGGAAAGTGGGGCCAAGTGACCTAGAAGATGTTTTTAAGGAAGCTACTTGGAGAGTATAAATAAGAGGCAAGGCTCTCTCATTTTAATAAAACTTGAGAATATTGAATATCTATAGGTGTCTGAGGTAACCAAGGATATATAAACCAAAATTCTAAGGGAAGGTGAAGAAAGGAAGGCCGAAATGCAAGGAAGGATAAATTCTTTTGATGGTGCTTTCTAAGGTAGGTTATTTACAGGTCATCTCACCATTTTCTCCATAATTTTTTTTATATAATGATTCAGACCATGAAATTGATATTCCATTGAGAAAACATATCCAAGTATTCGTGGTAAACAATTCAGCTTGTGGGTCATTGTATTTTTGGAGTTACACTCCATGGAAAATAGGGTTTGTGGCTAGTCCTGAAACTAGTCAAAAACAAGTGTTTTGGGTACAAACGTCATAAATTATTCATAAAAGATCCAAATTCAGTGAAAACAAATGTGTTGGTTAGGGTACATTTTTTAGTATTCTATGTAATAGTTTCAGATCCATTCAAAAAATATTCCATGCAAGGCACGCTCTACAAGGTCACTATCTAGAATAAGCCAAAATTTAGCAAGGTATGCCATTTTTTCTATAACACCTTTTCTGAGAGGTTCCAAGTAGTGAAAACTAGAGAAATTTCATAAAACACACTGAAGAACACTATGTATCATTTTCATATATTTATACATTATAGGTACAAATTTATGATTACTTCAAGTTAGGGTTGTTGACTAATCCAAAACTAGGCATGTGAGACTAAAGAAAAGTTTGATGAAAATGCTAGTCTTTTGTTGTTGAAGTTAAGGAAGGTTTGCAGGAATGTGATCATATACGCCAGGTCTATTACACAACTACAAATCATATTTGGATGATGAAATTGATTAGGGCTTTTGGTTGAGGTACATGTTGAGTACATGGTTGAGACAAGTAGTTGTTGAGTTGGCACATACATGAGGTGTATAGTTCATGATGTAGGTACATATTGATGAGTCATAGTTGATGAGTAGTTGACACATGGTTGGTACATACTCGGTACATGGCTGGATCCAGTTGTTTATGGTACATATTGATTACAGGTTATTTTGTACAGGTTGGTGCATGGTTGATGCACTTTTTTATGGTACAGGTTGATTACAGGTTGAGGTACAGGTTAATGCATGGTTGATGAATGGTTCAAAATTATTGGTACATGTTTACAGTGGTATATATCATAGTGACAGGTTGACAGTGGTTCCATCATTCTACTTCTGCTTCAGGGTGGCAGGATGGGGCAAGGACAGATGGTTGTAGCCACCTTTCGGTTTTAGCCAAAGAACATAGGGGGTTGTAGCCTCCTTCTGGTTGTAGCCAGAGAATTGGGGAGTTGGAGCTTCCCTCAGGTTGTGTCTTGAGAAAATAGGGGGTTGGAGCCTCCTTTCAATTGCAGCTAGAAAACAAAGGAAGTTGGTGCTTCTAATAAATGTAATTCTTCAAGACATATAAGAAAAAACATTCTGTGGTTTTCTCTCGATTTGGGTTTCCACGTAAAACACTAGTGTACTGTGTATGTGTATGTTTATTCATTTGTTCATTTCTTAATTACTCTGCAGATAATGATTCATTGATATAACACTTGGATTATATGGTTAAAAAGGATTAAATTGCTCTATTATTGATTCATTCCCCCTCTCAATAATCCAATAATTGGTATCAAAGCAAGTTCCTTCATAAATCAGTTGAACCATTGAAAGGTAGATTGTGGAGAGTGCCAACTCATATAAAAATGGAATACCATAGTTTGATGGACAAAAGTATTCTTTTTGGAGCATAAGGATGAGGACATATATACAGGCACATGGATTTCAAGTTTGGCAATCAATTGTAGATGGATACACAACACCAGCAGTTCCACCAACAAATGAAAAATCAGTAAAACTCGGTGAGAATAATTCCAAAGCCACAAATGCACTTTTGAATGGTCCCAGTGATACAATATTCATCAAAGTTGCACACTGTAAATCTGCTAAAGAGATTTGGGACAAGCTTCAAATAATTTATGCAGGAGATACAAAAGTGAAAGCAACAAAGCTTCAGACTTACAGAGGTCAGTTTGAACAAATAAAAATGAAGGAAGATGAATATATCGAAACCTACTTCTTACAAGCCAATGAAACATTGAATGCAATCATAGGATTGGGAGAAGAAATTGAAGAATCTGTATTTGTTCAAAACATACTAAGATCTATTCCTATGAGATTCAACCCCAAGATATCAACACTAGAAGAAAGATCGAATCTGGACTCAATAGGCATGGACGAACTGCATGGAATATCCACATCATATGAAATGAGAACTGAGAAGGAAAATCCATATGTAAAAGAAGCAGCCTTCAAGGAATCCAAAAGATCAAAGAAAAAGAAAAAGGAACAAGAAGAATATAGCAACAACAGTGACGCCTCAGAAGATGATGAAGAAGTGGCCAACTTCGTCAAAATAATGAACAAGGGAACCAATGATAGGTATAGTGGTAAGATCCCTTTAATGTGTTTTGATTGTGATGGTATTGGTCATTTTGCTAACAAATGTCTTCATAAGAAAAAGAGAAATGATGAAGGTTACTCAAAAGGAAAACACACATATAAAGGAAAAATAGCTACAAAGAAAGTTTTCAAGAAAATCTTATACACCAAAGAAGACATATCATCATCAAATGAAGATGAAGTCAGTGATAATGAGACATAAAGAGTTCTATTCATGGCAGTTAAAGACTCTGTCAAAGAAGACTCCGAAGAAGAATATGAAGAAGCTGAAGAAGAATGTGAAGAAGTCGAAGAAGAAATTGAAGAGGTAGAATTTGACTATCGAGAAGAATTAATGTGTTCCATAGAAGTTATTAGAAGGGCAAATAAGAAAAACAAGAAACTACAAGAAGAACTAGACAAGAAAAATGACACTCGAGAACTAGAACAAATGATCACAAAATCGAAGGTTCAAATAGAAGAAGATAAAAGAATTGAATAAGCACTCAAAGAACAACTAGAAGAAAAGGAAAAGATCATTGGAAACTTGGAAGCAGAGGTTGTCACACTAAGAAAAGATATTTAAAATAAAAATATGCAGAATAGCTCAAAAGTTCTGGATGGCATTATCAATAATAAAAATTCTCATCTTAACAAGTTTGGACTTGGATACAATCAAAGAGATCAAGCTCCAAAACAACAGAGCAAGAAAAAAATTTAAAGAGCTATGTAGAAACAATAAAAGATGATAGGAAGATATACAAGGAAGATTACAGGGACACTCCTCCACCAAGAAGATTCATATTTCAGAATCAACAACAGACAGATAGGCCTCAAGAAAAAGAAGGATTCATAAGAGCACCTCCTTTCAGAAGATCTTCAACTCACAGGTATCAAACTATATTTTCTAGTTTATGTTATGCATGTAATAATTTTGGGCATAAAGTTGTGAATTGCAGAGATAACAATAGGAACAGTAACAAATTTGAGAGTTATACACAAAGGGATTATTCAAGGATACCTAGTGAAACACAAAGAATAAGTTACAATAGGTTTGAATCTTTGAGCACTGAAGTGGAATCTTACAAATGTAACAATTTTGGACACATGGCCAGGGATTGCAGAAAGACAGTCCCTCCTAAAGAACCTCAACAAAATAACAACAGTCATAGACAAGAACCTCAGAAAACGACATGGATAAGAAAGAAAGATCAATATAACAATGAAGAATGCACAGTCGCTCTACAAGATACGAAGAATAAACATGGTTGGCATGTTGACAGTGGATCTTCAAAATACATGACATCTGATAAAGATAAATTTCTTACATTACGAAAAGAAAAAAATGGATCAGTCTCCTTCAGAAATGATAATTCATCCAAAATCATTGGAGAAGACACAGTCTGAATTGGGAACAAGAATGAAAAGGCACAAAATGTTTTACTGGTAGAAGATATGAAACATAATATTCTAAGTGTGAGTCAAATGTGTGACCAAGGTCATAAACTTACTTTCAATTTAGAAAAGTGTGAGATAAGAAAAGAAGGTTCAGGGAAATTGGTCGGTACAGCTGCAAGAACTTCAAACAACATATATGTGTTAAGTGAAATTGGAAATGAAAAGTGTTGTCTAGGAAAGGAAGATGAAAGTTGGATATGGCATAGAAGAATGAGTCACATTCATTTTGATAACCTTGTCAAAGTCAACAAAAGAGAAGAAGTCATAGAAATGCCCCAGATCATGAAACCAACCAACACTTTATGCAAGCATTGTCAACAAGGAAAGCAAACAAAGACCATGTTCAAATCAAAGGAATATTCAACAATAAGACCACTGAAAATTGTGCACACTGATCTAGTTGGACCAACTACAACAAAGGGCTTAAAAGGTGAAAAATACTTTATGTTATTAGTTGATGATTATACAAGAATGACTGCATTTTTCTTTCTCAAGAACAAGTCAAAAGCTTTTGAAAACTTCAAGATCTACAAGGAAATGGCTGAAAATGAGATGGATTCAAGAATCAAATGTTTGAGATCTGATAATGGAGGAGAGTTCACTTCAAAGGAATTTATGGACTACTTTAGCAGTCATGGAATAAAAAGACAATTCTCCATTGCTAGGACACCTCAACAAAATGGAGTTGTTGAAAGAAAGAACATGATAGTACAAGAAATAGCTCGAACAATGCTAATGGATTCCAAATTGACAAATATATTTTGGACATAGGAAGTGAATACAATAGTTCACATTCAAAACATAGTAATGCTCAGAAACAACGCTGATAAAACTCCCTACGAGCTATGGAAAGGAAGAATAGAAAATGTGAAGCACTTCAGAGTTTTTGGAAGCAAATTCTACATCAAAAGAGAAGATGGAATTATGATAAATTTTGAATCTCATGTGGACAAAAGAATACTTGTTGGTTACTCAAGTACAAGGAAATCATACAAGTGTTACAATCTAAGATTGAACAAAGTTGTGGAAAGCACCAACGTAACAATTGATGAAACAGGCAGACCATAATCAAAGGAAGAAGAAAACAAATCAATGGAACAACTTTTTGAAGAAGAAGATGAAAAAGAAGTAGAAGATGAAGATGAAGATGAAGAGAATCCGACAGAAGCAGAAGAGAAAGTTCAGAAAGTATCTCCAAATACACCTAGCAAACGAGTATAGAAGAATCATCATTCAGATCAGATTGTTGGAAACAAAGATGCAGGAGTTGAGACTAGAAGAAAAATCTGTTCACCAGAACAAACACACCTAGCACTCTTATCTACAATTGAACCAAACTATTTTGAAGAAGCCAACAAGGATTAATTTTGGAATAAGTCCATGGATGAAGAATTGGATCAAATAGAGAAAAATGACACTTGGGAATTGGTTCCAAGACCAAAGAATAAGAATGTGATCGACACAAAATGGGTTTTCAGGAATAAATTGAATGAAGTTGGACATGTTACAAGGAACAAAGCTAGATTGGTATGTAAAGGATATGCACAGATTAAAGAATCGACTTTGAAGAGACATTTTCCCCAGTTGCTAGAATGGAAGCAATCCATTTACTTTTATCTTATGCATGCTCCAAAAATGTTAAAGTATATCAGATGGATGTAAAATCATCTTTTCTAAATGGGGAACTTGAAAAATAAGTCTACATTGAACAAATGATTTCAGTTGTCAGAGAACACAAACTATGTATGTAAATTAAAGAAGGCCTTGTATGGTCTAAAACATGCTCCTAGAGCATGGTACTCTAGACTGGATAAGTATATGCGGTAGTCAAGGTTTAGAAAAGGAAGTGTAGACATCAACCTCTACATCAAGGTAAGTCAAGGTAATATTTTATTAAATGAAGTTTATGTTAATGATATTATTTTTGGTAGTGACGTTGACAGGTTAAGCCATAATTTTTCAAAAGACATGAAGAATGAATTTGAAATGTCATTACTTGGAGAACTATCCTTCTTTATGGGACTTCAAATACGCCAAATAAACCAAGGAATTTTTATTTCTCAAACCAAGTATATCAGAGAAATGATAAAGAGGTTCGGAATGAAAGATTGCAAACCAGTTATCACTCCCATGCAAACCAGTTGTAAGTTGAGAAAAGATGATGATTCAAAGTCTATAGATCAGAGGAAATACAGGTCAATGATTGACAACCTACTATATGTGACAACATCTAGACCATATGTAATGAAAGCAGTTGGAAATGTGTCACAATTTCAAGCAGCACCAAAGGAATCACATGTATTAGCAGTAAAGAGGATTTTCATATATCTCAAAGGAACATAAGAGTTTGGATTATGGTATCCAAAAGGAAAATATATATCACTTATTTCCTACACAGATGGAGATTGGGAAGGTTGTATTGATGACTGATGAAGCACCAGTGGAGCAACGTTCTCCTTAGGTGAGTGTTTGGTATCATGGCTAAGAAAGAAACAATTATCAATATCTCTATCTACAATCGAGGCAGAGTATAATTTAGCAACAACATGTTGTACACAGGTTATTTGGATGAAACAAACTTTGATAGATATATAGGTTGAGTATGATGATCCCATTCCAATATATTGTGATAATACAAGTGACATCAGTATCTCAAAAAACCCGGTGATGCATTCCAAGACGAAGCACATTCCAATCAAGTGTCACTTTCTATGGGAATAGATTGTATAAAATAACATCGAAGTTGAGTATGTGGGCACAAAAGAACAAATGACAAACATATTTACAAAACCACTTCCACAGGAAGCCTTTGAATATCTTTGCCAAAGACTTGGAGTTATTTCTACTCCAAAATGAATGCTTTTTGAATGCTTATCTTATATGTCTTAGATGTACACGAGGAAGCACCATAAGAGGACAGTTCAGTTAGGGGGAGCAACCTCGGATGGAAAGATGTCTTTTCCATTGATGACAAAGGGGGAGAGATGTATCAGATGCAGAGGACAGAAGAAAATTTATCAGATACAGAGGACAGAGGCATGGTTCCAAGGGGAGCATGAGTGATATGATTTTAGTATTACATCAGAGTGTTTCCATCAATGCCAGAGGGGGATATTGTTGATTAAGGTTGGTTGTCATTGATGTCAACCCTTGAATAAAGCCTCGCAACAAAAGGTTTGGGTAATGGATCCAAGATTGTTTGATGTAAATATGACTCATTATTTTCTTGTCATGGTTGATAATAAGTAAATATGGATGAACTCCAAAGTGGTCCCCTTATGGTGAAAGACCTCACGGGAAGACGCTTTGCAGAGTAAGAGAACCCATGCTTAATTGTGGAATAATGAGATTAAGGACAATGAATTTGTTCGATAAAATATCCTAGATGGATAGTGCTTGTCATTCCATTTTCGGTGGTATGTGGAATGTCACATAACCCCTCACAGTTAGAGAGTTATGGCCATGAGAATTTGGAGACCCCAGGTTTGGGCAATGGACCCAAGTTTGTTTGATGGATAACAATATGGGTTATGATATATCTTCAGATAATACTATTCTATATGGGTACATGTCATTCCATTTCTGGTGGTATGTGGAACATCACATACCTCCTCACGGTTTGAGAGTTATGGCCTTACGAAGTTGGAGGACCCTCATATGTCATCTAGAAGCCCCAAAAGGTCAAAGTAGTCAAATTGGTTTAAGAGATTTTAAAATGTAAATAATAAAGTGAAGTAATGAGTGTATTATAATTCAAAGTGAATACAAAATAAATTATTTCAATAATAAATTTAATGGAGAAATTAGAAGTGGGTTAACCATAAAATAAGGAAAGTGGGGCCAAATGACCTAGAAGATGTTTTTAAGGAAGCTACTTGGAGAGTATAAATAAGAGGCAAGGCTCTATAATTTTAATCACGGTTGAGCATATTGAATATATATAGGTGTCTGAGGTAACCAAGGATATCTAAGATGAAATTTTGAGGGAAGGTGAAGAAAAGAAGGCCGAAATGCAAGGAAGGATAAATTCTTTTGATGGTGCTTTCTAAGGTATGTTATTTACAGGTCATCTCACCATTTTCGCTATAAATTTTTTTATATAATGATTCAGACTGTGAAATTTCAATTCCATTGAGAAAACATGCCCAAGTATCTGTTTTAAAAAAATAAGCTTCTGGGTGATTGTATTTTTGGAGTTACAGTCCGTGGAAAATAGGGTTTGTGGCTAGTCATGAAACTAGTAAAAAACAAGTGTTTCGGGTAAAAACATCATAACTTCTTCATAACAGATACAAATTTAGTGAAACTAAATATGTTGGTTATGGTACAGTATTTAGTAGGCTATGTAATAGTTTTAGATCAATTCAACAAATATTCTGTGTGGGGCATGCTCTACAAGGTCTCTCTATAGAATAAGCCAGAATTCAGCAAGGTATGCCATTTTTGCTATAACTCCTTTTCTTAGAGGTTCCAAGTAGTGAAACTTTGAAGAATTGCATAAAAAACACTGAATAACATTGTGTATCATTTTTATATCTTTATACATTACAGGTACAAATTTATGATTACTTCAAGTTAGGGTTGTTGACTAATCCAAAACTAGGCATGTGAGACTAAATAAAAGTTTAATGAAAATGCTAGTCTCTTGTTGTTGATGTTAAGGAAGGTTTTCAAGAATGTGATCATATACACCAGGTCTATTACAGAGCTACAAATCAAATTTGGATGATGAAATTGATTAGGGCATTTGGTTGAGGAACATGTTGAGTACATGGTTGAGACAAATAGTTGATGAGTTGACACATACATGATGTGTATAGTTGATGATGTTGGTACATATTGATGATTCATAGTTGATGAGTAGTTGAAACATGATTGGTACATACTTGTTATATGGTTGGATGCACTTGTTTATGGTACAGATTGATTACATGTTATTTGGTACAAGTTGGTGCATGTTTGATGCACTTGTTTATGGTACAGGTTGATTACAGGTTGAGGTACAGGTTGATGCATGGCTTAGATTTATTGGTATAGGTTTACAATGGTATATCTCACAGTGGTTCCATCATTCTACTTCTACTCCAGGGTGGCAAGACGGGTAGGGACAAGTGGTTGTAGCCACCTTCTGGTTGTAGCAGGAGAACATAGGGGGTTGTAGCCTCCTTCTGGTTGTAGCCAGAGAATTGGGGAGTTGGAGCTTCCCTTAGGTTGTAGCCTAAGAGACTAGGGGGTTGGAGACTCCTTACAGTTATAGCTGGAAAACAAAGGAAGTTGGTGCTTCCAATGAATGTAATTCTTCAAAACATATAAGAAAAAACATTTCGTGGTTTTCTCCCGATTTTGGTTTCCACGTAAAACACAGGTGTACTGTGTATGTGTATGTTTGTTCATTTGTTCATTACTTATTTACTCTACAGTTATTGGATGATAATGCTTCATTGATATAACACTTGGATTATATGGTTAAAAAGGATTAAATTGCTCTATTACTGATTCATCCCCCCTCTCAGTAATCCAACAAGAATGACTGTGAAAATCTAACTGATAGGCCACCTATCCCACATTCTTGAGAACCGTATAAATTTGGGCGCCAATTCATGACAATGGACAACCTTGAGTGAACTATGCTTATAGGGTTGCAGTCGAAGAAACAACTTGTCTCCTTGAACAAATTGACGTTCGAAGTGACCTTGATTTGTTTGTTGCTTCATGTGATTCTGAGCCATGAAAATATTATCTTTGAGGGTACGGATAATAGACTCTTGAACTGTAAGAGTTTGGTCAACTTCCTAGACCTTCGAGACACGAGGACGGTATGAGAGAACTGAAGGTGGAATTTTTCCATATATTGCTTCAAAAGGAGTCATGCGAGTAGCTAAATGGTAACAAATTTTGTACCACCATTCAACTAGTGGTAAACCCACTAATTGTTTCTTACAAATGAAAAACACCTCAAATATGTTTCCAAACACTTGTTGACAAATTCAATTTGACCATTGGGATGGGGATGATAGGTGGTTCTAATATTGAATTGGGTGCTCTGTAGCTTGAACAATTCTTGCCAAAAATTTCTAGTGAAAGTGGGATCTCAATCATAAACAACAGAATGAGGCATGCCATGAAGCTTGAAGACATGACCCATGAAAAGTTGAGCCAAAATGGAGGTGGTAAATGGGTGTTAAAGAGCACAAAAATGAGCATACTTCGATCAATAACCACCATGATTACTGACTTATTGTCTGATTTAGGTAAGACAACAATGAAATCCATAGAGATATCCCTCCAAATAACAGGTGGAATCAGAGGCGATTGTAGTGTTATTGGATAAATTGGTAGGTGAAGACACTAACTGATCTCCCTAGATCCACCTAGATCTAGAAAAAAACACACCAGAACATGATGCTTTCCTTAAGTTTTAGATATTGAATTTACTAACTAAAGAGGGATAGGTGACATACCGTTTAAACCATGCTTCCTCTTGCCATCTCCATCCTAGCTCCATTCCAATGCTCATAAAATGATGAACCTGCAAAAGAACGCAACCAACCAAAGTGATAGTAATAACATAAACTCAATATAAACCTATGTATGTGATCAAGGAATCATACAATAAAACACAACACGATTTATAGGAAAGAATCATATTAATGTATCATATCAAATGTGAAAGAGATATTACAACCATGGCCTTGATGTCGTAAGGTCCCTTCCAATTGTCCTTCGTTCCCCAAACTCTTCCACTCCAAGAATTCTTAGAGCATAGATCTGATAATGTTCACAATCTATCTTGACAAAAAGGCTCATCTAGCCAAGCCAACAATCTCCAAAGCTCAATCCAATCCAAGCTCCAAAATCAAAAGCTCAAAAGCTAATCTCATCCAAGCCCACTTTCTCCATGAGAGCTCCTCTCCTTTTATAAGTTGAAGAGGATAAGGTGAGGAGGTTAGGATGATCCCACTAAATCTCGAAAGCGAGTATGATCCAAACAATTGGGATGCCACCTCACCATGAAAGTTTCTCCTTCTAGAAGCATCGAGAAGATGCTCATTTTTCCCATGTATGAGCATTTTCGCACCCTGCCTATATAGAAACTTGCGAGCACTTCATGACCTAGATATGGTGAAGCCTGCGAAAATCAATCATTTTTGCACCCTTCCTATATAGAAACCTATGAACATCCTCTTTAATAGGGTTTTTACAAAGGAAAATGCAACTTCTTTTCTCAGGAAAAGTTCTTCTCTCTTCTTTCTTCAGGAACTCAGGCCACTGACCCCTCTGAAGGAAACATACAGGTTTACATCATTAAAATTCATAGGGATGATGAAAATAATGTGTAACAAAGAGCCCCCCAAAGTATGAAGTTAGAACATAGTGATAGCTGAAATACTTTGTCGAGTGTGTGTAGGGACCAAGGAACAATCGGTTGGAAACCTGCCAACAAACAAGGAAATACAATACAATAATATATCATCCCTGAGGTAGGCATTCCCATACTCAAAATACAAATGACTTAGAGCATAAATGATGACATGCGAATATCCATGTCAAGTAAGACAGGTCATGGCCACCAAACATACACTGTGGATCCATGCCAATATGACTCAAATCTGAACATAGCCACCAAAAATACACTGTGGATCTATGTGTTAAAGACTCAAATTTGAACATAGCCATGAGACATACAATATAGATCTATGCAACAGTACAAACTGCATATACTCCAACGCAACTTGAATCTGTTAGAAAAGATCTAGGGTCTTCATATCCACCACTCTATTGTACGAATCTAACCATGCGAATACATGTGTCGAAGTCGAACATGGTAGAAACCACTTGATTACCAATCATTAGTGTATACTGTTAACAAGTGCAAGGGAAATCACCATTAATGTTAATGACTCCCAAGGTACACTAGTACAATCCAACGAATGTGAATCAATGAGCTGAGGTTGAACACTCGACGAAATCTCTCGATTAGGGGTCGATAATGAAAACCCACTGTTGAAAGCAAGGAAACCTGCCATTGAGGCATGCAAGTTCCAAGCTACCAATTAGTTTCTAAGTCTAATTCCTGGATAATGAGTTTAAGTTGATAGGAAAAGACTCGTCACAGGAGGGCCTTAATGTGTCCCACATCAATGACACGAAACAAGTAATAAGATTTGATGTAGATCAGAGTAACAAGTGATTCAGAACTGACTCAGGGATGGTCGATGCAAAAAAAGGATTAAAGACTGTAGACATGGCTGACGCGATAGAAGGCTTTTCGGGTTGAACTTCTTTTTGAACATATTGAGGACACGACAACTTTCTTGGAAAATACTGACTCAACAACAGGGATCACAGACCAATTTGTAATCTTATAAAGGAGTATGACCAAGAGATGAGCAGGTTTTCCAACCTAGACACAAATATATTGAAAGGATGTCATGTTCAAAGGTGACTCTTCCATGGAATATAGATTTAGACACATTTCTTTCCCAATTTTCCCCCCACCATTTTCTGGCGAGTACCTCTTTATTTTTACACAAGCTTGAGGAGGATAACATATGTTTGTCAATTTAAGCTCATCCTTCAGATGAGTCCCTCAAAGTATGTTTAAAGAACCCTAGGAAGGAGTGGTTCGGTCGCATAAGGGCCTTTCGATGTTTTTATTAACGAGTCCAAAGATAGAAAACTTGGGGGTTTTTCATGTTTTGAGAGTCTAAAAAGCACTTAAACAGAAATCTCCCAGTTCCTTTTTTGTAAATTAGTCTGACGAGACTGAAAAAGTGATAAGATATCGCTCATCGAACGTTTTCTTCAAATACTTTTACGAGCTTGAAAATAACAAGGTCGCTCGACAATCTTTTCATGTTTAGAGAGTCTAAAAAGAGCTTAAAGGGAACTCCAGTGGGTTCCTTTTTTGTATAACCTTTACGAGTCTAAAAAAGTGATAAAAGTATACTCGGTTACATTCTCATTGATTTACGAGCACGAGAAAGAACAAAGACTAAGCTCAGTAACTTATTCTCATGTATTTACGAGCATGAGAAAGAACAAAGACTAAGCTTGGGATTGTTTTCATTTTTATGCAAGCTTTAAAACAAAACAAAACTATGCTTGGGATAGATTTTATTTTTAACAATCTTAAAGCTAAACAAATATATGCTTGGATTTGGTTTCGTTTTTACACAAGCTTGAACCAAAGGAAACTATGCTTGAGGTAAGTGGTTTCATTTTTACACAAGCTTGAACCATAGAAACCTATGCTTGCGAATTCCCAATGCATAACATAGGGATGGTTGGTACTTAGCCCCTAGCTTAAGAAGCTAGCAATTTAACTTCAACATGAAGTCCAGAGGCCATATCTAAATTCCCCCCAAGCTTCGTTTCATCCAACTATGAAGGAGAATGAAATGAATCTTCAAATACTATACGTAGGACTTGACCCAGATGGAGAGGGGGAAGTTGTTTCATTTTTTAACAATCTTGACACATGAGAAGAACTATGCTCATGACCTCTATTTCATTTTTTAACGAGGTTTCCACAAGGACGAAAAAACTGTCCTCATAAGTGGCTATCCTTGTAAGTGGTTTGATTTTTTAACGAGATTGAAATCAGAAAACCATGCTCAAAGACCTCTGTTTCATTTTTTAACGAGGTTGCCTCAGAGACACAAAAACTATCCTCGACTCTCTTCTTGATCATGGATTCCAAGAGGACAATACTCCGGAAGGACACTATGTCAAGGGACAAAACTCGATCATGGCTTCCAAGAGGTCTTCACTGGAAAGCAGAAACACACTCTGGAAGGACACCATGTCGAGGGTTGCAACAGGAGTAAAGAGATCAGGCTCTAACAACCCTATCGAAGAGATCACCATGTCAACTACTAGATCTAAGTGATCAGAAGTTGAAGCCATGAGCGACAACGCCACATAATTGACCTATGACAGGGGCGATATCGTCTGCATATAAGAACCATTTAGGGAGGTAATCCAGTTGGGGTTAATGAATGAAAGTTGATCGAATGTCACAACTCGTCCATCATGAGGGAAATATATCACACGAAAAAGAGTAGACACAATATATTTCATGGAATAGACATAATCTCGCCCAAGGAGTAAAGCGAAATCCAAGGGGTCTTGGACTACCATGACATCAATAAAGATAGTTTTCCCTCAAAAAGTTATAGGAAACTGAGGAAGGGTCCCAAAAGGTTGACTGGTTCTTCTATTAAAATCTAACAAATTCTACATGACTGGGGCAAGCTGAGGACAACCCAAAGCTTGCCAAGCAAAACAGGACAAAATGCTAACGGACACACCTTCATCTATCAACGTCTGAGGAACGTCCCGACCACAAACTTGCACTATAATATGGAAAGGAATGTGAGAGGGAAGATGAGGTCCAGTTAGCACACCCCAATTAAAAAGGATGGCCTCATTACTTGGAGGGGGTTTCATGAGAGAAGGAGGAAAACCCCCTGACACGACAGAGTTTGTATCAATGAGAAAAATGTGGGCAATATCGGGTTTACTCTCTAACCGAAGAGTAGGATTAATCGATGATGAGATCGGATCGACCACTTGGGTTGCATTCTCCAAGGGGAGAATGGGGTTGACAGGTGGAAATGGATTGACCACTTGGGTGACACTTTCTAACGAGAGAGTGGGATCGACCGAGGAGAGGATCATATCAACCGCTTTAGTTTCACTCTCTGAGGGGAGAGCAAGATTCACTGAGGATGGTATCGTATCAACCACTTTATCAACTGGTTCAACTAAGGATGTGACCAGATTGATGACATGATCAACTGGATTGACCGATGAAGGGACCAGAGTGATCATTCCATCAACTATAGGGGGGTTGAGAGAAATCTTATGGTAAGCAGCTTTAAGTTGAGGTTGTGAAACATTCATGTCTTCTAGTAATTTTGAGGCTTTGTCCATATGAGAACAGAGTTGAGTGAGATGACTCCCTTTGCATAACATACATGAGAACTTGAATCTACTTTTCTTCTTCCCAACCATATCATGACTGGTTGATGGGGGGTCATCAACATGTTGTTCAGAGGATGACGACATGGACTGGAAAGGAGATGTAGACCATGCTTCTATAACCTTGGATAGACCAGGGCAATCTTTAAGAATATGGCTACCCTTACAAAGCCTGCAAGGGTACTTGGGTTTACGAGTTTTTAGGGTGATCTTGACATCATCAACACTCCCAACATGATTAATAGTAACCGGTTGTTTTCCAACATGTTTGACTATGGTTGGAGGTTTTGACCCTTGTTTATCTTTCTTATTCTTATTCTTTCATTTCTTCTTCTTCTTATCCACCAAGTTACTAGCTTGATATCTTTCACTAAACGAAGAAGATGAAACGGAAGAAGACCTTGGAAGTGAAGAAGATGAAGAAGATCTTATTGGCGAAGACGGTGAAGGATCAACATGAGGTTGATGTTCTTGGGGGGAAGTGCTTACGACTAAATAACTTACTACATTTGGGATTACCTAAGTGGAAAACACCGACAATCCAATAGTGAGACCTGGAAGGCTCAAAGTAGCGATGTGAGGAGGACCAATGTTTCCATAAGAAGGAAAATAAAAAGGTTCCCCTGGAAAAGGGGTTACCTCATTGTTCATTTCAGGAACTGATGCCATTAAAAAAGTATCCAATCTAGAGTCCACTAGGAAAAACAAACAAGACACGCTAAAAATCTAATAAGCAAGCAAGAAAACAAAACCTTCTCACAATGAATGCACTAGTTGGTGATTAAATCCAACGTTGCGGGAACAAAGTAAGAAGTGGCTGAGATAGAGCGGGTGGAAAATTTATGTTGATGACCTACTTATCGGACTTACACCCTGGTGCAAGATCCCACACATAATCATGGGTATACCCTCCAAGGAGCCCGAGTGAGTTTGGCCAACATCGATTCTAGGTACCGTGAAGACTTGCCCCTCGATATTCACCCTATGTAAATACCCTAAAGAGATAGGCCACTAAGGTTACCAATCACTACAGTGATGCCTAGGGAAACAATCGACAGTCGGATCCACGTGCAAGGGCAGGGTATCTAGCCCGAAATCAACTTGAAATGCTTCCACTCATCATTGTGGGTATACCTTCAAGAGACCCCCATAATACAGACAATCTCTACACCAAGACTGACAAAGCAGGGTAAGTAACTCTGCCAGTCTCAATGCAACCTCGTGATTGACCCTTGTGTTAGAAGGGCTACCTAGGACAAAATGTAATAAGTGGATTTCATTGCTCCCTAAAGCAAGATTCTATGTTTGTTTGCATCTTTGGAAAGTTATCTTTCACACCTATTCCAAAGCCCTACAACTAATCTAATGTAGGTTTGCTACCAGAAAATATAAAAATGTCTAATCAACTTTTATAAGTACTTTATTTTATGGTTGTTGTTACTCAAGAGGAAAATGACATGGACAAAATGGTGTTTTGACCGACTCGAATGTTATGCAAAGAGATGAAGATGAAATATTTGTATTTCTATGAAATCTATGCTACGAGAATGAGAAAACATTTATCATTCCCATATACACAATGTCCCAAAATATATTAAACTCATCAATATCAAGATTTAAGACCAAAAAATGCCAAGAATCATGCAATTTCGCTACTTCAAAGGCAAGGATGCCCCCAATCTAATATAAAGAAATAAATTAAATCTTTTTGTTTCAAAAATTTCACTAAAAGTAATAATGAAATTTCTTAAAAAAAAGAAACCCAAACTAAACGTTTTCTTTTAAAGCAAACTATTTAGAAGAAATCTGATCTTCCTAAAGAAAACACAGGCTTTGTAATTGAAATACACTCAAAGCAAGAGACTAATCCTTCAAAATCGAAATAAGAAAAGATGGATAAAATCAACTCAAATAATGTCAAGTAGACTGTAAACAGATCAATAGAGCCTCCAAAAGTTCAATCCAGCCGATCAAAGAAAAACTAGGCATAAAAAAATAACAAGACCCAATCCAAAACATTTTACAAACAAGTTCACAGCCTAGTAGTGAGGTGCAATGCGAAAATTAGGCATTTTCGCAGTCTAAACACATGTAGGGTGCGAGAAGGTTGCACTGGAATGAAAAGTAGGGTGTGAAAATCAAGGGTTTTCACAGGCTGTGTACAGGTGAAGTGCGGGAATGTCTGTAATCAAAAGGAATTTGGAAAAAGTACAAAGATTCTATGTGAACTTTCAGATCTAGAGAGTCTGGATGGATCTCCCACAGACTTAGAGACCAGAAAAAAAGCAATCAAAACAAGGGAAACTAGACTAACTAGGAAACAATCGGTTTCCCCAGTATGGTCACCAATTTTGTTATTGGATAAATCGGTAGGTGCAGACACTAACTGATCTCTCTAGATCCACATAGATCTAGAACAAAACACACCAAAACATGACGCTTTCCTTAAGGTTTAGATATTGAATTTACTAACTAAAGAGGGGTAGGTTACATACCGTTTAAATGCTGCTTCATCTCGCCATCGCCATCCTAGCTCTGTTCCAATGCTCATACAATGATGAACCTGCAAAAGAATGCAACTAACCAAGTGATAGTAATAACATAAACTCAATATAAACCTATGTATGTGATCAAGGAATCATACAATAAAACACAACAAGCTTTATAGGAAAGAGTCATATTGCTATATCATATCAAATGTGAAATAGATATTACAACCATGGCCTTGATGTCGTAAGGTCCCTTCCAACTATCCTTCGTTCCCCACACACTTCCAGTCCAAGAATTTTGAGAGCATAGATATGATAATGTTCACAATCTATCTTGACAAAATTTCTCATCTAGCCAAGCCAACAATCTCCAAAGCTCAATCCAATTCAAGCTCCAAAATCAAAAGCTCAAAAGATAATCTCATCCAAGCCCACTTTCTCCATGAGAGCTCCTCTCCTTTTATAAGTTGAAGTGGATAAGGTGAGGAGGTTAGGATGATCCCACTAAATCATGAAAGCGATTAAGATCCAAACCATTCGGATGCCACCTCACCATGGAAGTTTCTCCTTCTAAAAGCATCAAGAAGATGCTCGTTTTTCCCACGTATGAGAATTTTTTCACCCTGCCTATATAGCAACCTGCAAACACTTTGTGACCTAGCTATGGTGTAGACTGATAAATTCAAGATTTTTCATACTCTGCCTATATAGAAACCTGCGAACATCCTCTTTAATAGGGTTTTTACAAAGGAAAATGCAACTTCTTTTCTCAGGAAAAGTTCTTCTCTCTTCTTTCTTCAGGAACTCAGGCCACTGACCCTTTTGAAGGAAACATATAGGTTTACATCATTAACGTTCATAGGGATGATGAAAATAATGTGTAACAAGTGTGCCATGGGCTTTGTCTGTTTATCCCTTGTTGCGTTTACAAACATCACATTCCACCACAAAAGTGAGAACTTCCTATTTCTTACCATCCCAAAAAATGAACATTTGACTTGGTCATAGGATTTGCTAAACCCTGAGTGCCCAACTGTGGATGTAGCATGAAGCTCAAAAAGCACTGTGGATTTAAGTTATGACGATTTACTTAAATACAAACTAACTTTGTAGAGAAGCTCATCATTGTTCCAAGAGTGCCCGGGGGAAACTGGAGAATTGACTTGCAAATGTTGGATCAGATGCTAAATTTTGGGATCTTGTAGCCATTCTTGAAAACAACTTGGAGCCAATATAGTACAATGAAGGAGAGGGAAAAAGCGGACCCTTCATATTCATATTTTATTGAAAGAGCATCAATAACCAAATTTTATTTTCCTTTCTTGGAAATGATCTCATAATCATATCCAAATAGCTTAGTCACCCATTTTTGTTGCTCCAGGGATGAAGGATGTTGCTACATAAAATACTTCAAGCTTTGATGATCGGTCTTAATTTGGAAGCATTTCCCCAATAGATAATGGCGCCAGACATCCACTACATCCATAATAGCCAACATTTCCTTTTCATTTATTGATTGGCGCAAATGTCGCTCTAATAATTATTTGCTGGTAAAGGCCAAAGGCTAGCCATATTGCATAAGGACTCCTTCAATTCATCTCCCACAATAACCACATTCCAGGACAAAGGTCTTCATGAAATCAGGAAGGGCCAAGACATGAGTGGTGCAAATAGCTGCCATAAAGGATTGAAAGGCCTAATCAGCTGTGGGAGTCCAAGTGAAATAATTCTGTTTAGGGAGAGAACTGAGAGGCACCGTAATATTTCCATAATTCTTAAGAAACTTGTGATAATATCATGTTAAACCCAGAAAACCATGGAAAATTTTCAAATTCTTGGGGTGAGGCCAATCCTGCATAGCTTCAATCTTCTTAGGATCGAATCTGACACCTACCTTTCCAGCAATATGACCCAACTAATCGACTTCCGAGGCTCCTAAATCAGATTTAGATTGTTTGAGAAAAATTTGGTGCTGAGAGAGTAGATGAATAAATCGATCCACCTGAGAAAGATGGGATGTCTAGGTTTTACTATAGATGATAATATCATCAAAGAAAACTAATACAAAATAATAGAGAAAATGATGAATCACATGATTCATGAGGCTTTGGAAAGTGGAGGGAGAATTACACAAGACAAAGGGCATGATGAAGAACTCATAGTGGCCCTCATGAGTTCGAAATGAAATCTTAGGAATGTCTACCTCTTTCATACGTATCTGGTGGTATCGAGAACAAAGAACAAGTTTAGTAAAGAACTGGGTGCCACTTAGTTTATCCAAGAGATCATCAATGAAAGGAATGGGAAATTTTTCTTTGATGGTGAGTTTGTTGATGGCTCAGAAGTCAAGACACATGTGCGAAGAGCCTTCTTTCTTAAGTACCATCACCATAAGAGAAGAATAGGGGCTCATACTAGGACGGATAATGCCCGTGGCGAGCAATTGTTGAACAATTTTCTCAATTTCAATTTTATGGGAA
This sequence comes from Picea engelmannii, assembly GCA_009831015.1. NCBI lineage: Eukaryota > Viridiplantae > Streptophyta > Pinopsida > Pinales > Pinaceae > Picea > Picea engelmannii. The sequence goes on along the minus strand of ML789493.1, from coordinate 75,761 downwards.
AATGGATGAAGATATGGATGAACATTGGGAGGAAGGATTCTGGGTACGAGGGGAATGGAATGATCATGAACACCATGGGAAGAAGGAGGTCCTTGGGGAGTGGGAAAAACAAATTGATGTTTGGAGAGGATGGATTGAAGGTCAGGGGACACAAAGGGTGTCTCGATGGTGTGAATGGAATGGATTTGTGCGATAATGTTGGAGTTACCTTTTTTAAGGATATTTTCCATGCAATGGGAACTGATGATATCAAAGGAACTTGATGTGATTGCTGGGAACTTATACTGTTGGCCCTCCCGGTTGAATTGCATGGTTAATTCCTTAAAATCCATGAGAATGGGACCCAAATTCCTTAGCCATTTTGCACCCAACGCAATGTCACAAACACCCATTTTGATAGAAAACATATGATATTTCATGTGGTACTACCAATTTGGAGATGTACATTTTCACAACGCCCCCCACATTTCTTGGACCCACCATTGGAAATCATGATTTGAAAGTTGTTGACTACTCGAATATAACAATTATTTTCTTGGGAAATGCAGCGATGAATAAAATTATGGGTGCTTCCACTGTCAACAAAGATGATGACCTTTTGATGCTTAATGTAACAAATTATCTTGAGGGTTTGGGGAGAATAGAATCTAGTGAGATCATTTAGGGAAATGACGTTCAACTTCTGGATGGTTGAAAGGTGGAGTCATGTTAGTGGGTTCAAGTGACTCGGCCACAAGGGGGAGCCTTGACATATTCTTTAGAAACATCCTCAAATATGGCCATAAAAATATTTTGTTCCTTACACTTGTTCCTAATAAAATATTTTTCATCACAATTATAACAAAGGCCCTTGAGTTTTTGTTCAACCATTTCTCCCCTGGTCAATTTCTGGACATTTAGTGGAGTGGAAGGAGGAGTGGAAGGAGGAGTGGAAGTGACTGGTTTAGGGAGAGGAATGAAGTAGGTTTTTCTGGTTTGAGAAGATACAACTTGTTATTCTTCCTTAGCTCTTTTAGTAGCTTCCACCCAACTTTGAGGGTGAGCCATGAAGATGTGGGCACATATCTCATCCTTGAGGACATTGATAAAGAATTCTAAAAAAAAAAACATCAGGCATGCCCTCTTTGAGGAAAGCCAATCCCTCAAAATAAACTATAAAGTCTTCCACTATGACATATTGTTTCAACTTTGTCAAATGACCTAAATGGTTCGTGTCAGTGTCAAAGCGTTCATAAATTTCTGCAAAAAATTGTGTCCAAGCCACATACCCTTGGTGTGCATTTTTTCTCCATTTCCACCATTGTCAACGTTCCAGATCTAGATGGAGAACACCATAACTTAGTTTGTACAAATCATCAGTAATGTCGTACAAAGAGAAATAGTGTTCCATTTGAGTGGCCTAAGTTTGGGATCCGATCCATCAATATTTTTCACCTCCACGCGAGGGGGACGTAGGTCCTGCAGAAAGTGGTAAGGAGGAAAAGAGGTGGACTGGGAGGATTCAGAACCTTCAAGTTTATAAGGTGTGGAAGAAGAGAAAGGATCTTGGGTGGGATTAAATAAGGTGATTAAAGTGTTCACTATGTCTTGCAATTGCTAACAGGTGGCGGTCAATTGAGTGATAGATGTGGGAAGTGATTCGAGTGGGGCAAGCTAGGAGTTGATGTTACTAATACTGGAAATAATGGAAGAGATACCACTCCAAGTTTGTTCATGAGATTTGTCCAAGGTGGTGAGACATTGTTCCCAATCTTGGCTGCGAGTGTTGGCCATGGGGACGGGATTGAGGGAAAAGTAGGACCGCATAGAAATCAATTATTGGTGATTGGTACCACTATGATTTGTGCAAATAGAGGAATCCAATGGGTTCTTGGTACCACTATGATTAGTGCAAAGAGAGGAGTTCAATGGGTTCTTGGTACCACTACGACTGCACCTATCTTAATTAAGGATTTTTTCTAGCTTCTTTTAATTTCTTTTCACCTTTGCTTTCTTTTTAATAATAAGCTAGATTAAATTAACATCTCATCTATCTTAAATAAAACAACATGCTTATACAAAAAACACTGACCGATTTAGCTCTTCTTGTTCATTTTGTGATTTTCATTCTCATTAAGATGTTAGTTTGTTCAAAGCTTGTTTTTTTTTCTATTATATTTTTATCAAATTAGTTCTTATATTTTCTTGAAGTTTTCTTTGTTTAGTTTAGATTTGAATGGATTTTGAGTTTTTGGTTTTCCGAATAGAAAAATCAGATTTGGTTTGTTTTCTGTGTCTAGATTCCACACTGGGTTCAACAAAAGTTTCTAGTCTTTTAATTCTAAAATCTGATTTTTAAAGAGAAATCTTAAACAATATGTTTCTTTTATGCATCATATGAAAACATCCTAGAAATTCTCTCCTCTGATGATAAAATCAATTACACACTGTGCTGATAATTTCTCTAGAATTCTTTATCATTATTTAGGAAGCTCATATTCAACCCATTCAGTTGGCATCACATGATTTACTTTTGAAATAATTGGTTTTGGAAAAACTTGATACATCAGTTAGGCGTTGGTTAATTTCAAAACTTCTTACGCCATCCCGTGAATTTTAAGAAGTCTTCAGATATGATTTCCCATGTGTAGGTAATATATTTGAGATTGATTTAAATTAATATTGATCCCAAACTATGAGTTGACTGAGGGATAGGAGGTCTCATTATGAGACGACCTACCATGATCATAAGATATTTTTATAGTGACAATACCACTACTGGCCACCAAACTAGGGTAATGGATTTCAATTCTAAAACTATAAGACAAGGGTTCTCATGATGAGCCAACTTGTTCACTATGGGAAATTCAGTGAATGACACTGTCATCATCTGGTTACCAAGCCAAGATAATGATCTTCAATTGATATTTAATGAAGAAAATAAAACTAATGGATCTGCAAGTTAGATAAAACCCGTGCAGTCGAGACAAAAACATATACAATGGTTAAAAGGAAACCCTATCAAGGCTATGAATGCTTGCTGGTAGTAGTGACCATGCTTGTGGTATTGGAGTTTCCTCTTTATAACTGATTTTTTCTTTGATTATTGCGTTTTTCCCAAAACTAATTATTGGTAAAGTTTATTTGTTTTGTTTGTAATAAAAAATAAAATGGGATTACTTTATTTAGCTTCTAAATTTCGATAAAGAGAATCTAGATTTACAAAAAAACAACATTTTCTATTTTCACAAGAATCAAAGATTAAGTACTTTCTTGGTGATATAATATTTTGCATTTATGAAACATCTTGAGATTCTTTTCCTAAATATTTTATATTTTTCAGGTTACAAAGAAAAAGATAACTACTTCGTTCAACTGCTTCGTTCAATGTGTCGCCATTAGTTGGGCCCCAAAAAATCCCCTTAAATTTTAAAAAAAGGAATTAAAGGGCCCCCATTTTGACCTTGGAAAAAAACTACTTTTATTTTGCATTTGGATGAATCAATGATTTCTTTTGCCTTTTGCGTTATCATCCATTCTCTTGGTTTGTTGAGAATATCATGTGGTGGTATGATAAATCCACTAACATTTTTTGATGATGTGACTATCGTGTCACGTAAATTTGTTTTGGCACGTAATCCCTACATAAGTAATGGTGTTTGCATTTGTGAGTTTCTTTACTTTTGATTATTCATGAACTTATTTAAGGTAATTTCGTGCCTCTATTTTTGAGTTATATGATTATTCCATACTTTCAATAAGTTAACCTTGTTTCTTGACAAATTGAAATGATCTTTAAAGGTTTGATGATTGTTTTCGAAAAGGTATCTTTAATGATGCTCCATCAAATATTGTATTAGATTATCTAGCTCTCCTTGGGTTTTTTTATAATTTTTCAAAATACATTAATACATTGCCAAATTACATATAATATGCCAAATTACATATAAGATTTGATAATAAATAAATAAAATTTCCATATCACACATGGATATAGGGGTTGAGAAAGTTCAAAACATTTTTTATGTATGAAATTCATGAATACCAATGATCCACTATGGTTATAAATCAATGACATTAATTTATATAATCAAAATTGTATGAATGAATTTCGTTGGGACTACAAACAATAGGTTATGAATTGGATATTTATGAATATTCGATAATATGGTGATATTTGAACAAACAATAAGATTATTCGAGAGAACATTTCTCTATCATTATATTTACTTTAATATCACTCAAAATAACATTTTTTTTTCACTTATTAGTTGTGTGCTCAAGAGCACATTCGATTTGTTATCATGGTAATATCAATACACCCAATCACCATAAATTAAGAAGGATAACATCATGATACAAATTGGAGGCGAATGGTTAAAGTCATTAGTTTGTCAATAAAACTAAGTCACGGGAAAAGAGATCGATAATATAAAAAATAACCATCTCACATTTGGTTGCAAACATACATATGGTTGTGATTAAAGTTTATCACAACAAGGTAGAAGGGATAGCGTAATATCAACTTGAATTAAAAGATTATATAAGGAAAATATAATCGATAAAAGTTAGTTTTTGGTTTAAATTTATTTTTGATTTTATTGTTATAGATTTTGGTTTTATTCATAATTTTCAAACAACTACATAATCATCAATTTTGCAGCCTATATATAGAGAGAGGGGTTATTAATTATTGAGCATGGATTTGATCATGGCATGATTTTCTTATCTAAATACATTAATTATAATCGATCAAAACATAGCATTAGATCGATACAAATAATTTCTGAGAAACAACAAGTATGATTTGGAAACACATGCAAGAACATATATAAGTTTTTGTAGGACTGATTGTGATCAAATAGTAAATAATTTTTGGAAACCGTTGAAAACACATTTCCAGAACGGGTCCCTTTTGCTTACCCATGTGATTTTTTTTCCAAAATAATGCGTGATTTTAGAGATATCATGGGATATTTACAAGGAAACATTGAGATGGTAGAAATGGTTTGGTGATGCCGATACTATTTCTTCATTGAATAAATATATGGGTAAGATCAGATCAGAAAGCGGGGGCGAGGGGCTCTCCAAGAAATTCAGAGGAGGTCTTTTATGCATATTATTACTTTGTAAACTCTATCTTTTCAAAGGGTGTAGCGACGGAAGCTCAACCAACAGTTGATGGATCGACATTTTAATGAAGCAGTGATGTGTGGGATCTAAGAAGTGTTCTTCAAATATTTTTTATGAATTTCTTTGTTATAATAATAGAATTTATGAAGGTTACAGTTAAACAACAGATCCGTTAAATCCGTCAAGGATAATAGATTTGTTAAATCAGTCAGGGATAGTTACCTTAAATGAATTAGGTTACAGTTAAACAACCTCAGACTAGAATATTCCCTTCGAGTTGATGAGTGGTAAATATCGTCCATCAACAAATAACATTAGAAGGAGGGCCACCACTGGAAGGTTGCCCAAATTAGAGTTTCATTTTATTTTGATTATGTTTTTATGGATCTTTCCCAAATCCCTGCATGGGAGTATGATATTGCATTGAGCTTGAAATATCATTTACATGAACAATCAGAGAACTCACACACAAAGAGACATGAAGAACATACAAAACAGCTTGTCTATTGCATTAGAGGCATGAGTATTTATATAGTGGTGAGATGAGCTCCACCGTTGATTAGTTTCAAGATCAATGGCTAGAATTGCTTCTTCTAGATGTTTCTGGTTCTTTCAAGAGTTTACGAAAGTCGGTGCAGTTGGTGCATTTATTGCAAGCTTATCTCTGTCAACTATTGGACTGATTGTTTAATTAATTTCCAACACTCCCCCTTAATTAAACAACCTTTACAACACCTATCTTATCTCTACATATTACAAACTTAGCCTTCCCAAGAGGCTTTGTAAATATATCTGCAACATTATCATTTGTGTTGCAATACAATACATCAATTTCATTTGACTGTATTTTTCCTCTTACAAAATGATAGTGTGTCTCAATATGCTTTGACCTAGCATGATACACTGGGTTGTTTTCCAGTTTGATGGAACTTTGGTTGTCACATTGGATGATTGTTGGTACTTTTTGTTTTTCTCCACATCTTCAAGTATCCTCCTTAGCCAAATTGCTTCACAGGTGGCAGTGCATTATGCTTTGTACTCAGCTTCAGTGGCTGACAAAGAAATAGTTGGTCGTTTCTTACTGCTCCAAGACATGATCCTTGATCCAATACTAAATGCATATCCTATAGTAGACTTCCTGTCATCTGGATCTCCTACCCAATCAGAATCTGAGAAACATGTCAACTCAACATCAAAATCATTAGTATACTCAATACCAAAATCAATAGTCCCTTTCAAATATCGAAGGACTCTCTTTGTATCTTTCCAATGATTCTCATGGGGCTTAGCCATAAATTGGCTATGAATGCTAACTGAATATGCAATATCTAGTCTGGTTGTGGTGAGATAATTTAGACTTCCCACCAATTGTCGATACAAAGTACCATCCACTTATTTTGAGTCATCATTATTGTTGAGCTTAACATTTTGTTCTAATGGAGTAGACATTGGCTTACATGTGTTCATATTAAACCTTCTGAGTACCTCCATTGTATATTTTCTTTGTGTGATTAAGGTCTTACCATTTTCTCTCCATACTTCAAGACCTAAACAATAATGTAAATGTCCAAGATCCTTCATTTCAAACTATTGTGACAACTTTATTTTGATCTCTTCAATCATCCCAGTAGCACTTCCTATTATGATAAGATCATCCACATATAGAGAAATCAAAGCAATTTGACCATTTCTATCTTTCTTGATATCCAGGTTTGGATCACTTTTACTTTTTATAAAGCCTTGTTGAAAAAAAAATGTATCAATTTTCTCATACCAAGACCTAGGTGCATGTTTAAGTCCATATAAAGCTTTCTTCAACTTGCATACAAGATGTACTTTTCCTTTCTTTACAAACCCCTCTGGTTGAACAAGATAAACCTCTTCTTTTAATTCTCCATTCAAAAATGCTGACTTGACATCTAACTGATGCAACTGCCAATTGTTCTTGGTAGCCAATGCAATCATTAATCTAATAGTATTCATTTTTKCTACAGGAGMAAAAGTGTCTTCATAAYCTATCCCTTCTTTTTGTGAATAACCTTTGGCAACCAATCTAGCWTTKTATTTGTCTATACTACCATCARCATTAAATTTATATTTGAACAACCATTTTGATCCTATGGGGKTTTTGTTCTYAGRCAATTMTGTCAATTCCCATGTTTCATTTTTAATTATAGAGTCATATTCTTCCTTCATGGAATCCATCCATTCTTTGTGGTCTTTAGCTTGCTCATAATTTAAAGGTTCTACCACATTCATAGCTTGAGTTATTAATGCATAGTCTTTATACCTGACCGGGGTCTTAGATTATCTTGTTGTCCTCCTTAGTTCTTCACTTCTTTGTGGAGTTCCTTCACCTCTTCTAGGCGTGCTCTAGCTACTTGTAGAATCTACAATGCTTGGAGCTTCTCCTTGGACTTCTTCTTCTTTTTCATTATCATTTTCCTCATTTTCTCTAGGTAGATTCCACACATCATAATCATATTCTTTTCGTACTTCATCTGCATTTTCATGAAACAACACATCTCTACTTGCAAACACCTTATGATTGTTAGGATCAAACATCTTATAGGCTTTATATTATGTACAATAACCAATAAATATGCATTTGATTGCCATTGCATCAAGCTTTCTTCTATCTTCTTTTGGAATGTGAGCAAATGCTTTACTCCCAAATATTCTCAAGTGACTCACTTCTGGTTTATATCCATAAAAAGATTCAAAAGGTATTTTGTTCTCTAAACTTTTTGTAGGACTCCTATTCTTTAGATATACAACAGTACTAATTGCTTCAGCCCAAAAATCATTAGAAAGACTTTTACCTTTTATCATACTACGAGCACATTCAACCAAGGTTCTATTTTTCCTTTCTGCTACTCCATTTTGTTGAGGAGTATGTGGCACTGTAAACTTTTGTTGAATCCCATTATTTTTGCAATACCTGATGAATGCCCTTGATGTATACTTCCCTCCTTGATCTGACCTGAGAATCTTGATGCTCTTTCCTATTTGCTTTTCAACCATATTCTTGAATTCCTTAAAATATTCAAAGACATCACTTTTATTTCTCATGAAATAGACCCAAGTGTATCTAGTTCTATCATCAATAAAGATAAGGAAATAATATGCTCCTCCAAGAGATCTAGTTTGCATGGGTCCACAAAAATCAGTATGCACTAGTTCAAGAGTTTCTCGCTTTCTTTTGTCTATGTGCATAGGAAACTCTTCTCTATGTTGTTTTCCTAATGCACATCCTTCACATTCAACATGTTCACTTTTAAACATTGGAAGTCCTTCTACCATTTCTTTCTTCTGAAGCATCATAAGATCATTATGGTTTAGGTGTCCATACCTTTGATTCCATAACTCTTCCATTGGCATAGTTGTGGATGCCAATGCTTGATGATCCCTCCTTGTAACATCAAGCTTATATAGTCCTCCAACTCTAAATCCTCTTGCAATGACTTTGTAGTGATCCTATATGTCTTTCACCACACACTGTGACTTAACAAATTCAACTTTTAGATCTTGATCTGCAATGGTGGATACCTAAATTAAATTCTTCTTTATCCCTGGCACATACATTACATTATGGATTTGTTTCACCTCACCAGTAGGTAAAGTCACAGATACATCTCCATACCCTTTAATTTCATGTGACCTATAATCTCCTAGATAGATCTTATGAGCATCATTAATGTTTTCATGATATGTATCAAACCAATTCCTATTACATGACATATGAATTGAAGCACTAGAATCAATAAACCAGGCATTAGCATCATCAGTGTCTGCTGATAAAGAAGCATCATAAACAAACAACTTGAGATTTTTGAAATCATCACATACTCTGACACCTTTATCAACAAAATTTCCTGAATGTTTGTTATATTTGGACTCATTAAACTTCCTCCTGCTACAATCCTTAGAATAATGTCCAAACTTACCACAATAGTAGCATCCTTCATTCTTCTTCACATTTGCGTTTGTGTTTGGTGGTGCCCTGCCATTATCTGGTTTTGAATGTGGCCTTCCTTCTTTATTTCTCCTCCATGACTTTCCTCTGTAGGTTTGTTTCCCTTTCGCCACCAATGCCAGATCTAAATTGTGAGATCTTCCATTGAGATTCTTTCTGCGCTCCTCCTCTTGCAGAAGAATACCTGTCAATTCATCAAAAGTAGGGGCCTTTTCCCTAGCTGCAAGACTAGTAATGAACATTTGATATTCATCCAACATGCCATTTAATGTGATAGTGACTAGGTCAGTACTAGAAATCTTTTCACCAATATCTCATAGCTTATCTTTCAAATATTTGATTCTAGAAAGAAAGTTATTGATATTTTCATTCTCCTCCATCTTAATTGAAAGAAGCTTACTCTTCAAAAATAATACACGGTTTGTGTTCGTTTTCTCATACAAACCTTTAAGTGTCTCCCAAGTTTCATGGGATGTTTTGCATTCCCTAATGTGTGGGATGATATTGTCCTTGACAGACATCCTCAATAGCACCTTTGCTTTAGTCTCTCGTCGCTCCCAATCTTGAACTGAGGCTGCTGGGGCTACTGGTTTTGCTTCATCTCCACATGCAATCAACGAAACATTGTATCCTTCCATCAACATCTGCAACTTAAACTTCCAATTGACATAATTTTCCCCATCTAACTTATTTGATTCATTTATATATGAATCTGTCATGATATTTGTCATCTTTAAAATACACTAAAATCCCTTTAAAATGATCTAGGCCTTTTAGAAGCCAATGTAGAAACTCTATACCAATCAATAATTAAAATTGTGACCCCAATCACAATATCATCTCATCTTCACAAGATACACATGTTGAACCCTTACAAATAAACAGACCTTTTAGATTAACTCACTACCACCATTACATTATTCAATAAATGATATGTTAAAATTAACTTTCCATTCACTTAAATCCAACACCAAAATTACCACCACTATAAAACAAAATTACTTTCTACTTCCAAAATTACCACAACCACTTTTATTTTCTTACGTCTTCCAAAATTCAACCATTAAAAAAAAACTTCTCTCATCCTTTACACAATACAAAGAACTTCTTTCACCAAATCTTCCAACATTCACCCATAAAAGGATAAAAACTTCCTTTTTACTGAAATTTTCCAACCATTCGAAAATATCTTCCAACCATTCAAAAAATATGTAAAAAAATTCTATTTACTGAAATTTACTAGCTTATACCTTCACCTTCAATGCCTCTTAAAAAATTGAATGCCTGGACTCCAATAGCCCCAAGAGTCTATGACTCACCCTCAGACATGGAGCAACAAATAATCTGATTGACTGAATCTCCTTCACGTTTAGAGCAGACATGAACCTCCTTCGCAAACTCTGTCTCACGTCAAACAATAGTGACAGCTCTCAACACTCTTTTGGCTCTTATGACCCTCACAACTCTTAGACCTCACTGCTCTTTAACACAGGTCAACACACCTCACAGTGCTCACGATTCTCAGGCCTCTCCACCTCACACGGCCCTCACAACTCTCTTGGCTCTGATACCAAATCAGAGAACTCACACACAGAGAGACATGAAGAACATACAAAATAGCTTGTCTATTGCATTAGAGGCATGAGTATTTATATAGTGGTGAGATGAGCTCCACCGTTGATTAGTTTTAAGATCAATGGTTGAAATTTCTTCTTCTATATGTTTCTGGTTCTTTCAAGAGTTTATGGAAGTCGTTGTAGTCGATGCATTTATTGCAAGCTTATCTCTATCAACTACTGGACTGGTTTTTTAATTAATTTCTAACATGAACTCCCAAGAAACACAATTGACAGTTTGTCGAAGTTCGATGGTGAATGCAATATTTCAGTGATTGAACACATTAGGAAATATGAATCTGTTTTATGTTTACTAAAATTTTTCATAGTGATGTAGATTGCAGATTGTTTCCTTTCACACTCGAAGGTAAAGTTTCTGACTGGCTTAGTTTTTTACCTCTTAATACAATTCATAGCTGGTCAGAGTTCAAAAATGTTTTTGAAGATTCTGTTTTAACTAAAATTTATCAAAAACCGAGTCAAATGAATGTACATACTGGAAAATCCATCTGAGATTTTAATACACATTTTCGGCAAGTCTATTATAGCTTACACAAAGATGGCATACCTTCAACAAGAATCACTTTTTGTTGGTATGTTAAATATGTTCCTAAGACCATAGCTATGTTCATTTTGTGTGAATGGATACAAAATTTTAATGAAGTATGCAAATATTCCCAATATCTAGAGAAATAATTAAAAAGGTATCCTTTAGAACTTTTCCCTTCTTCTCTTTTATGTGATAAAGAAACTATTGAAGAGAAGTCAGATTTTGAAGAAAGAAAGAAAGAAAGAAAGAAAAACTAAAAGATATTTTACAGAATTTGGAAAAGATAGTTCAAAATTTCTTGGATACAAAAATAAGATCAGTTGCAAGTTATAATCATGAATTTTCTTCTCCAAATGTGTTTCACTTCTTCTCTTTATTGTTTGAAACCTCAATCTGAAATTTTAGAAGAGAGTGTTAATCCAGATTCTTCAGATCTATTTAATGAACAATTTGCATGGTCTAACTTTGAACAATTGACATTTTCTCAACTTGATCTTAACAATCTAATATTGAATGAAAGTGAATATTTAATAAACTATGAATAAGATTTATCATCTATTTCCAGTAATCTAAAAAGTCCCTTTTCCATAATTGATGAAACGATGGATCCTAAAATGGAAAATCTTGAACAAACTAATTGTCCTCTAGATTTCAAAAAACATATTTGTTCGCACCCAATTCGTCACCTGGTGAGCAAATCGAGGGTTCTTACATGCCCTGTTGGGTCTTGCAGAGCATGACAGCTGTGGAGGAAAGGGTTAGAGAATACAAGACAAACTACAAGAAAGAATTAAATAAAAACAAACTAAAACTGTGAACATATGGATAAAGAAACAATAAACACAAAAAAGACACTGATATCACCAATGGTTTTGAGCTGGTCTATTGATGAAATCAGAGCACGATGAAGGAAGGGAACTGTGGTTCCTTCTTCCCCCAAAGGAAGGCTCTTGAGGCCCTCACGAACTTGCTTTCCTTACAATGAGAAGAAATGAAACTGATAGTGAAAGAACTCCCAGCACATCCGCTCAATGGAGAGGCAAATGGCTCTATGAGATGTTGTCGATGTGTTATCGTCAAAGAATGAGCCCTTGACAATCTTAGCAGCATAACAATATTTGAAATTCCTTGCGAAAACAATGTTCCTTCATGGCTTTTTATAGCAGATCATCGGGCGATTATGTAACCTCTTCAAAGTGTGAATAGGGGCTCTTTAGGGCTTAATTAGGTCTTAGACCCACCAACTCTGCAGATTCAGCTCGGATTTGGGAGTCAAATCAGATTGGGAGCTGGTCCGAAAGTGGTTGGGAGGCCGGCCAATTCAATAAATGCGTCGTATTAGTAGGTGTGCGGGTGTTTGCGTTGACAACCGCACGTCATGCGCGCATGCGCGCATCATACGTTTTTGTCCTGCGCATGTGCGCGCGCACCAAACTATTGTAAAGCGCCCTTCAATTTTTGGTTACTTTGTATAGTTTTTGACCCTTCTGGAATGCTGTAAAATTAATTCAGTGCCCTGAATGAGTTCATTGTTGTTTTGACGATGCAGAGTTCTTGTTTCCATGTGCGGATGAAATTTCAGTGATAACAGATGCCCCCTGATGGATGAGGTTAGGAGCATACGTATAGCCGAAATCCATCAATGTTTCTTCTACTGAGAATGTTGTTGTAAGGGAAAGCAATAGTGGGACCGTTCGGAGCGATCCGTTGGAGAAAAAAGGAACCGGTAGGACTCGACCTTATGAGAGTTGTGCAAAAAAATATACAACTGTGTACAAACGAGGCGGGCATGCCCCATGCTCGTGTTATGTAACTCTGAAAAAATATGACGGAAGTATTGGTGTAGACAACTGCAGCGCCCTCGGGGGAGGTAATGATAAAGGCAGAAGACAATTCTGCAACGGAACATACTCTGAATAATAGGCAATGATCACGGTAATAAGCAGTGACGATGATGTGGGCATTGATGGCCCTACCAAGTTCAGAGGTCTTCGGAAAATGACAAAAATAACTGCAATAGTCGCAAAGTAAGACCCACCATAACATGAGAGAGTGTTGGCGTCGAATGTTATGGGGGC
>ML789493.1:38802-49819 GCA_009831015.1 Picea engelmannii | reverse complement strand
GGGCCCGTTACAAACCTTTAAACTCTCCTAGTTTTTTGATCTAAGAAAGCAGAAATTCAAACACTATCCTAGCTTTGTTGACATGTGGGCATGTATGGGCCCGTTACAAGAATGTGTTTGAAAAATGAAACTAAGAGGGGTCCTGAAAGGGCCGTTGTCCTCTCCTAAAAGTTTTTGAAATTTTGTTAAGGGAGATGAGATTGTTTTCACAATCTCTTTCTGATTCTCAAGATCGCTTGATTGCGCAAGAGAAGAGCATACTCAAGGATTGCTACTCTAACTTCGAGTCCCAAATGTGATTTAGATGTGATTTAAAAATTGACGTGTTCCTTAGATTATAAATCAAAGCAAGCCATCCATGTGGCAGAAAGCAAATAAGGGAAAATGCTTTTTATCCACCTAAGTGCTTATGTTTGTTTGACTATCCCCTTTATAAGTTGAGGGGTCTAAGTGGTGCAGTATTTAGAGCATGCATAACATCATTCTTGAGAAGGAAAATGACTTTCCCCACATCCAAAAAACCTTACAATGTGAAATTTAGTTCAGATGCGCGGCCTCTAGTGTAGACAGAGGCACATATGGTGCACGCGCGCTGAAAGTCTTGAGAACTAAAGCGCATGCACAGGGAGAACGTGTTGTGCAGGCGCATGCACGCAAGATGTGCGTCTGTGGGGTGGAATACCCGTGCGCCTGTGACAAGTGACCGAGAAAGAAAATCCGGATGTATTTTTCTCAATTCTCCTGTGAATTGACTGGTTAGCAGGTCGGCGGAGGCCGGTTTGTGTCCCTGCAAGTTAAGAAAACCAAAAGGAAAGCAAAATAAACCCAAATGAGGGAGGAATTGATCACTACTCCCCAGTGGAGTCGCCAGTCGGTTCGCACCCAATTCGTCACCTGGTGAGAAAATCGAGGGTGCTTACATGCCTTGTTGGGTATTGCAGACCATGACAGCTATCGAGGAAAGGGTTAGAGAATACAAGACAAACTACAAGCAAGAATTAAATAAAAACAAACTAAAACTGTGAACATATGGATGAAGAAACAATAAACACAAAAAAGACACTGATATCACCAATGGTTTTGAGCTGGTCTATTGATGAAATCAGAGCATGATGAAGGAAGGGAACTGTGGTTCCTTCTTCCCCCAAAGGAAGGCTCTTGAGGCCCTCACGAACTTGCTTTCCTTACAATGCGAAGAAATGAAACTGATAGTGAAAGAACTCCCAGCACGTCCGCTCAATGGAGAGGCGAATGGCTCTATGAGATGTTGCCGATGTGTTATCGTCAAAGAATGATCCCTTGACAATCTTAGCAGCATAACAATATTTGAAATTCCTTGCGAAAACAATGTTCCTTCATGGCTTTTTATAGCAGATCACCGGGCGATTATGTAACCTCTTCAAAGTGTGAAAAGGGGCTCTTTAGGGCTTAATTAGGTCTTAGACCCGCCGACTCTGCAGATTCAGCTCGGATTTGGGAGTCAAATCAGATTGGGAGCTGGTCCGAAAGTGGTTGGGAGGCCGGCCAATTCAATAAATGCACCGTATTAGCAGGTGCACGGGTGTTTGCGTTGACAGTCGCGCGTCGTGCGCGCATGTGCGCATCATACGTTTTTGTCCTGCGCATGTGCACGTGAACCAAACTATTGTAAAGCGCCCTTCAATTTTTGGTTACTTTGTATAGTTTTTGACCCTTCTGGAATGCTGTGAAATTAATTCAGTGCCCTGAATGAGTTCATTGTTGTTTTGACGATGCGGAGTTCTTGTCGCCATGTGCAGACGAAATTTCAGTGATAACAATATTGTTGATCCTACTCATTTTGATAAATATGACTTTGAATATACTTTATCTTCATCTTTTAATTTTAGTTGTTATGGAGAACATGAGAATGATAAGTCTTTAGAGTCCGAGTTGACTGAAATCAAGAATGAGTTTCAAAATATTTATTCTAAATACACTCTTTCTAAAAATGAAAATTTGAATGAAATGCCATTAATATTAAATAATTTGAAACCTTATGGGCTTATCTATTTAAAGGACAAGAACCAACATTTAAACAGTAATCATGAAGATAAAATTTATACTTATCATTTTCACGACTCTAATCCATATGTTTTATTTCAATCGAATAACAATCATACCTTCTTAAAAGAAACATTCTCCACTTTTGAAATTCTAAATAATGATTTTGATGAGTTTATTTTTAATCCCAATTTTGAAAATTTCCAACTCGATTTTTACGATCCAATTCATTTATGGTTGGAAGAAACCTTTTTGAACAACTTTTCAAGTGATTTTGCATTTTTTGTAAATAAGAAAATTCATTTATTTTTTCTATTTTTTGGATTTTGATTGTTACAATGTTTATTACTAATGCATGATTTGTTCACTCTTACAGGTTTCAAGTTATTTCTTTGGTTGCTTTGGAAGTTTGAATTTAATTAGTTATTATTGGTTATTTGAGTAGTTTAAAGTAGGTTTATAGTAGAATACCTTTTCTTTTATTTTTCACTTTTTATTTGAATGATGCAGTTATGAAGACACTTGTATATCAAATGCACAAGGTGAGCCATCATCTGAACACTGTCAAGGAAGTCCACTTTAAATTGATCTTCTCTTTGTTTTTTCTTAAACATTTCCTTTACAAATCACATTATCATGATGAAATGTTTTAAAACATTATGAAAATTGAATAATTTAAAGAGATAAGGGAGTTGAACTTTACACTTACATCAATTTAACCTTGATGTAAGATTTTGTGGCGATGCCTTACTGCTACACCTAACTGGCATGTCTTAATTAAGGAATTTTTTTAGCTTCTTTTAATTTCTTTTGACCTTTGTTTTATTTTTAATAATAAGTTGGATTAAATTAAAATCGCATATATATTAAAGAAATCAACACGCATATACACAAAACATTGAACAATTTAGTTCTTCTTGTTCGTTTTGTGATTTTCATTCTCACTGAGTGATGTGCTCGGACAGATGATAGAGACCAAAAGCACCTAAATAATTGTTTCTCATATGTATCCAGCTTTGCCTCGTTTCAAACAACAACCAACGAACAGGAAAGTTTCATGTCGGTCTCTGGCAACCAGGTTCAGCCGTATCGTTCCTAGAGGCTTTCTGTCAAGAATCTCCCATTCTTCGTCCTTCATGGCCGCCGGCTTCTTTGCTACTCCACTCAATGGGAGGAATAGATCCTTCTGATATAAATAGTATTCCATCTGCATCTTCCATAACTGGTAGTTTTGGCCATTAAATTTCTTCACCCTAAACTTTCCATCTTCTAACATTGCTCCCACTCGAACTAGGAACCCTCTTTTCCTGCGAGTTACCTTACGCTCTGATACCAGTTGTTAGAAAAACAGGACCACGGAGCAATAAAATAAAACAAATGCAGGAACAAAACATAGAAGACACACAATACAAGAGAGACACAGATTTACGTGGTTCACCTAGTGTGGGCTACGTCCAGTAGAGAAATTTCCAGGTCCTTCCTTTATTATTATCCAACAAATGAAGGGATACAGCCTACTGCAAAACCCGTTGTAACTTCCTCTTCTTTCTCTCATAGTCTCCTCTCTTAGAATACAATATTCAACATCATCCATAGCCGCAATACATTTCCCTCATAAAAGAGGGTTTCCTTCTAGGGCAAAAAAGCCTAACATAATCTCTGTTGTTAGATCTGCGACCTTATAATGAACGGTCCAGATTTACAATGAAATTACAATATACTTTTAGAAGACAATTTTTTCTTTAGGGGCTTCGCCCCCGAACCCCCGCTTTCCCCTAGACCTCGCAGAGGGGGTACCCCCCCTTTGCACTCCCCTGCGTGGAAGAGTGTACATACTTTTGGGGTGTAAATACTTGATGGGGTATAAACACGACTGAAAGCAAGGACCTCTAAATCAAGAAGATAATCAAGCTCCACAACCAACACAAAAAAAATAGCTTGTCTATTGCATTAGAGGCATGAGTATTTATACAGTGGTGAGATGAGCTCCACTATTGATTAGTTTCAAGATCAATGGCTGGAATTGCTTCTTCTAGATGTTTCTGGTTCTTTCAAGAGTTTACGGAAGTCGGTGCAGTCAATGCATTTATTGCAAGCCTATCTCTATCAACAACTAGGTTGGTTGTTTCATTAATTTCTAACATGAACTCCCAAGAAACACTTGATAGTTTGTCGAAGTTCGATGGTGAATGTAATATTTCAGTGATTGAACACATTAGGAAATATGAATCTGTTTTATGTTTACCAAATTTTTTCATAGTGATGTAGATTGCAGATTGTTTCTTTTCACACTTGAAGGTAAAGTTTCTGACTGGCTTAGTTTTTTACCTCTTAATACAATTCATAGCTGGTCAGAGTTCAAAAATGTTTTTGAAGATTCTGTTTTAACTAAAATTTATCAAAATCCAAGTCAAATGCACGTACACACTGGAAAATCCATTTGAGATTTTAATACACATTTTCGGCAAGTCTATTATAGCTTCCACAAAGATGACATACCTTCAACAAAACTCACTTTTTGTTGGTATGTTAAATATGTTCCTAAGACCATAGCTATGTTCATTTTGTGTGAATGGATACAAAATTTTAATGAAGCATGCAAATATTCCCAAGATTTAGAGAAATAATTAAAAAGGTATCCTTTAGAACTTTTCCCTTCTTCTTTTATGTGATAAATAAACTATTGAAGAGAAGTCAGATTTTGAAGAAAGAAAGAAATAAAGAAAAACTAAAATTTGGAAAAGATAATTCAAATTTTTTTGGATACAAAAATAAGATCAGTTGCAAGTTCTAATCATGAATTTTCTTCTCCAAATGTGTTTCACTTCTTCTCTTTATTGTTTGAAATCTCAATCTGAAATTTTAGGAGTGTTAATCCAGATTCTTTGGATCTATTTAATGAACAATTTGCATGGTCTAACTTTGAACAGCTGACATTTTCTCAACTTGATCTTAACAATCTAATATTGAATGAAAGTGAATATTTAATAAACTATGAATACGATTTATCATCTATTTCCAGTAATTTAAAAAGTCCCTTTTCCATAATTGATGAAACGAATGATCCTAAAATGGAAAGTCTTGAACAAACTAATTGTCCTCCAGATTTCAAAAAACATATTGTTGATCCTACTCATTTTGATAAATATGACTTTGAATATACTTTATCTTCATCTTTTAATTTTAGTTGTTATGGAGAACATAAGAATAGGCCGAGTTAACTGAAATCGAGAATGAGTTTCAAAATATTTATTCTAAATACACTCTTTCTAAAAATCAAAATTTGAATGAAATGTCGTTAATATTAAATAATTTGAAACCTTATGTGTTTATCTATTTAAAGGACAAGAACCAACATTTAAACATTAATCATGAAGATAAAATTTATACTTATCATTTTCAAGACTCTAATCCAGATGTTTTTTTTCAATCGAATAACAATCATACCTTCTTAAAAGAAACATTCTCCACTTCTGAAATTCTAAATAATGATTTTGATGAGTTTATTTATAATCCCAATTTTGAATATTTCCAACTCGATTTTTACGATCCAATTCATTTGTGGTTGGAAGAAACCTTTTTTAACAACTTTTCAACTGATTTTTCATTTTTTGTAAATAAGAAAATTCATTTATTTTTTCTGTTTTCTGGATTTTGATTGTTACAATGTCTATTACTAATGCATGATTTGTTCACTCTTACAAGTTTCGAGTTATTTCTTTGGTTGCTTTGGAAGTTTGAATTTAATTAGTTGTTATTGATTATTTGAGTAGTTTAAAGAAGGTTTATAGTAGAATACCTTTTCTTTTATTTTTCACTTTTTATTTGAATGATGCAGTTATGAAAACACTTGTATATCAAATAAAACTAATGGATCTACAATCTACATAAAACCCCTGTAGTCGACACAAAATCCTCTGAGGCTATGAATGCCTACTGGTAGGAATGGCCATGTCTGTGGTATTGGAGTTCTCTCTTTATAACTAACTATTTCTAAGATTATTTTGTTTTTTCGATAACTAATTATTAGTAAAGTTTATTTGTTTTGTTTGTAATAAAATATAAAATGAGATTATTTTATTCAACTTCTAAATTCTAATAAAGAGAATCTAGATTTATTAAAAAACAACAATTGTTATTTTCATAATAATCAAAGATTAAATACTTTCTTGGTGATATAATATTTTTCATTTATGAAACATCTTAAGATTCTTTTCCTGAATATTTTATATTTTTCAGGTTACAATGACAAAGATATGCTTCACCCAATGTGTTTCCATTTATTGGCCCCAACAAATCCCCTTAAATTTTTAAAAAATTTAAAAAGCCCCCATTTTTACCTTGGAAAGAAACTTCTTTCATTTTGCATTTTTTTGTTTTTCCTAGTGTGAGAAGATGAATCAATGATTTATTTTGGTTTTTGTGTTATCATCAGTTTTCTTGGTTGTTGAAAAGATGATGTGGTGGTATGATAAACCCAATAACAATTTTTTTTGATGATGTGATTATCATGTCACGTAAACTTGTTTTATCGTGTAATCCACATAAGTAATGGTGCTTCTATTTGTGATTTTGTTTACTTTCGATTATTCATGAACTTATTTAAGGTAATTTCATGCATTTTTCATGATTATTCCGTACTTTCAATAAGGTAACTTATTTCTTGATAAATTGTAATAATCTTTAAAGGTTTGATGATTGTTGTTCAAAATTCATCTTTAATGATGCTTCATTAAAGTAATTATTGTGTTAGATTAGGTAACTTTCATTGTTTTTTTTTATAATTTTTCAAAATACATTAATACCTTTCCAATTTAAAGGTTTGATGATTGTTGTCCAAAAATCATCTTTAATGATGCTCCATTAAAGTAATTATCGTGTTAGATTAGCTGGCTTTCATTGGTTTTTTTTATAATTTTTCAAAATACGTTAATACCTTTCCAAATTACATATAAGAGTTGATAAAAAATAAATAAAATTTCCATATCACACATGGATATAGGGGTTCAAAGTTCATAACATTTTTTTTTAATGCAATTCATGAATATCAATGATCCACTATGGTTATAAATCAATGACATTCATTTATAGAATATTTAGGAATATTCGATAATTTGGCGATATTTGAACAAGCAATAAGATTATTCCAGTCCAGAGAGAATTTAACTATCATTATATTTACTTTAATATCACTGAAAACAACATTTTTTTTCCACTTATTAGTTGGGCGCTGAAGAGTACATACGATTTGTTATCATGGTAATATCAATACACCCAATCACCATAAATTTAGAAGGAGAACATCATAATACAAATTGGAGGCGAATGGTTATTTAGTCATTAGTTTATGAATAAAACTAAGTCATGGGAAATGAGATTGATAATACCAAAAATAACCAGCTCACATTTGGTTTCAAACAGACATATGGTTGTGATTAAAGTTTATCACAACAAGGTAGGGATAACGAGTATCAACTTGAAATTTGTAGAATTTAAAGATTATATTTTAAAAAAAAATATAACCAAGAGTGGTTAGTTTTTAATTTAAATTCATTTTTTATTTATTTTTCTATATATTGTTTTATTCACAATTTTTAAGAATCTACAGAATGATCGATTATGTAGCAACTCTTTATATATATATATATATATATATATATATATATTAAAAAGCCTAATTATATTCATCTAGAGAGAACTAAATTACATTCTATAGGTGCATTTAGCACGACTCATGCATGGGTAGAAAGATCCCAAGGGGAAAAAAAAATGGCTTGGATGCCTTAAATAAAATGAAAAAGCAAGAATTGGAAATGAACCCCAAACTGAGCCGGTAAAAACCCAAGAATAGATATCCCGTGACAGGAATAAACCCAAATATGCATTCTCAAGAGACCCAAGAGGCCGGAAGGACCATGTGAGAGAGGTCTGATATCCTCATATCAACAAGATGAGAAAGCAACAACATCGATGGAGACCTCGACCAACATGAGACCATAAAATGCACACCCTCTCAACAGGACCTCAAAGTGTCAACTTACAACATCGCACTCCAAAGACAGGATTTCAAAGATCTGGCACAACCCATGTCAATTGGAGGAAATGAGACATCAATAACCCCCAATAGGATTCAGATCTGAGCATACATCAAACCCTGAACAACCAAAGAAACTTGAGAGAGGAACCACAAACCCAAAGTAGATAAAAGCAAAAGCACCCACACGAGGAATCAATCCCATATCTCCGCTCCCATGACGGATGAACCACCAACTACTCCATAAGAAAACTTCAACCCAAAACTGAAGAAGCAAGCACTATGATCGCGACACCACTCGAAGGAGGGATGGATCTGGGAACACAACTCTATCTAAGGAAGCGAAAGGTTCATGGAGAAGACACAACATCCCTAGGAGAAGCTTCTGCTAGAATCCACTAACCATTGGCATCAACCAGAGAGAGCTCGAACCGCACACAAAAAACACGATGGGGAGAAAAGGACCGCCTCGCATGTATAATCTGAGAAGAAAAAATCCATGATAGAGAGAAACTTTGGGGAGAAAGAGTCTTTCGGGCAAAGGAGGTTGTAGGAATAAACAAACC
Organism: Picea engelmannii; assembly: GCA_009831015.1. Lineage (NCBI taxonomy): Eukaryota > Viridiplantae > Streptophyta > Pinopsida > Pinales > Pinaceae > Picea > Picea engelmannii. Next base: position 41,197 of record ML789493.1, on the reverse strand, counting down.
CGGGCAACAGGAGATAAAGAGAGAGGGGCTTGTGGCCAAGGAATTCTTTTCGCAGACCCGAAATTTAATTTGTTATTAATTTGTTTTATTTTTGTTTCATTGGTTTCTATTATCAATTATTGAGTACGGATTTGATCATGGAATGAATTTACTATCTAAATACATTCAAGATATAACATTTGATCACTACAAATAATTTATGAGAAACAACATATATAATTTCGAAATGCGTGCAATAATAAATAGACGTTTTTGCGAGATTGAATGCAATCAAATATTGAAGAATTTTTGGAAACTGTTGAAAACCCATTTCCAGAATGGGTCACTTTGGCCTAATCATGATATTGTTTCTAAAACAACTTGTGATTTCAAAGATATCATGGGACATTTCCCAAGAAAAATTGAGATGGCATAAATGGTTTGGTGACACCCAGACTATTTCTTCATTGAATAAATATATGGGCAAGTTCAGATCATAAGGGGGATCTCCAAGAAATTCAGAGGAGGATTTTCATACTTTTATTCATATTATTACTTTGTAAACTTTGTCTTTTCAAAGGGAATAATGATGGAGGCTCAACCAACAGTTGATGGATCAATATTTTAATGAAGCAATGATGTATGAGATCTGAGAAGTGTTCTTCAAATATTTTGTATGTATTTCTTTATTAGAATAACATAAGTTACGATCATTTATTTAAATCACTGTTTTATGTGAGTTGAATGAAAGATGAACTTTTATTTCGTTCTTTCATTTCTCTCTCATAATTTTAGTCTTTTGAAATGTTTATTTTTCTCAAGATTGGTATTTCTATATAAATTGATCTATTCAACTGTAAACTAATTCAAATATTTGCATATTTCTAAAATTTATTGTAATTCTTTCATCATTTTATTTTTATGTCTTACATTAACTTATGAACTATGTGATGATCAAATAGTTGAAAGTTTTTAAAAAAAAAAATTGCTTATTAAAAATTTCATTCATAAATTCAAGATGAATTAATTTTAGATTAATCTTTCTCCCGCGAGATAGGTAACTAGTTTTGTTCTTTCATTATTGGTGTTTGTTGAATGTAAATATTTAGTACAATGATTTACTTTAAATGCTTTTTCCATTCAAACTAAATCATATCATAACTTACATTCATGTTTATGTCAATTATTATATTTAGTTTGGTTTTAATATATTTGTTTTAATTAGGATATTTAAATAATGTTTATGTATTAGATTTAAATTTCATCTCATTTTTAAATTGGCCTCATAATTAATGCCCGTGAGACTTTCCATTTCACAAGACTTTCTTTGAAAGATTGCACTTGTATATTTTGTAATTAATTTAACTCGGTAAATATTGTAAATAATGTAAATAGTTAGAAGTTTTATTTTGTATTTTAGATAGATACCTTCATCGGCTAGTAGAGTAGTTAAACCCGTCAGGGATAGTTACCTTAAATGACATAGGTTACACTTAAACAACCTCAGACTAGACTATTCCCTTTCAGTTGACGAGTGGTAAATATCGTCTATCAACAATGCCCAATAGGGGTGTTAGGAAGGGATTCGGTCCATGAGAAATAAATTTTGCAGAAACATGATAGGTATGACTGTGATCAAGGTGAAGAGAGAAATCCAATGGGATAGGTCTCAAATAATGGTGTTGACAAGATCCAGACTTTTGTTTTTACTCATGTGTAGTTATACTCCAATATGAATAGTACTGTAGTGATGAAATGACCAAATGCTTAATAGGAAGTGTAACATCTCTCTATTGTGAGCATGTTATCCCTGATATCTAGGGATAACTAGGAGATCATGTCTCGAGGCCCACATGGTCCTAGACATGGAGTACCGAGAGCGGGATTGACTTGAGCATGGCCCTGGAGGGCCCATCTTTCTTCTTTCTTCGCCAGACTTGTCCTGTCAGCAGTAGCAGTTTCCATCACCACCGGCCTGGGCCTGTATCGAAGAGGACTCTTGCTCCATGAGGTAATTGGTCCCAGGTATTATGGTATGTGTCATATTTGATTGTTATAACCTTGTTATATATGCATTAGGTTCCTTTCATTTCTGATGACTGCTTGGATCTTACACTAATCCGCTTGACCATTGTTGGGGTGATTGATTGGGTAACTTAGTAAGCCGATATTCATGGGTTTTGGTTAGCCACCGAGGGGGATTTGCAGAGCCATCGTCCGCTCCCACCATCTTATCATATTTACTTCTTATACCCCGATCATCCATCCCATTTCCCTAGTCTGGCCATTAGGATGACCTTTGAGGGTTACATATTGTCTTGTGGGAAGAAGGGGCTAAAGGCCCAGGGGGTAAAAGCAGCTGGTAAAAGATAAAAGCCATAGGAAATAAAACCTAGAGATGCTTCGCCCAGGGGAT
>ML789493.1:0-14456 GCA_009831015.1 Picea engelmannii | reverse complement strand
CTAGAATCCTTATCCATTTTTCAACTCTTTAATGAAAATAAAGAAATTACATTTATGTGAGACTCTAGGTCTTCTCTGATTTTCTTGACCTTGATCAAGTCATGAATGAACTCGTTTTCCCTGAGCCTATGCTCCTGCATCATGTAACTCCTTGTTTTTGACCTCCTTAGGGTATATATAGATTATTAAATATAAATGAAAGTATTTTTTATGAGAAAAGGGTTGGCTTCATGAGCCAAGAGAGGAGAGAGTTGGAGGAGCAATTTTAGTTGCTCATTTGTAAGTCTAAAGACTTGTTTGTAATGACATTTTCTTCCATTAAAGATTCATGAGAGTTGTTATCAAATTGTCTTCTCTGTTTTTCCATTTCTGTTAGGGTCCTAACCTACACATAGGTAGAACAATATATTCAGATGTAATAAAGGTAAATATTAATAAGGCCTTACAATAAAATAGAATAAGGTGGATGTAAGAATACCTAATAGAAGCTTTCGCTTATATAAGGATCTTCCTCTAGATGCTTCTTTTTAGTATAAATAGGAGTCGAGGGTATGAGAACCCTATCTTGGATATTATTGTAATAGAGCTCTGCTCAACTGGAGGTTTCCCCCTCGAAGAGTCCCGTGAACATTGCTTTTAGATTCAAAATGTTATTTCTGTTATTATTCTCATATCATTTCAGTGCTATTGTGGTGAATGTTCTAGTTATATTGTTGTTATTCTGCCATTTCTAGCATTTTATTCCCGTTCTGCATACATTTTATATCTGGTATATTACAAGTGGCATCAGAGAACTTTCCTCGACAAAAAGTGTGGGTTAAATTTTTTTTCAGGGTAGAGACGTATTTAAGCCACAGAGATCTGTCGTTACACGCATAAACCCATGGTTCAGGGTTTCATACACACAGGAAATACAAGTGATACTTAAGTGCACATCTGTTGGCCATCCTTTTAACCCCTGTTGGTACCCCTTTGAGTGGTAGCGCATCAGACAATACCTGTGTACAGATTGAACTAAATTACTTGAATCCCTCTTTAGATAAACCGATCGGTCATCTCACTGCTATAGTGTCATCAAGAATAGCACTCGAGAAGTTACTCTCTAGTACTTGGGTAGTTGGGTAGTACAGCTAAGGGTACAGTCTATCATCCTTAGTTAGTTCCCTGAGATATTGGGTCGAGTACTATTGTTGGACCCCACAAGTATATAAGAGAGCTATAGCACAGGGAAAACCCTTGTCTGTAGAAACCTTGAATACCTAACCGTTGGGAACAGAAACATAAACAATTTAAAATATACAAGATGTATTGTCGTGCAACTGTTTTCGGGTTTCCAAGTAAATACACATTTCTTTCTGGTTAAGTATTTGGGCATTTCCTCTTTGCAGTATTCTTCAGACCAGAGTCTGGAATTTTTTTCACTATTATTTGAGACCTATTCCATTGGATTCATCTCTTCGCCCTTATCACATTCATCCATATCATTTTTCGGCAAAAATTTTTGACCCCACTCTCCCCTTTTTAGTTCCCCCGTCCTCATGGCACATATCCGTAGCCAAGACTTGGAATCTTGCTTCAACACCTTGCAATCTGGTCTCATCGAGACACAGCAAGAAGTGAAATAACTCAGTGCGAATGTTGTTGCCATCAATAAAACCATGCAGTCCTCAATGGAGGAAATCAAACAAGACCTCACCACCCAGCTTGAATATGTATTTTGGCACTTTGCACCAAATTGCATATCCCTACAAATAACCCTTCCTCTTCCTCACCTCCACATACTGAAGGTGACCATTCTTCTCATTCCCATAACTTTTAGTGTCATCACTTTCAACGTGACCTACACCTTCCGCAGGTGGATATGACCAAATTTGATGGCTCAGACCCCACTGGTTGGGTAACCCAAATGGAACATTATTTCTCTTTATACGACATCATAAATGATTTGTCCAAACACCGGTATGGTGTTCTCCATCTAGATCAAGAACGTTGGCAATGGTGGCAATGGAGAAAAACTTCTCATCATGGGTATATTGTTTGGAAACACTTTCTGGCAGAGCTTTATGAATGCTTTAACAATGACACCAACCATTTGGGTCGTTTGACAAAGTTGAAACAATTAGGAATACTGGATGACTTTATAGCTTCCTTTGAGAACCTGGCTTTTAGAACAGAGGGCATGTTTGATGCCTTTCTCCGAGAGTGTTTTATTAGCTGCCTCAAGGATGATATTCGACCCCATGTCCTCATGGATCTACCTCAGAGTTGGGTGGAGGCCACTAAAAGAGATAAAGAAGAACAATAGGTTGTATCTTCTCAAAACCGAAAATCCTCCTTTATCCCTCACCTTAAACCAGTAAATTCCACTACTCCCTCTACTCCCCTAAAGATCCAAAAATTGACCAGGGCTAAAATGGCTGAACACCAACTCAAATGCCTTTGTTATAACTATGATGACAAATATTTCTCGGGCCACAAGTGTAAAGAACGACATCTTTTTATGGCCATCTTCGAGGATATTTTGGGAGAGGATGTAGAAACTCCCCTTGTGTCTGAGTCATCTAAATCCACTGACATAACCCCTCCCTCAGACCCTCTTGAAGTAGAACCATTCATTTCCCTCAATTCTCTTAATGGCTTCTCCACTCCCCAAACCCTCAAGATAATCGGTTACATCAAGCATTGGAAGGTCATCATTCTGGTTGATAGTGGCAACACCCATAATTTCATTCATCTTTGCATTTCCCAAGAAACTCATTGCTACATCCATGCCGTCAATAATTTCCAAATCATGATTGGAAATGGTGGTTCCATGAAATGTGGAGGGCATTGTGAAAATGTGTGTCTCCAAATTTGTGACTACCACCTGAAATCCCATATGTTTTCTATCGACATGGGAGGTTGTGACATTGTGTTGGGTGCAGACTAGCTAAGGACTTTGGGTCCCATCCTCATGGATTTTAAAGACTCAACCATGAAATTCGACCAGGAGGGACACCAATATAAGTTCCAAGGAATCACTGTTGGTTCACCTGAGATCATTAGTTCCCATCGCATGGAAAAACTACTTAAAAAAGGTCATTCTGGTGTTATCGCCTAACTCCATGCCATACAAGCAACATAGTGTTACCCATGATTTTGTTCATCATGATGATGTATTAATGATGGTGTACTCAGGCTCTTCATAAGAACTTTCTCTTCAGAAAAAGTTATTTTCATCTTTTCCAGAAAATTCATTTTTGAAGACTGTTCCCAGGCTGCTAGTATATTTTCCTGTGATAATGCATGATTCTCGGAGGCTACCTTAAGCTAGGGTGCGAGAAGTTCACACTGTGTTGAACTGCTAGGGTGAGAACCATTTCTAAGGCAAGGAAAAAGATGAATTCTCGATGCTTCTAGAAGGGAATCTTCTAGAAGGATGAGATGGCATTCGAATGGTTATCCTAGTACTGGATTCCATGATATTTTGGGATCATTCTTATCCAAGTAACTAATTCATTCTCTCCTATATATTGAGGGAATTCTCATGGAAAAGGTTAAGCAAGGTTAAGCAAGATTCATTGGAGAATTAGTGAAAGAATTGTGTGAAGGACTGAAGCTTCAACAGCTTGGAGACTCCAACAAGTTTATCCAAAGGGGTTGATCTTCTTCATGCAAGTGAGCAAGTGTGTGTGTCAGAGCCAAGTGCCATCGAAAGGAAGTTTGCAACATCAAGGCTCAGGTTGTAATCTTTACTTTCCATTAATATGATACAATAATATGTCCCTTTCCCATAAAGCTATTTCCACTTTATTGTATAATTCCTTGATCATATAGATAGATTGACTATTGAATAGATTGTGCTTTCTTCACTTTGGTTGGTTTGTGTTGTCTTGATCTTGACTCCATGAGAGAACTGGAGCGAAGTGGGAGCAACAAAGACTATAGGAAGAGATAATAAGGTATGTTATTAGTTCTTGCCTCCTATTTAATTCAATGGTCAAAATCTAGGGAAAGAGTCATGTTCTGTCTTGATTTGTTCTAGATCCAGGTGGATCTAGGGAGATCGGTTAGTGTCTGCACCTACGGATTTATCCAATAACAAAATTGGCGACTCCACTGGGGATCAATCCCATTTTCTTTGTGGATTTTGATATTTTTCAATGGCCATTTTCTCTGGTTTCACTTTTCTCCTGTCTTATCAATCTCTGAGTCTTCAGGATATCGTGATAGACCCTCTGGGTCCAGAGGCCTTTTTCAATTTTTCTTCATTTTTCAAATTTTTGAATATGTTCAGGCATTCTTGCACTGTACTTCATTGCAGCCTATGATAATTGGTAGAGTTCGCACTCTGCCTTTAGGTTTCAGTGCGAGGTTCTCACACCCTGCTCAAGGGTCACCTACGAGAATCAATGATTCTCGCACTGTGTCATATAGTCTGCCTACGAATACCATTTTTCAAAAGTTTGGATTTGAGTTTTGGTATTTTCAACTACCCAGATCAGTTTGATTGCCTCATAAGAGTTTCTCGGACTACTGATTGATATATTTCTTGTCTTTGTTTGTGTGCATGAATAGTCTTAGGGTTTCAAGACTTTTCTTGTCATTTGTGTCTTGACTTTTCTTGGCAAAACCATTCTCTCTGACTTCATAATATGAGTGTGTTTGATTAGTTAAAAACCAGTGATTGTTTGAAAGTTGAGTGCTTGGTTTTTTCTCATTTGCTTATTGAAAGATCATTTTCTTTTGCATTTGAAAAGACTACATTAGTTTGCTCTTTATTTTTGTTTTCATTGAAAGAGTTGATTGAGTTTGTCATTGCTTGTTCCTTTGGTTTTTGATTTTCTGTACTCTCGTTGTCATAGTGTGGGTTCTTTTTGAAAAGTGAACAAATATATTTCTTTCAAAAAATTCTTTTCGTTTTAGAAAACATTGAAAATCAAATTATTGAGATTATTGAAGTATTTGAAAAAGACACAATAGAGAGTTGTCATTTGATGAGTGATTGTTTGCATTTTCATTTAAAAGGAAATTTTGCATTGTAATTCAAGGTTGATCTAGAAAAATTTCTCTCTCCCATACATAGGATTCATTGAACGAAAAGTGATATATTTCATTCTCATCTTTGCATTGTTGGGTCAGAGTCATACAACATAAGTTTCATTTCCATTACCTTTGAGTAAACAACAACTATTAATAACACTGCATAATCATAAAATTTATCTAATAACTCTTTTCTAGGGCTTTATTACACCAACATTTAGCTAGGCTAGCGCTTTGGAGTAGGAAGAGAGATATACTCTCCAAAAGCACAAAACACACAATAGCATCTTGTGTTAGGGAGTATTAAATTCCATTTGCAACATTTTGTCCTAGGAAGCCCTTCTCACACAAGGGTCAAACACTAGGTCGCATTGATATTGGCAGAGTTACTCACCCTGCTTTGCTGATATCAGTGTAGAGATTACACGTATTATGGGGATCACTCAGATGTATACCCACAATGATGAGTGGAAGCCTTTTGAGTTGATTGCAGGCTAGATACCCTGCCCTTGTGTGTGGATCGGACTGTCGACTATTCCCCCAGGCTTTCTTGTTGTTGGTGGTGACCTTAGTGGCCTATCTCTCTAGGTTCTTACCCAAGGTGACTGTGAAGGGGAAAGTCTTCATGGTACCTGGAATTGACATTGACCAAACTCACTCAGGCTCCTTGGAGGGTATACCCACGATTATGTGTGGGAGCTTGCACCAGGGTCTAAGTCTGTTAAGCAGGTCGTCAGCGTAAATTTTCCACCCTAGCCCCACCCCTTCTCATATCGTTGTTGCGACATTGGATTTCATCACCAACTAGTGGCTTCGAAATTAGAAGGTCTTGTTTGCCTGGTGATTGCTTCCTAGATTTTGTTTACTAGCGCGTGTTGTTTGTTTCTCGAAGTTGACCATAGGATTTTCTTCGTGAAGTTTATTACTCGTTTACAATAGCTCCCCCACGTCGTTCACGTAGAATGTAGGGTTTATCTCCAGAGCATCTGGATGGTTCTCAACCCTTTCCTACAGGTACACCTAAGGGCTCTCCTCGAAAAAGTAAAGCCACAGTCATCACCACACCAAAAGTGGAACGAACTAACTCTCTAGAACCTTTCCGAATTACCAATACTCGAGAGGATTTTTGACTTCACCCTGGTTCTGAACGACCATTTATGCGACTGAATTCTTCCAGAGAATTAGTTGTTACATCTTCTGGATCACCCGTTGGGTCTTTTCCCGGCATAGAAGGCCAAGATCCTTTTTGGTCCATAGGTGTTTTTCGAAGGGACCTTTTTGGTCCTCGTTTGCCTGTGGTCTCCGAAATCAACCCTCCGGTGTTTTCTGAGACAGAGACTATACCGTTGAATACCAATTATCACTTTACTGTCCCTGCCGAAATGGCCTATCTCACGAATACTACGAGTGTCCCAACTGGGTTCACTACGGCTAGTCTTTCTCCTATAAACACACAACAAACGCCCAATGTCACCCAACACTTCCACCCGGATACCATGCGTTGAATGCTTCTATTCCAACACCTCCGTAAACCCCATTTGGTTCTCCAGGTGGTCCTTCTTTTCCTGGGCACCCTATTCCCGGTTTTGTTCTGACACTCCCTCAATTTCCTTCTGGAAGCCCTTTCTTATCTTCCATTGGCAATCCTAATCCTAGTGGCACTATCCCGTCCATTACACCAAACTTGCAGATTCCCGTTGGTGGGTAAGGTGGTACGATTCAACTTCCTCTTACCAGACACATTCCAATTACTACACAACCTTCGATTGGGACACAACTTCCGGTTGGAACTCTGCCTACAATAGGGGGACCAACCTCACCTTTTGGACAAAATATACCTCCCTCTTTGGCCCAGTATTGGAATCATATGATACAAAATCATTCTCAAATGACTGGGGGGCAGCAATTGCCTGTCCCTACTATAGGCCAACCATATCCAGGTCTACCCAATCCTATTTGGGGTACGAATTCTCCAACTCATGTCCCCTCTCAAGGATATAATCCCTCGAGCTACTATCCTCTCTAACCACCACTGAATCTGCCTAGGTCTTCCCATTATGCGCAGACTTCTTATGGTCCTATTGGTTTGTTGATAGGGTTTCCACCCCAAATCCACTAGTACCCACAGGTGAATCGACAGTTACCTTTTCTTGCTACTTTGGATTTGCCGGATTTGTCTGGGATTTTAAATGATCCTATTCGTCACTCTCCCCAATGGCCTGTTATTCCAGCCAAGCTTCCATTAGACATTCCTAAATTCGACGACAAAGTGGGAGAGGACCTGAACAATCATGTTATGACATTTCACCTATGGTGTTCATCCAACTCGTTGATGGATGACTCTATTCGTTTACGTCTTTTTCAATGAACACTTACCAGTTCTGCTGCAAAGTGGTATATCAAATTGCCACGAGGTTTCTTCTCTGATTTCAACACCCTAGCTATGGCTTTCCTTACACATTACCAGTTACCGATCCGTTATGATACCGGGATTGAGATTTTGACTTCCTTCAAACAGACTAAAGGCACTCATATATCGGATCATATCCATGAGTGGCGAAGGAGACGTCATCTCATTAAACTTGAGCTCCCCAATCAGTTACGGGAAGAATGGTTTACAAAATCATTTGTGAACGAAATTGGTAAGGACATTTCCATGGGTGGAGTTGTCACGAAAGAGCAGGCTATAAGTCGTGCGCAATATCTTGATCTCGTTTATTCACAAACGAGAACTCTTTATGATTTACTACCTGATTTACCTTGTCCTAATGCTTCCAGCACTTCAACTACTCCAGCTGCCTCACATGCGGCTAATGGTGTGATTGGTATTGTTCAAACTCAATTACATTCAGTTTCAAGAACAAACACTAAATATTATTCTTCTAATGTTCAAAATTCTCTGTCTCCTGCCACTCCCACTGGAAAAACTTCTGAGGTAAATGCTGTCCAATCTACCCCAGCCGGTAAAAACAAATCTAAAAAGGGGAGAGGTAAGAATAAGGAGGACAAAAATAATACTCAAGCAGAGCAACCTAAAACTACTCCTATTGATGATCGGGATAAGAACAAACCACGATACCCTTGCCTTATCTGTGGTGATGATCATTACATGAAGGATTTTCCACGATGTGTCGAGGTCACTAAGTTCCTTCAGGGAACCCCAAAACCACCTACACCGGTTGTCTTGTCCCAACCCTTCCCGTCTCAACAACATGCTCAGTTAGTCATTCACGACCAACCCTCCTCTTCTACAAAATCATATGTTTTGATGTGTACTGGTGATTCTAAGCAAAACAACATTGCACTCACTACTCGAGCCAAAGATTATTCTCCATCTAAGGAGAAGGTTGATGATTTACCTCCTTCATTGGTCCAACCCTCTCCCACGACTCCACCTACTAACGGTTCTCTTCATCTGGAATGACCGAGCCTCGACACAGTTCTACGACCCCCCCCAAAGGGTGTCATACAGAAATCGGCTTTCAATCCTCATGCTCGTGCGGCCCAAAACTACAACATTTTTGAAGATCTAGCCCAGGCACCTTCAACGATGTCAGCCCTTGAAGTCCTTCAGTCTTGTCCTGCACAACAGAAGGCACTATTGAAAGCTATAGGTCGAATTGACCCGACATATATGAATTTAATAGTCTTTGACTTGGAAGATCACATTCCAAGGTTACCCCCTCAACTCGCGTTTCAAATCCAAGTGGTTGTCTCCGACAAAAAAATTTTACGAACTGTTATCGATGAGGGTGCCTCGACTTGTGTTATGTCTCTTGCTTGTTGGAAAGCCATTGTCTCTCCTCCTTTGAATGAATCCAAGAACACTCTTAAATCCTTCAATGGCTCCGATTTTAAGCCCTACGGTGTTCTTCCTTCGTTTCCCATCACGTTAGAAGGTAAAAGGGTCCAAGTCGAAGTGGAAGTATTTGACACTCCCCTTGATTATAATCTTCTACTTGGCCATAGTTGGATCGATTCCATGCGTGCCATTGTGTCAACACTTTTCCATGTAGTACATTTCCCTCATCAAGGAAAGGTTGTTACCGTTGACCAACTTGCCTTCTTCAATTCTGATACCCATACTGGCAACGTACCGTTTATTGCTAAAACCCCACCAGGTTATGAGAACGTCAGTGTATGCCTTTTAAAGGACTCCTCATTAATGGGTACTTTTCCCATTCCACCACCAGATGTTCCACGCTCATCAGCTTCTTCTATCAACATGATTTCCATAGTGCCTCACGAACTTCCTGGGTCTCACGACCCTTGAATTGTCCCTGACCCTGGAGATCATATTCGTTTCGGCAACACAATGCCGTTAAGTCTAGTTGAGTCCGCCTATCACGTGATTCAATCGGCAACACCTTCTACTACCTCTCTTGATGAGTTGTCTCCTGATCCTTTTCGTATTATTTTTCCCACTGACGAGATGATCATGTCCATCATGGAAGACACCCCTTGGGACGATAGGCATCATCGTTCCATTCTCTTTCTGGAACAACACACTCTTGAGAACTACCAATGGATTTCGACGCCGTCGACCGTTTTCGTCATATTGACTATTCCCGGGTCTGCACATGATGTGTTTTTTGAAGGGAACCTCAGTTTATCCAAAGGAGTTGATCTTCTTCATGCAAGTGAGCAAGTGTGTTTGTTAGAGCCAAGGGCCATGGAAAGGAAGTTTGGGACATCAAGGCTCGGGTTGTAATCTTTACTTTCCATTAATATGATACAGTAATATGTTCTTTTCCCATAAAGCTATTTCCACTTTATTGTATAATTCCTTGATCATATACATAGATTGACTATTGAATAGATTGTGCTTTCTTCACTTTGGTTGGTTTGTCTTGTCTTGATCTTGACTCCATGAGAGCACTGGAGCGAAGCGGGAGCAACAAAGACTATAGGAAGAGATAATAAGGTATGTTATTAGTTCTTGCCTCCTATTTAATTCAATGGTCAAAATCTAGGGAAAGAGTCATGTTCTGTCTTGCTTTTTTCTAGATCCAGGTGGATTTAGGGAGATCGGTTAGTGTCCGCACCTACGGATTTATCCAATAACACATAGACACCCTCGGTCCTGCAATACCTCGAATCCGTCCCTTATAAACCTCAATTGGTCTTTTCCACTCCCCAAGGACTCCCTCCTTCCCGTGGTGTTCATGATCATTCCATTGCCCTTGTACCTAGAAGCCTTCCTCCCAATATCCATATGCATCGCCACTCCTTTTCTCAAAAAAGTTAAATTTAAAAAATGGTCCAGGAACTCCTTAATGTAGGCATTATCCGCCATAGTATGAGCCCCTACTATTCTCCTGTGGTCATGGTCCTGAATAAAGAAGGTTCTTGGTGAATGTGTCCTGACTTCCGTGCCCTCAACAAACTTACCATCAAAGACAAATTCCCCATTCCTATCATTGATGACCTCCTGGATGAATTGAGTGGCACCCAATTCTTCACTAAACTTAATCTTTGTTCGGGCTACCACCAAACACGTATGAAAGAGGAAGACATTCCCAAGACTGCCTTTAGAACTCATGAGGGCCACTATGAGTTTTTGGTCATGCCCTTTAGCTTGTGTAATGCCCCCTCCACCCTCCAAATCCTCATGAATCATATCTTACGTCCTTTTCTCTGCCACTTTTTCTTAGTTTTCTTTGATGATATCCTCATCTATAGAAAAACCCGGATAGACCATCTTGCTCATGTGGATCAAGTTCTCCATCTACTCTCTCCGCACTAATTTTTCCTGAAACAGTCTAAATGTTCTTTTGGCTCCTTAGAAGTAGAATACTTGGGTCATTTGGCTAGCAAGGATGGCGTCAAGGTGAATCCTAAAAATATTGAATCTATGCAAGACTGGCCTCACCCAAATACTCTTAAGATCTTGTGTGGATTTCTAGGCTTAACAAGGTATTATCGCAAGTTTGTTAAGAATTATGGGAAGATTGCAGCACCTCTCACTACTCTCCTAAAAAAAAACTCTTTCACTCGGACTCCAGCCACTGCTCAAGCTTTTCAAACCTTGAAGATGTCCATGTGCACCACTTGAGTCCTCGCCCTTCCCGATTTCACAAAGACCTTTGTGTTGGAATGTGATGCCTGAGGGAAAGGAATTGGTGTTGTCCTTATGCAAGAGGGTCGACCTTTGGCCTTTACCAGCAAGCAACTATCTGAAAGAAATCTAGGCAAATCCATCTATGAAAAGGAAATGTTGGCTATTTTGCACGCCATTGATTTGTTGCGCCCTTATCTATTGGGGCAACATTTCCAAATTAAGATATACCATCAAAGCCTCAAGTATTTTCTGGAACAATGTCTTTCCTCCCCAGAACAGCAAAAATGGGTGACTAAGCTCTTTGGATATGATTATGAGATCATTTACAAGAAAGGCAAAGACAATGTGGTTGCGGATGCACTTTCCCGAAAATATGAAGATGAAGGATCCCTTTCTTCTCTTTCATTCATTGTACCAGATTAGCTCCAAGTTGTTTGCTTGGAATGGCTACAACATCCCAAAAGTTCACAACTGATCCAACAATTGCAGTCCAATTTTCCATCTTCCCTAGGGTACTCTTGGCTCCATGATGAACTTCAATACAAAGGCCGTTTGTATTTAAGTAAATAATTAAATATTAAATCCATGGTACTTTCTGAGCTTCATGCTACACCAACAATAGGGCACCTTGGGTTCACCAAAACCTATGACAGGATCAAATGTTCCTTTTTCTCGGATGGTATGAAAGAGGACATTCATAATTTTTTCACTAAATGTGATGCGTGTCAACATAATAAGGGAGAAACAGTCAAATCTCCGGGCACACTACAACTGCTCCTGATTCCACCTTCTATTTGGAAGGATATCTCTATGCATTTTATTACCAGCTTATCTAAATCGAGAAATAAATCAGTCATCATGGTGGTTGCTGATCTCCTTTCCAAGTATGCTCATTTATGTTCCCTTCAACACCCATTTACATCATCCATGGTGGCTCAAATTTTCATGGATCAGGTCTTCAAGATTCATGGCATTCCACACTCTATTGTTTATGATCATGACCCAACTTTCACAAACAATTTTTGGCAAGAATTGTTCAAGATACAAGGAAACAAATTGCATCTCAACAAAACTTATCATCCCCAGACTGATGGGAAAGTGAAAGTTGTCAACAAGTGTTTGGAAACATATTTGAGGTGTTTTGCCTCGAAAAAGAAAAATCAGTGGGCTCAATCGTTACCCCTAGCTGAATGGTGGTATAACACTTCATACCATACAACTACATGCATGAATAGTTTTGAAGAGGTATATGGACAAAATCCACCTTCAGTTCTCTCATACTTACCAGGTGCATCGAAGGTCCAGGCGATTGACCTAACACTTATAGCTTGAGAGGGTATTCTTCGTACCCTCAAAGAGAGTTCAGTCATGGCACAAAATCACATGAAGCAACAAGCATAACAAGGTCCCTCTAAATGTAAATTTGCAGAAGGGGATCAGGTGTTTCTTCGACTACAACCTTACAAGAAAACTTCCCTCAAGGCCGAGCATTGTCAAAAGCTAGCGCCCAAATTTTATGGTCCTTATACCATTCTCAAGCGTGTGGGACAAGTAGCCTATCAGTTAGATTTTCCCAGCCATTCGAAGCTACATCCTGTTTTTCATGTTTGATGCTTAAAGAAGGTGATTGTAGCTAAGTGCCAAATTCAAACCAACCTTCTAGAGTTAGTTGAAGAAGGATCCATTTAGCTACAGCCAGAAGAAGTTTTGGACCAACATGAGCGTCGCCTACATCAAGGAAGTGCTAGTCCAGTGGAAAGGTACAACTCTAGTAGATGCCACTTGGGAACTAGCTACCATTCTGCAACAATTTCCTCATCTCAATCCTTGAGAACAAGGTTGTTTTTAAGGGGGTGGACATGTTAGGGTCCTAACCTGCACATAGGTAGAACAATATATTCGGATGTAATAAAGGTCAATATTAATAAGGCCTTTCAATAAATTAGAATAAGGCAGATGTAAGAAGACCTAATAGAAGCTTTCGCTTCTAGAAGGATCTTCCTCTAAATGCTTCTTTTTAGTATAAATAGGAGTCGAGGGTATGAGAACCCTAGCTTGGATATTATCGTAATAGAGGTCTGCTCAACTGGAGGCTACCCCCTTGAAGAGGCCCGTGAACATTGCTTTCATATTCAAAGAGTTATTTATGTTATTATTCTCATATCATTTCAGTGTTATTGTGGTGAATGTTCTAGTTATATTGTTGTTATTCTACCATTTCTAGCATTTTATTTCAGTTCTGCATACAGTTTATATCTGGTATATTACAATTTCTTTGTTATCTTCTTGCTTGAATATATTGCAGGTTTTGAGAATCATAAATGCCATTGATTGATGGATTCATGAACAACAGAGGATCCATTGTAGCTTTCTCATTAAAATCATTGTTCATTGTTTAAGAAAATATTTATATGTTGCATAAATGATCTCTGTATAATGGATGCTCTTCCTTTTGTCATATTCACTATGCTTCTACTCATCATTATATATCCCTTTTTCTGATATACAATTTGATTTCCTTTTATCTATAGAATGTTATGACTCCATGCCCAATGGAATGCCTCTGCAGACTTTTTGCTACCCTCTCCCTTTCTTTCTCAATATTTCTCATCCACCTACTAAAACCATTTTAATCCATTTATATTTTGATGGGTACTGGGATTGCAATTATAGCAGTCTACATGTGACTCTCAATGCAGGAGGAATAATTCTAAGTTAATTAATTAAAAAACAAATTATTTGTGCAAGTGGGGAGGTGTGAGTGAGGAAACTCCTAAAACGAAAATGGTATAGATGGGAAAGGGACACACATGTTTTGGGTAAATTTATGCTACCAAAATCAATTTGAGTGGTTTTATTTGTGAGAGTTGGGATATACAAGGTTTGAGACAGAGTGGTGGCTCTACCTTGAGAGGCAAGCTTGGAGCTAGAAAAATTTCTGGTTTTTTGTGCATGGCCCCTTTGCGGCTTGGGGGGCTAAGGCGAAAGAAGAATACCCCTAGTATTGAATGGGAGGTACTAGTGAGTCCTTCATTGGATTGGAAAGCTTGGCGAAGAGTAAGAAGGGTTCGACATAGAATCAATGGATTGAGGTTTGAGATATTCTCCAAGAGGCAAATCCGGGGGTGTTACATATGGTATCACAGCCATGTTGCAACCCTTGAGGCCTATGAGCCCTTATGCAACCATGCACCTGTCTAATTTGTTAAAATATGTTAGTTAGGGATGCAGTTGTGTAACATCCCGCTCTGGCGCACTGACAAAACTTATTCTTTGAGGACACTTGCTCGCAAGTGATCTGGATTTTTATGATGATGAACCACTTAACCTTGATGATGATGCGTCATGATTGATGACAAGATGTTTTACTATT
>ML789492.1:1102874-1115330 GCA_009831015.1 Picea engelmannii | reverse complement strand
CATGCTACTGATCTACTAGGGGGTTAGAGATAAAACATAAATCAAATAACATAGATGAGACTCATGTATTTGGGACGGGAAAAGTATCTTTTTCATTAGCTTCAATATGAACCAACTTACAATGATTTCTGAGGCCGGTCACCTTTCCACGATCCTGATACTGGGCTCTTCCTCTTCTTTTTTGTCCTCCAACTGCTGTTTCTTGAGTTCCTCCTAAAGCTTGAGGCAAGGCTTGAAGGGTTGGGACAAAACTGGCTTGGCAATTTGGCAGAGTTTCTTTGCTATGATTTCTCCTCTCTTGAATAGTACCCCTACCCCTCATTTTATAGGCTAGGAGGAGCTAGGGTTTTTGGCGAACTCTCGGCCATGCATGGCTCGAAGTTCCAGTTAACTGACAAAAAGCCTCATGTCCCGGCGGAAACTTTCCTGATTTTTTTCTCTGTTAGGTACCCGCGGGCTGTTTTGGGTTAGCCTGCGGATGCCCGCGTGCAGTATGAGGACAGCAAGCGGATGCCCGCGCCCAGTGAGAAGTTAGGGCGTGGGTTGCTTGTTTTAAGTGGTTTTTTGAGGAATTGCTCATCATGGCTTTGGCTAGGAAGAGGCATGAGTAGGCCTGATGCCAGGTAAGCAGGGATAGTGGAATTTAGGGTTATAACACCAGGAAACCCACAGTTCTCCGGGGGACAGAATCCTCACACTCCACAACAACCTCTTCCCCCTCAAGGGACTCATCTATATCCTCCTTATGGACAAACACCAAATATGGCTTATAATCCTCAAAACCCATCCGGTTATCCTTCGCTCGCACATGTTTCTCGAACCACCTCAAATCCTGTGTACCCTGGTCAACACCAACCTTATACAAGCAGGCCCACTGGTTACAATTATCCACCTAACCCAGTGTATGGTCCTACTGGTGTTCCTATGCCACACCAGTATTACCCACAGGTTAACCGACAACTACCTTTCCCAGCGACTCTGGACCTCCTAGACTTGTCTCGGTTAACGAATGATCCTATTTTTCATTCTCCGGTTTGGCCAGCTATTCCAGCTAAACTTCCTTCTGATATCCCAAAATTTGATGGAAAGTCCAGAGAAGACCGAAAAAACCATGTGATGACTTTTCATTTGTGGTGTTCATCGAACTCCCTCATGGACGATTTCATATGTTTGCGTCTTTTCCAATGAACGCTTAGGGGTTCTGCAGCAAAATGGTATATTGAACTACCACATGCTTCTTTTCACGATTTCAACTCTCTTTCCATGTCCTTCCTCACACACTTCCAACTACCCATTCGATATGAGACAGGTACCAAACTATTGACCTCCCTTCGTCAGACAACCTCCGTACATATCTCTGATCATATTCATGAATGGAGATGACGATGAAGGTTAATCAAAGTGGTCATTCCTGACCAATTATTAGTGGAATGGTTCACCAAATCACTGTTACCCCAGATCACTCGTGATGTTTCTATGGGTGGTGTAGTCACCGAGGACGAGGCTACCACTCGAGCTCAGTACTTAGATTTGGTTTATTTACAATCTGGTACTCTGTGCAAGTTGATACCAAATGCTACCCATGCCACTAATGATCCATCCAAACCATCGTCTACCTCGCACTCAGATGGAGTTATTGGCTCCGTCAAAACCCAATATACTTCCCAGTCGACTGGAACAACCGAGTGGTCTACTTCAACGTCTTCTCCCAGTTCGACTGCACCCTCTTATACCTCCCATCAAAATCAGGTCTCTAAGGTGAATGCGGTCCAATCGACCCCTTCACAACAATCTGGAGGTAAGAAGAAAGCAAGAAATAAAACGAAGAAAAACAACAACAACAAACAACCAAAAAATCAACCTCAAACCCCAACTGCTAGAAAACAACCACAACAGGAACCAAAATTCCCATGTCTCATTTGTCGCGATGATCACTACACTCAATACTATCCACATCATGATGAAGTGGCCAACCTTTTTAAGGAAAATTCACAACCCGCTGTTCTTACTCATCCTTTTCCACAGCAACAATCTTTGGTTGCTCAAACCCCCACTCCAGGGGGCAGTTCCAACCAATCCCATGATGAGGCCTCGACAAGTGCCCACATTTACATGTTTAACAGGATTAATCTGACCACTCGCACTATGACATATGACACACTGATTAAACCTAATAAGCCGAAGCCCACTAACGGTTCCTTACCAGACCCATTACCATCTTTCGTTAGTCCTCCATCTGCTAGCCCTTCGTCTGGGCCACTTCAGATCGAGAAAAATTTGTTTGACTCCATCTTATTCCCTCCTAAGAGCACTATCCGGAAATCTACCTTTAATCCTAGTTCAGGGCTGCCCAAAACTACAACAATGTTGAAGATTTGGCTGAAGCACCATGTGCTATGTCTGCTTTGGAAGTTCTACAACACTGTCCCAACCAACGTAGAACGCTCTTGGCTACCATCAACTCTTTCAATATTGAGTCATCTAATAACCTCACGTTTAATCTGGATGATCATCAACCTCGACTCTCCCACCACCTAGCTTTTCAGATTGATGTTGTTGTTCACAATCAACAAATCCACTGAACTATCTTGGATGAGGGAGCCTCTACTTGTGTCATGTCTTTATCTTGTTGGAAAGGCTTAAAATAACCTACCCTTAACAAATCCCCTATGATGTTACGTGCTTTCGATGGACGAGGTTTTCATCCTCACGGACTTTTACAATCCTTAGCCGTTCAGTTGGGTGGAAAATTTGTTACTGCTGATGTCAAGGTGGTCGACACCCCCCTCGATTACAACCTACTACTTGGAAGAATTTGGTTCTACGCTATGAATGTCATCGCCTTGTCAGTGTTTCAATGTGTACAATTTCCCCATTAAGGCAAAATTGTCACCATCGATCAACTAGATTTCTGTACACCCGATGCTTGTGCCGCTGTCACCAACAACATTCCTTTTTTGGGAGACCACCCAGTTACGTATGAAAGTGTTGGTGTTGGCTTGTTAAAATATTCTAGCCTTATGGTTACTTTCCCTACACCACTTCCACCCACCACACATCATATTTCCACTATCAATATGATTTTGACTATGGCCTATCAATATTTGGAATCATCTGACCCTTGGATTGTACCTAGTCCTATGGAATTCGATGTGCCAATTTACACCATGCCACTTAGCCCAACCGAGGCCGCATACATGGCTATTCAATCTGCCTCTCCCTCCACGGACAACCCCCATCTATTGGCACCTGATGCCTACTCAATGCCGTCATGGTTGGATTCCCTATCGTCTGCAATTGATTCCCTATGGTTGGATTCCCTATAATTGAGATGCTTAGTATTGACAACATACCTTGGGATGATAACCATCATCGATCCTCTTTTCTTCTTCCTCTGGAAGAAATTCACAAAGACATACACTCTGTCTTCCCTCCTGATGTTATCGATTCATCGCAATCTCCCATCCTCACACAAGACACTCTTTCTGAGGGGAATATGGGTAATATCTCTACTACGATCATTATTGATATTTCGATCAAAGAGGGCATTGTGGAAAACATTAACCTTGGTGCTAATTGCACACCTGAAGAAGTGGTATCTTACACCACCCTGTTTAAAGAATTTCACGATGTCTTCGCTTGGAGCTACGAGGAAATTCCAGGGATCAAACTAGGGACAGGTAAGTTAGAACCTCTGTGGCATGGCCCTTACATTGTGAAAGGTGTTCTGCACAGAGGTGCCTACGAGTTAGTCGATTATGATGGAATTTCCCTAGGAGAGCCCCGGAACGGGCTTTACCTTAAAAAGTACTATGCCTATATCACCTAGCATGTGTACGTTGTACATTATTGTATTTTAGTTTGGTGTGTCTATTTCTTTCGCATGCTCGAGTCTTTACCTTTTCCACTCATAACTGTGCCTTGAGTTTTCATGCACAAATGACGTCTTCTTTTCCTATCTTTGTTGGGTTTGCGGATGGCGCTAGTCGACACACCCAAAACATTGCTTCGACAGCATGGGTCATTTACCAATTTGATGAGGTGGTGAGTTCAGGAGGTATTTTCTTAGGACCAGCAACTAATAACATGGTAGAATATCATGCTATCATTGGAATTTTGACCCAAGCCTCCTCCCTAGGTATCTCTTGTATCATTGTTAACCTAGACTCCCAACTCGTGGTCTATCAACTCAATCGAATCTACGCTATTTGTAATCCTATCCTGCTACGTCTCCACCTACAAGTTCGCCGTCGCGAACGAATGTTTGATTACATCGAATACAGACATATTCCAAGAGAACTCAACAATGTTTTGGATTCGTTAGCTAATTACATCCTGGGTCAGTATCTCACCCATAGATAAGGTTTCATGAAGGAAAACAAATTGTACATCACATGTAAATTAAAACACATCACATTAAAGGCATCATCATGTACAAATTTTTTGGCACTGTAAAAACTCGAAACTATATATATATATACATAGCGTGACTGAAAATGTTTTGATTACATCAAAAAAGTATTTGGAAGAGAAAAATTTTGGGTCTTTACACCCATACAACATCGTCTGACAAGTCATACAAAATATACAATCACTAGAGAGACTCTAATCTCTCTGCACTACATTGTGTTGAGAGTAACATATCACTGCGTGCACTACGTGTCTTAGTAGAGAATTAACATTCTCTGGCACCCCCACAGTGTGTCTCTGTAGGTGTAAAGGCACTTCTCTCCTCCGTAGCGGACGAATGCCCATCGTGAGGCCTTGAAGGTTTCTTTCAACCTCCCAGAGACCTATCACTGGTGCCCCTGGATATACTGCTACCTGAGCACCCCCGTGACATCCTGGTATTGGTATCTCAGTCAGGCACACTGATCCCTTGTCTGTATGTTAAAAAACAATACATCCATTAAAAAATCTTCCACGTACTCAAAAAAATATATATACGTTAAAAACTTGAAACATAAAAAACTAGACAAGGTGTTGCTTAGACAATGGTTGGATTCCCTATGGTTGGATTCCCTATAATTGAGATGCTTATTATTGATGGTTTCTCCGGATATAACCAGATTGAAATTTTACCTACTGATCAACATAAGACAGCCTTTATCTTCCCATGGGGAACCTTCGCCTATCAAAAGCTACCTTTTGGTCTCAAAAATGCTGGTGCTACTTTCTAGCGGGTCATGTCGTATGCTTTCCATGATATCAAGCATATTGCAGAACCTTACCTCAACGACTTACACGCCCACTCATCAAATCGATCAGATCACGTTGATCACTTACGAGCTATTTTTCTTTGATGTCGGTTTTACCGTATCCTCTTGAACCCACATAAGTGTATTTTTGCTGTCGAATCCGGTCGAATCCTTGGGTTTGTTGTCTCCAAAGATGAGATTCGGGTGGATCCCTTAAATATTAAGGCTATTCTTGCCTTAGCCCCACCTACTAGCAGACCCAACTCCAAAGTTTGCAAGGAAAAGCAAACTTCCTTCACCGTTTCATTTGTAACTACGCTGAGATAACTAAAGGATTCATGCGATTGTTACAGAAAAACACCCCTTTCATCTGGGATGACATCTCTCAATGATCATTTGACGCTCTCAAACATGCCTTGACCCACACACCTTTGTTGCACCCTCCAAAGTACACAAAGGATAACATCCTTTACTTAGCTGCCTCTACTTCCACTATTGCAATGGTGTTAGTTCAAGAGGACCCCAATGGTGAGGAACATGTGATATATTACCTAAGAAAGAGTCTATCTGGACTTGTCTCTGATAGATAGATCTATTTCAAGCTAATATCAATAGAGTAGGAAGTGGTTGTACTATTGTTTGTCTACAGGGCTCATCGAGGAGTGAAAGATTGGAGCTCAACTCAGAGCGTGCAGGGACAAACGCCAGTAAAAGGTAATATTTTCCTCCTTCCTCCTCATGCATTAGTTTGTATAGATCTTAAAGGAAGTTAGTGTCCATGTTAAGCGTATTCTGTCTTAAGAGTTAAGGGTGTATCTCTCAAGAGGAGATCTACCTATCCGCAGGGAGATTTTCCTTCAATAGATACTGGTGACTCCACTAGGGAGAATCGAATCAAAAATTTTTGGTTTTGATTTTTCGTCATAGACCTTGTCTTACCCTTTGATTGTTTTCAGACCTGGTTCACCCCTTTTTGATTGATTTCATGAGCCGATTGACTCCTTACCCCATCACACTCAGCTTGATTGCCAAAATTCGACTGAAATTTTGAATTTTTAGACACTTTCATGAGATTTTTAAGCCTGGCGCCCCTATGGCTGTGTTAACAGAGCACCAGCACTCCCTGGATGTGTTAGACAGAGCGCTATAATGCTTGGTGCCCCTTACACCAGAGCACCAACCCTCTTTTGGCAAAAAACCCTTCTAGCATTTCTTTTTTCAGGGTCCAGTCTCTGTGTTTCACTTGCTGAACCTCTTTGTGAGTCAATGCTTCTTACCACTCAACTTTGACATCCTTCTTTCTGAGGAACAAATACATTGTTGTTTATATTTTGTAGCCTTCTTCATTATTTTTGAGTTTTTCTGTTGTTGGGAGTTTGAAACCAATGCACTGTTTTTCTCTCCTTTTTGACAGAGCGAGAAACTCTAGTGAAGGACATCAGAAGTCTATGAATCTCTTCATTTGGCTTTTGTTAAGGTCATTTTTCTTCAATCTCTCTTTTGTGTGAAATTCTTGGTTTTCTTTGTTTTCTTTTTTGCTTCTTGTTTGTGACCACAACAAGAGGGTTTATTGTTTGTATGCAACCTTCTTATGCTTGTTTGAGTTTCCTTGATCCAAAAGGTTAATTAGTAGGAGAAGTGTCATGTTGAATTAATAATTATTCGTGCACAAACAATAAATAGACATCTTCATGATTTATTTTCATATTAGAAGACATATCCAAAAAGTTTAGCACCACATTGGATTTGATTGAAAAAATTTTGTTTGAGGATATTCCTTATTAGTGCTTGTTAGTGAAAATAACTCTCTCTCTCTCCCTTAAATAGATATTCATAAAAAAGAAATGAATTCTTATCATCTTTGATTCATTATTTGGGGATTGATTCATCATTCCATCCGTTTCACTTCTATGCACCCCTTTGGAGTAAAGAACAGCTATAAAATGAACGTTAATTAAAAACTATCTAGAACATTTTCTTTTCTAGGATCCTCCACCAACAATAGACTAGGATTAGTACTTTGGATTAGGCTGTGAGCATAACTCTCCAAAGTTTCCAAAAACAAACATTAGCATCATGAGCTAGGGATATTCAAATCCAATTGTTGTATAAGTCTACCTAGGATCCCCCTCTCACACAGTGGTTATGCACGAGGTCGCACTCGGGAAAGCTATGGATATTATCCCTCTGTGGTTTGACTGATTGTAGTAGTCAGGTCGTATTATGGGGATCACTTAAAGGTATAACCACAATGTTGAGTGGAATCCTTTCAAGTTGATTTCGGGCTAGATACCCTTCCCGTACGTTCGGACTGGACTGTCGACTCTACCCACCCAGGGGATGACTGTCAATTGGTAACCTTAGTGGCCATAATCTTTAGGGTCTTACACAAGGTGACAGTGAAGGGAAGTCTCACTGTACCTAAAGCAGACATTGGTCAAATTCACTTGGGATATTTGGAGGGTAAATCCATAATTACTGTGTGGAAGCTTGCACCAAGGTGAAAGTCCATTAAGCAAGTTGCCATTGTAACTGTTCCACCATATCCTAACCCCTTCTTGACTTGATCACGCGATGTTCGATTTCATCACCAACTAGTACGATCATCAAGAGAAGGTTTTGTTTGCTTGGTTGTGATTCCTAGATTCTATTAGCGTATGATGCTTCTTTCCAGTAGTTGGCCATAGATTTTTTCCGCTGACTCTTTTTCTCCAACATCGACCCTCCACATCGTTCGTGGAAGCTACAGGGACATCCCCAATAAAATATGGAAGAGAATACCCCTTTACCCGGTCATTCTATGGAGGAATCTCCTCAACAGAGAGAGGTTCACGACACTATAACCTCCCAAGAAGAAGTTCCCACCTCTTTAGAGAATTTTTGAATTGTTTCAGAGTCTCTGGAGGCTTTCCACATTCTGGAGGATGTGAGAGATGTGTTCTCCAACTGAATTTAGCCGGTGAATTTGTCATAATCAATTCTTCTGACATTCTGTCTGGGCCTCATTCAAACCCTTTAGTCGATGACCCCTTTTGGACCATAGACATTGTTCAAAGTCCACCGCGCATGGTGCGGGATATTTATGGAACATGAATAGGTGCCGACGTGCCTATCACCTACACCATACCCTTAAACCATTTTACCGGTACTACCGTTTTTTCATCCACACTGTCCGTTGGTCCGAACACATCGTCTGTTGGCCCAAGGTCCACTTTTTCTCTCCAGATGGCTCACTATACAATGGTCCCTCACGTTTCGACTATTCCCGCCAGTAATGCGATGGTTAGCCAAGCTGTAATTGGCACACCACTAACACCTAGACCTTCATCATCACTCCCTTTTGGGTACAAAGCACTGAATTCTTCCACTGTCACAACTACCCAAGTTATGCCTAGAAGTTCTACACCTATACAACAACCCAGAGGGACTGGTCTTGGTGGCTTTAATCCATTAAGAAGCACTGGTCAGTTGTCTACGCCTAGTTCCCAACTTCCAGGAACTCCACCTCAAGATCGGGGGCATCCTCCCACCGGAGGAAAAATTCCATTTGGAGGGAACCCTCATGCCGGGGGGATACCTCAATCTGGAGCCTACCATCAACCGTATGGACAAAATGTCTCTCCCACACCCAACCCGTGGAATATCCCTTTTCCAGGAAACCCACAGTTCTCAGGGGGACACAATCCTCAAGCTCCACAACAACCCCTTCCTCCTCAAGGGACTCATCTATATCCTCCTTATGGAAAAACGCCAAATCTGGCTTATAATCCTCAAAACCCATCCGGTTATCCTCCGCTCGCGCATAATTATCGAACCACCTCAAATCCTGTGTACCCTGGTCAACACCAACCTTATAAAAGAGGGCCCACTGGTAACAATTATCCGCCTAAGCCAGTGTATGGTCCTACTAGTGTTCCTATGCCACACTAGTATTACCCGCAGGTTAACCGACAACTACCTTTCCTAGTGACTTCGGACTTCCCAGACTTTTCTCGGTTAACGAATGATCCTATTTTTCATTCTTCGGTTTGGCCAGCTATTCCAGCTGAACTTCCTTCTGATATTCCAAAATTCGACAGAAAGTCCGGAGAAGACCCAAACAACCATGTGATGACTTTCCATTTGTGGTGTTCATCCAACTCCCTCATGGATGATTCTATACGTTTGCGTCTTTTCCAACGAATGCTTATAGGTTCTGCAGAAAATTGGTATATTGAACTACCACATTATTCTTTTCACGATTTCAACTCGCTTGCCATGTCCTTCCTCACACGCTTCCAACTACCCATTCGATACGAGACGGGTACCGAAGTATTGAACTCCCTTCGTCAGACAACCTCCGTACATATCTCTGATCATATTCGTGAATGGAGACGATGACGAAGGCTAATCAAAGAGATCATTCCTGACCAACTATTAGCAGAATGGTTCACTAAATCATTGTTACCCTAGATCACTTAGGATGTTTCTATGGGTGGTGTAGTCACCGAGGAAGAAGCTATTGCTCGAGCCCAGTACTTAGATTTGGTTTATTCACAATCTAGTACTCTGTACGAGTTGATACCAAATGCTACCCATGCCATTCATGATCCATCCAAACCATCATCTACCTTGCACGCGGACATAGTTATTTTCTCCGTCAAAACCAAATCTACTTCCCAATCGACTGGAACAACCTAGTGGTCTGCTTCGACGTCTGCTCCCAGTTCGATTGCACCCTCTTCTAGCTCCCCTCAAACTCAGGTCTCTGAAGTGAATACGGTCCAATCGATCCATTCACAACAATCTGGGGGCAAGAAGAAAGAAAGAAATAAACCCAAGAAAAACAACAACAATGAACAACCAAAAAATCAACCTCAAACCCTTGCTGCCGGAAAACAACCACAACGGAAACCGAAATTCCCATGTCTCATTTGTGGCGATGATCACTACACTTGAGACTATCCACATCACGATGAAGTGGCCAAAATTTTTAAGGGAAATTCACAACCCGTTGTGCTTACTTAGCCTTTTCCACAACAACAATCTTTGGTTGCTCAAACCCCCACTCCAACCAACCCCATGATGAGGCCTCGAAAAGTGCCCACTTTTACATGTTTAATGGGATTAATCTGACCACTCACACTACAACATATGACACACCGATTAAACCTGATAAGTTGAAGACTACTAACGGTTCGGACCCATTACCATATTCCGCTAGTCCTCTGTCTGCTAGCCCTCCATCCAAACCACTGCATATCGAGAAACCTTCATTTGACTTCATCTTATGCCCTCCCAAGAGCACTATCCATAAATCTACCTTTAATCCTAGTTCGCAGGATGCCCAAAACTACAACATCGTTGAAGATTTGGCTCAAGCACCAAGTGCTATGTCTGCTCTGGAAGTTCTACAACACTGTCCTAGTCAGCATAGAATGCTCTTGGCTTCCATCGACGCTTTCGATCTTGAGTCGTCTAATAGCCTCACATTTAATCTGGATGATCATTAGCCTCGACTCTCCCACCAACTAGCTTTTCAAATCGATGTTGTTGTTCACAATCAACAAATCCACCGAACTATCTTGGATGAGGGAGCCTCTACTTGTTTCATGTATTTAGCTTGTTGGAAAGGATTAAAATCACATACCCTTAACAAATCCCCTACGATGTTACGCACTTTCAATGGGCGAGGTTTTCATCCTAACATACTTTTACAATCCTTAGCCATTCAGTTGGGCGGCAAAATTGTTACTGTTGATGTCGAGGTGGTCGATGCCCCCCTCGATTACAACCTACTACCTGGAAGAAGTTGGTTCTACGCTATGACTTCCATCGCCTCGTCAGTGTTTCGATGTGTACAATTCCCCCATCAAGGCAAAATTGTCACTATCAATCAACTAGATTTCTATACACCTGTTGGCAGCCAACTCATTTTTTTTAATTGCTATAAAAACGCTGCCTACACCTCTTGTCTTCTAAACGACAAATCATCGTCGCATTGTGCTTCAAGATATTTGTTTCATTTTCACGACAATTGCAATTTGATTTTGATTTGAGTTTTCACAACTGAAAGTGTGAAAACACCTCTCTCATTGTCTGGACTGTCATCATCTTTTATTGATTTGCTAGAAGACATTTGACCATTGGTTTATCACTTCAATGCAAAAGGTTCTTTCAAACTATATCCATTCACTTTAACTGCGCAACTTGATTTCTCTAGTGGAAATGTTAAGTTATGAGTTATGCTTGATGTCATAAGTTTCATAATTGATTTTGGTTTTATATGTGACACAATTCTTATTACTTTGAACTCTTAACTTATCGATTTCATATGATCATTGGTTGCAATGTTTTGACACTTCGATTATGCTAAAACACATTGGCAATATCATAAGGTTGATTTCATATAAAGTGGTAATGGTTTGAAGTTTTGCAAAGGTGCTTTGATCAACCTATTGGAATTTCGATTATTCGGTTTGAACCCCCGATACATTGTTTGGTGAGTTTGATATCATGGAACGAGCAATAGTTTCGAACTATGTATTGGCATAAATATATTAACAGTGGTGTGAAGCATTGAAGTGACACGACTGATCAATGGTTAGTGCTGGGTACTATGTTGGTTGAACTGTATACTTGGCACCTGAATGTAATGCGTGGTGTTATTTCTGTTTCGGGTAAGTGGCACGTTAATATGATTGCACGCCTATTTGTTGGCCGATGCGCATGGTATAAACGATTATGGTTTTAACAACACTGTACTCATTAATTAATATCATTCGTGGTGGTGGTAATCCCACCACCTTCGCACGCATGGAGTTATTTCTGGTCTCGTTGAACATTCAAGCTGTTAAACCCTCTCGTTTTCACTCTGTGTATTGTTTCATTCACTTGGAACCCTACCATGTACAAGAACTATGGATCCTGTTGTGAGAGCCGAGCCCAACGGGTGCCAAGCACTGTTAAATTTTGATGGTGCGTATGACGACTTAGAAGAGTTTGGGTGGATTCCATTTATTAGGAATTTTGATGGCTATGACTTCACTGTGGCTCGGCAATTCTCTTTGTCATTCGATGGCTGCCGAGCCAAAGTGGGAGATGTGCAGTTTGAAATTACTGAGGAGTTTCTCAGCCTGGCAACCAGCTTGCCTGCCAAGGGACAAAAATGGTCTAAAAACTGCAAGGTTGACGATGTCCCATGGACATTGTTATTTCGGTCTCGCACAGTCAGTTCATGCAACAGAGGGTTACCTGCGAAGATGTTGAAACCCCGCTG
>ML789492.1:1066664-1092939 GCA_009831015.1 Picea engelmannii | reverse complement strand
CTAGACAAGGTGTTGCTTAATCTCTCACCTGATGCATCCCAATCTTCCCCTGCTGGTAGAATCAAATCCATGCTCCCGCAAAATTCCACATTGGCATATGGGAAGTCTTCTACCCAAATATATTGGTGTCTCAACGAAGCGAAGAAGTCACCGGTGAAATGGAACTCTGACTCTACCACTAGTATCAGAGACAAACTAGTCCACCATTCCATCTGTGGTTCTCGCACTGGTCATACCACCAATGCAATCTGAGGGATTTGCTCTAAGAAGAATGAGACAAGGAATGAACCATATCCAAACTATTTCTACCCCATCCTACATCGCGAAACCTGTTCCTTCACATTCCAAAGAAACCCTGCGCTCCAGTTAAACAATGTTGGCTCCAAACACTCTATGCCATAAGCTACATGTGATCTCGATGCCAGTTGTGTGCTAGTGCTTCCCGTCACACTCGTGATGGAAAAAAAAATGGACCGAAGGGGTAACTCTCTGATATCCTTGATTTGGATTCGACCCCCCACCAGTCTTGCTCCTGGGACACAAGGAAGCGACCTCTGTCCGGAAAAAGCTATAGGAACCCCTCTTTTCGAGAGGCTAGTCAAGAAATATACATCTTCCAACTCGATGGTTAGAAGCTGTGTTCCAATCCGAAACCCTTGCTTCGTGACATCCCACAAGCTGATTATGTACTCAAGCAGAAGGATTTCTTTCTTCATCTTATGCAACTTGAAGAATTTTATAAGGTCACCATCTCTCGACGTGGCCCACGTACGAGGACTCTTCAAAGAAGCCAAATCATCGAGCTCATGCTCCCGTTCCTTCCACTCGATCATGGTTGTTGCCAAAATCACCTACAAACAAAAAAAAAGCAAAGAATTTCATTATTCAATTTTTCAGCAATTTCTTAAGCAATTTAAAAACTTGAAATCTATTGCCCATACTGTTCAAAAAGGACCACTCCCTCTTTTTATCATTCAATAATCATCACACAGAAATAAAATGTTTTAAAATTAAAATAATTTTCATAATGGCTGCGTGGGCATATTTTTTGAGTTTCTTATCGATTCTTTAACAAAAATGACCTATCTACTTAAGTATCAAGGAGTTGGCATATATGCTATCACCCTCTAGAAGCGTTTTTGTAAAAGAATGTCTTTTTCCCATCATTTTCAATAGAGGCCGATTTGATCTTTTTTGGAGCAACCTAGGGCTTCGTTTTTTTAATTTAAATATTGTTGTGAAAACAAATATTGAACCATGTAATTGAAAGAGGGGGAGATGAATATCTACCTGGTCCAAATGGCAAGAGAAACGGTCAACCATAGCTCTAGTATCAAGAAAAACAAGATCCACCTCCAAAGTGAGAATCTCCACTGCTACAAATCATTATCCAAATGAAATGGTAAATGAATTTTTTTATTGTATTACTATTTATAAATTTCCATTTTTTATAAGGTATAGTTATTTGTGGGTTTCTTTGGAAATATGATGGCCTCACTAAACCTCTGGATTGCAGTTTTGACACTACAGGGTTCAAAGTAGTTCTGATCGTTTGTTTACCTTGTCACATCCACGAGCATAGTCTTAGTTCGTTCTAAAGCTTGAGAATATAAGAACGCATCGGGTATACTTTTATCTCTTTCTTGGACCCATATGGACACACGAAAAAGGAACCCCCTGGAGTCATCTTTAAACTCTTTTCAGACTCTCTAAATATGAAAAGATCGTCGAGTGATATTGCTTCCTTTCACACTCGTTAAAAGGTTCGAAAGGGCGTCTTTTGAGTGGTAGTTTATCTCTTTTTCGGACTTGTGAGAATAACTGTATGAAAAAGGAATTGAGAGAGTTCTCTTTTAAGTGTTTTTCCAGACTCTATAATCATGAAAATCCTTCGAATTTTCTGTCTTTGGACTCGCTAAAACAAACATCGACAGGCCCATACGGGACCGAACCCTTACTTCTTTCAGTTTGTTAAACAAAGGAAGAGGAACTTATCGAAGGTGAGTTATATCGAGCATGTGTTACCCTCCTCGAGCTCGTTAAATTAAAAATAGGTACTCGTCTATCTAGATGGGGGAAAATTTGAAAGAAGCAAGCCAAGAAGTCTCTTGAGAACATTATGAAGTAATTCTTAGAGTCGCCCTTGAACACAACACTTTGTCTTTTGCATGCATTTTAATCCACTGAACCTCTACACTGAGCCAATCCTTTGAGTTTCTTTCACTCCTTTGGGTCGCCTGAAGTAAGTCACAACATCCACCGCATCATAAATTTTTGGTCCATGTCATGTTTCTATTGTTGTGCCTCAGTGTTCAAGGGAAGTATTCACCTCGAGCGTCAGTCATCACAAATATCTTGTCTCGATACCTATGTCATTCCATGTTCATTTGATCCACCAATTACATCTCTATGTCTATTTCGTGTCATTGATGGGGGATGCATCAAGGCCCTCCTTCGACGAGCCTATTCCTGTTGACTTCAACACATTATCCAGGAATTAGACTTAGAAACCAGTTAGTACTTTGGGACCTGCATGCCTCAATGGAAAGCCTCCTCACGTCTGACAGTGGGTTTACATAACTAACCTCTGATCGGATGATTCCACGGATGTTCGACTCCAACTCATCCATTCACATTCGTTGGAATGTACTAGGGTACCTTGGGAATCATTGACATTAATGGTGATCTCCTTTGCACTTGTTAACAATTTACATCATTGACCGGTAATCAAGTGGTTTCTGCCATGCTCGACATTAGGACATCTATTCACATGGTTAGATTCGTACTACATTGGGATTAGTAAGAAGACCATGGGTTGAGTGATCAATTTGATATGTACTTTTCCCAGGTTGTGAAGGAGTTTCTCTTGAACAATGACACATATACTGTTACATAGATCCACATTGTATTGGTCATGGCTACGTCTTCTCATCTTGTAGATCCATTTTGTATTTTTTCGTGGCTATGATCAATTTCGGTTATCATAGTATAGATCCACACTGTATCCTCAGTGGCTATACCTTTTATTTATACTATTATGGATCCGCAGTGTATTTTATGGCGGCCATATCTTGCAAGTCTTGATCACCCAAGCATAGGTATGCCTGCCTTGGGTTTGAAACATGTCATGATATTTATTGGATGTTTGTGTGCAGCTTCTGTTAGGTTCCCCACATCTATACCCTTGCTTGAAAGTTTACAAAGAATTTCAGTTATCAATTCTCATCTTCTAACTTCATACTTTGGGAGGCAATCTATTACACATCAACATTACTCGCTTTGATAAATGTCGCAAGTGTCACAAGTTGCTCACAAGTGTCGCATGTTGCTCACAAGTGTCGCAAGTGTCAAGAAAATCATACTGCCATGATGATGACACTAAGGAGACACTTAAAATGCCTCAAACACTTGACTGGAAGGAAGAGGAATGGTTAACTGAAGTTAAGAACCTCTTGCCACCTGAAATAAGAATTCAATCTAAAGTTTTAGGAGAGAGCGCTCCTCTATATCACTCTTAGGAGCGTTGGCACTCCCTTATGAAGTGCTACGGAGTGTTATAACAAAAAACAACCCTTTTGAGGGATCACTATGGATTTTTAGAGCGTTGGCGCCCCCCTAAAGCCTATTAGGGAGCGCTATAGCGCTCTGATGTGCTTGTTGAAGGAGCGCTACCTATTTCGGGCAGTAGTTGCTCTGTTGAGGAGACTAAGGGGAAGATCCTTCAATCTTGGAAGACAGTTGTATTCGAATTCCTAGTTCAACCATGATCTTAGGGAAGATCCCTGAATCAAGGAGGAAAATACTCAACTTACCCTAAAGATACCTCAAGAGGTTAGGCCTCTCTAAACCTATATAAACAGGCTCTATCATGGTGGAAAAGGGGAAGAATTGGAAGCATGAAACCTATGATCTCATAGGAAACACATAGTGAATCGGAGGAAAGTAATCAGTGAAGTTGCTATCATCTGGATCATGGATCTTTTGAGAAAGGGTTAGAAAAAGGGGACTTGATGAAGCTGTTTCATTTTCATCTACGGTTGTAAGTTACTTCTGTCATTGTTCTCATTAATATGACACACTTGGCCTGTTTCTTTCTAGTTTGTGTTTAATCTCACATGAACTTGTCTCTGATAGCTATTTCAAGCTAATATCAATAGAGTAGGAAGTGGTTGTACTATTGTTTGTCTACAGGTCTCATCGAGGAGCGAAATATTGAAGCTCAACTCGGAGCGTGCAAGGACAAACGCCGGTAAAAGGTACTTCTTTCAGCTGGCAAGAGGTTCTTAACTTCATTTAGCCATTCCTCTTCCTTCAAATCAAGTGTTTGAGGAATTTTAAGTGTCTCCTTAGTGTTGTCATCATGGCAGTATGCTTTGCTTGACACTTGCGACACTTTCGACACTTATAAAAGTGAGTAATGTTGATATGTAACAGATTGCCCCCCAAAGTATGAAGTTAGAAGATGAGAACTGATAAATGAAATGGTTTGTATACTTTCAAGCAAGGGTATAGACACGGGGAACCTGACAGAAGCTGCACAAAAACATCCAACAAATATCATGACATGTTTCAAACCCAAGGCAGGAATACCTATGCTTGGGTGAGCAAGACTTGCAAGATATGGCTGCCATAAAATACACTGCAAATCCATAATAGTATTGATAAAAGGTATAGCCATCGAGGATACAATGTGGATCTATACTCTGATGACCTGAACTGATCGTAACCACAAAAAATACACAGTGGATCTATGAGATGACAAGACATAGCCATGACCAATACAAAGTGGATCTATGTAACAATATATGTGTCATTGTTCAAGAGAAACTTTTTCGCAACCTAGGTAAAGTACATATCAAAGTGATCACTCAACCTAGGGTCTTCTTACCAATCCTGATGTAGTACAAATCTAAGCATGTGAATAGATGTCCTGATGTCAAACATGGCAGAAACCACTTGATTACCAGTCAATGATGTAAACCGTTAAATAGTGCGAGGGAGATCACCATTAATGTCATTGATTCCCAAGGTACCCTAGTACATTCCAATGAATGTGAATGGATGAGCTAGAGTTGAACATCTGTGGAATCATCCGATCAGAGGTTAGTGATGTAAACCCACTGTCGGACGTGAGGAGGCCTGCCATTGAGGTATGCAGGTCCCAAAGTATGAACTGGTTTCTAAGCCTAGTTCCTGGATAATGTGTTGAAGTCGACAGGAATAGACTCATCGAGGAAGGGCCTTGATGTATCCCCCGTCAATGACATGAAAAAGACATAGAGATGTAATTGGTTGATTAAATGAACATGGACTGACAAGGGTATTGAGACAAGATATTTCTGATGGCGGACTCTTAAGGTGGATACTTCCCTTGAACACTGAGGCACAACAGTAGAAACATGACATGGACCAAAACTTTATGATGCAGTGGATGTTGTGATTTATGTCAGGTGACCCAAAGGAGTGAAAGAAACTCAAAGGATTGGCTCAGTGCAGAGGTTCAGCGGATTAAAATGTGTGCAAAAGACAAAGTGTTGTGTTTAAGCGCGACTCTAAGAATTACTTGATAATGTTCTCAAGAGACTGCTTGGCTTGCTTCTTTCAAATTTTCCCCCATCTAGATAGACGAGTACCTCTTTTTAATTTAACGAGCTCGAGGAGGGTAACACATGCTCGATATAACTCACCTTCGATAAGTTCCTCTTCCTTTGTTTAACGAACTGAAATAAGTAAGGGTTCGGTCCCGTACGAGCCTGTCGATGTTCATTTTAGCGAGTCCAAAGATAGAAAACTCGAAGGTTTTTCATGATTATAGAGTCTAGAAAAACACTTAAAAGAGAACTCTCTCAGTTAATTTTTCGTGCAGTTAGTCTCACGAGGCCGAAAAAGAGATAAACTACCACTCGAAAGACACCCTTTCGAACCTTTAACGAGTGTGAAAGGAAGCAATATCACTTGATGATCTTTTCATATTTAGAGAGTCTGAAAAGAGTTTAAAGATGACTCCAGGGGGTTCCTTTTTTGTGTGTCCATATGGGTCCGAAAAAGAGATAAAAGTCTACCTAGTGTGTTCTTATCTTCTCGAGATTGAGAACAAACTAAGACTATGCTCATGGATGTGACAAGGTAAACAAACAATAATAACTGCTTTGAAACCTGTAGTGTCAAAACTGCAATCTAGAGGTTTAGTGAGGCCATCGTATTGCCAAAGAAACCCACAAATAAATATATGTTATAAAAAATGGAAATTTATAAATAGTAATACAAGAAAAATCTTCATTTACCATTTCATTTTGCATAAGGATTTGTAGTAGTGGAAATTCTCATTTTGGAAGTGGATCTTGTTTTTCTTGATACCGGAGCTATGGTTGACCATTTCTCTCGCCGTTTGGACCAGCTAGATATTCATCTCCCCTTCTTTCAATTACATGGTTCAATATTTGTTTTCATAGCAATATTTAAATTAAAAAATGAAGCCCTAGGTCGTTGCAAAAAAGATCAAATCGGCCTCTAATCAAAATGGTGGGTAAAAGACATTTGTTTGCAAAAACGTTTTTAGAGGGTGATAGCATAGATGCCAACGCTTTGACACTTGAGTAGATAGGTCGTTTTTGTTGAAGAATCCATAAGAAACTCAAACATATACCCACACAACCATTGATGGAAATTGTTTTAATTTTAAAATGTTTTATTGTTGCATATGGATTATTGAGTAATGAAAAGAGGGCGTGGTCCTTTTTGAACAGTGTGAGCAATAGATTTCAAGTTTTTAAATTGCTTAAGAAATTGCCGAAAAATTGAATAATGAAATCCTTTGTTTTTTTTGTTTGTAGGTGATTTCGTCAACGACCATGATCGAGTGGAAGGAATGAGAGGATGAGCTCGATGATTTGGCTGCTTTGTGAAGTCCTCATACACAGGTTGCGTTGAGAGAATGTGGCCTTCTAAAATTATTCAAGTTGCAGAAGATGAAGAAAGAAATCCTTCTGCTTGAGTACATAATCAGCTTGTGGGATGTCGTGGAGCAAGGGTTTCGGATCGGAACACAACTTCTAACCATCGAGTTGGAAGATGTATATTTATTGATTGGCCTCTCGAAAAGAGGGGTTCCTATAGATTTTTTCGGACAGAGGGTGCTTCCTGAGAAAGTGGGTGTGTATCTGGCACGCCATTGTGTCCCAGGAGCAAGACTGGTGGGGGGTAGAATCCCCATCAAGGATATCAGAGAGTTACCCCTTCGGTCCATTTTTTTTTCCATCATGAGTGTGACGGGAAGCACTAGCACACATCTGGCATCAAGATCACAGGTAGCTTATGGCATACAGTGTTTGGAGCCAACACTGTTTAACTGAGGCACAGGGTTTCTTCGGAATGTGAAGGAATAGGTTTCGCGGTGTAGGATGGGGAAGAAACAGTTCGGATATGGTTCGTTCTTGGTCTCATTCTTCTTAGAGCGCATCCTCCAGATGTAGCCTCGGATTGCATTGGTGGTATGACTAGTGGAGGAACCACGAATGGAACGGTGGACTAGTCTATCTCCGAGACTAGTGGCAGAGTCAGAGTTCCATTTCACCGGTGACTTCTTCGCTTAGCTAAGATGACAATATATTTGGATAGAAGACTTTCCATATGCTGATGTGGACTTTCATGGGAGCACGGATTTGATTCTACTAGCGGGGGAAGATTGGGATGCGTCAGGTGAGAGACTAATCAACACCTTGTCTAGTTTTTTATGTTTTAAGTTTTTAATGTATATATATTTTTTTGGGTACGTGGAAGAGTTTTTAATGGATGTATTGTTTTTTAACATGCAGACAAGGGAGTAGTGTGCCCGACTAAGATACCAATACCAGGATGTCACAAGGTTGCTCAGGTTGCAGTAGATCTAGGGGCACTAGTGATAGGTCTCGAGGAGAAACCTTCAAGGCCTCACGATGGGCATTCCTCCCCTATGAAGGAGAGAAGTGCCTTTACACCTATAGAGACACATTGTGGGGGTGCCAGAGAATGTTAATTCTCTACTGAGATGCATAGTGCGCGCAGTGATATGTTACTCTAACCACAATGCAGTGCAGAGAGATTAGAGTCTCTCTGGTGATTGTATATTTTGTGTGACTTGTCAGACGATGTTGTATGGGTGTAAAGACCCAAAATTTTGCTCTTCCAAACAATTTTTTGATGTAATCAAAACATTTTTAGTCACACTATGTATATATATATACAGTTCTGAGTTTTTACAGTGCCAAAAAATTTGTACATGATGATGCCTTTAATGTGATGTGTTTTAATTTACATGTGATGTACAATTTGTTTTCCTTCATGAAACCTTATCTATGGGTGAGATACCGATCCATGATGTAATTAGCTAACGAATCTGAAACATTGTTGAGTTCTCTTGGAATATGTCTGTATTCGATGTAATCAAACATTTGTTCAAGACGGCGAACTTGTAGGTGGAGACGTAGTAGGATAGGATTACAAATAGCGTAGATTCGATTGAGTTGATAGACCATGAGTTGGGAGTCTAGGTTAACAATGATACGAGAGATACCTAGGGAGGAGGCTTGGGTCAAAATTATGATGACAGCATGATATTGTGCCATGTTATTAGTTGCTGGTCCTAAGCAAATACCTCCTGAACTCACCACCTCGTCAAATTGGTAAATGACCCATGCTTCCGAAGCAATGTTCTAGGTGTGTCGACTAGCGCCATATGCAAACCAGACAAAGATAGAAAAGGAAGACGTCATCTACGCATGAAAACACAAGGCATAGTTATGAGTGGCAAAGGTAAAGACTCGAGCACGTGAAAGAAATAGACACACCAAACTAAAATACAATAATGTACAAAGTACACATTCTAGGTGATCTAGGCATAGCACTTTTTAAGGTAAAGCCCATTCCGGGGCTCTCCTAGGGAAATTCCATCATAATCAACTAACTCATAGGCGACTCTGTGCAGAACACGTTTCACAATGTAAGGGTCATGCCACAGAGGTTCTAACTTACCTGTCCCTAGTTTGTCATGAGCTTGGTCATAGACGAGGACTAAGTCTCCTTCTGCAAAAGTCCGAGGATGGATGGATTTGTCGTATTGATTTTTTATCCGTTTTTGATGTGCCTCGTTAACGAGAGCGGCATCACGACGTGTTTCGTCCAGTTTGGTCAGATATAAGAAACATTCTTCTTCGGCATAAGTATGGGGTAGGAGTTCTACTTTAAGTTTCAGAGATGGAATCTCACACTCGATTGGAAAAACGGCTTCGATGTCATACACTAACTGGAAAGGAGTGAACGCAGTTGCGGTTTTCACGGAAGTACGGTAAGCCCAGAAAGAGGAGAAAAGTTGTAGATGCCAGGATGTCTTATTTTTTCCTACCATGTGTTGAATCATGGTTTTGAGGACCTTGTTGATGGATTCAACTTGTTTGTTGGCCTAAGGATAGTATGGGGATGGGTTTTCATGGCGAAAACCCAACTTGGCATGCAATTCACTCATCATTTGGTTCTTAAAGTGTGCACCGTGATCAGTGACAATGGCGCATGGTACACCAAAATTAGTTATGATGTGGTTAAAAAAAAACAGATCTACGATACGACCATCATTAAGAAAGGTAGGCATAGCCTCAACCCATTTTGTAAAGTAGTCGACGACGATGATTATATAACTGTGCCCCCCAGCTGAGGTAGGCTTACATTGCATGAAATCGATACCCCACTTGGCAAAGGGGCCGATGGTGATAATGGGGTGCAGCGTAGTAGGGTGGGTGCGTGCCTTGTTAAAAACTTGGTAGGGTGGGCATTTTTTGACTGCCTCAATACAATCTTTGAAAATCGAGGACCAAAAATAGCCGGCACGTAGAATTTTTTGGGCTGTGGCCATCCCAGAAAGGTGACCACCACAGGCTCCAAGGTGACAATCATTTTGAATGCGTTCAGTCTTTGCATGAATCAAACATCATCGAAGGATAGTATCAATACCATGGTGATACAAGGTGTCGCCGACGATAAGATAACGACGAGAATGGTGGCGAATACATCGACGCTCTTCATGGGAAGTGTTAGGATGAAAGAGTTGGGTTTGGAGATAAAGGAGGATGTCTCCATAAAAAGGATCAGAGGTGCTGATGAGGAAAAGAGTTTCGTCAGGGAGAGAATCTCTAGGTTCGATATCTTCATCAGCATGGGGGGGATCACAGATATGTTCCGCAAACACCAGGGACTTTATGGCTTTGTAATTTGCAAATTCAAGATCAAATTCCTGAAGGATGACGATCCATTTAGAGTATTTTCCCCCGAGCACTTGATGTGTCAAGACATGGTACATGGGGTTTGAGTCCATAATCATAGTGGTGGTGTGTAGTAGGTTGTAATGGCGAAATCTCTGGACAATGATGATGATCACCAGAGCCAGTTTCTCTACATGTGAATATCGGAGTTTGGGTCCAGATAGACTCTCGCTCAGGTAATAGATAAAATGTTCCTCACCATTGGGGTCCTTTGTATACTCTAGAGGGTGAAACAAAGGTGCGTGTGTCAAGGCATGCTTGAGAGAATCAAATGATCATTGAGCGATGTCATCCCAGATGAAAGGGGTGTTTTTCTATAACAATCGCATGAATCCTTTAGTTATCTCGACGTAGTTACAAATAAAACGACGAAGGAAGTTTGCTTTTCCTTGCAAACTTTAGAGTTGGGTTAAACTAGTAGGTGGGGGTAATGCCAGAATATCCTTAATATTTAAGGGATCCACCTGAATCCTGTCTTTAGAGACAAAAAAATCGAGGAGTCGGCCGGATTCGATAGCAAAAATACACTTGTGTGGGTTCAAGAAGATACGGTAAAACTGACATCGAAGAAAAATAGCCCGTAAGTGATCAACGTGATCTGATCAATTAGATGAGTGGGAAGGTAAGTCGTCGAGGTAAGGTTCTGCAATATACTTGATATCGTGGAAAGCATACGACATGGCCCATTGGAAAGTAGCACCAACATTTTTGAGACCAAAAGGTAGCTTTCGATAGGTGAAAGTTCCCCATGGGAAGATAAAGGCTGTCTTATGTTGATCAACAGGTAAAATTTCAAACTGGTTATACCCGGAGAAACCATCCATGAAAGAGAAGATTATGCTCCCAGTGAAATTATCAATGATCTGATCGATGAAGGGCGTAGGGTAGTTGTCCCTTGGACAAGCTTTATTGAGATCCCGATAGTCAACACAGACACGGATGGTCCCCTATTTTTTGGCAACTGAAACAAGGTTGGAGACCCATTCTGTCAAAGGGACAGGATAGATAAAGCCAGATTTTAAAAGTTTCTCAACTTATGCCTTTATAGATGTGATTTTCTTGGGATGAACCGGGCGAAGTTTGTGTTGAACAGGTTTCGCACCAGGGTAAGTCTTGATTTCATGCACGACAATCAAGGGGTCGATCCTTGGAATTTCCTCGTAGATCCAAGCGAAGACATCGCGAAATTCTTTAAACAGAGAGGTGTAAGATACCACTTCTTCAGGTGTGCAATTAGCACCAAGGTTAATGTTTTCCACAATTCCCTCTTTGATCTAAATATCAATAACGATTGTAGTAGAGATATTACCTATATTCCCCTAAGAAAGAGTATCTTTTGTGAGGATGGGAGATTGTGGAGTATCAGTAACATCAGGAGGGAAGACAGAGTGTATGTCTTTGTGAATTTCTTCCAAAGGCAGAAGAAAAGAGGATCGATGATGGTTATCATCCCCAGGTACATCGTCAATACTAATCATTTCTATTATATATTCGTTGGAAGGAAATATTTGGGAAATGTAATCGATTGCAGACGATAGGGAATCCAACCATGACGACATTGAGAAGGAATCAGGTGCCAATAGATGGGGGTTGTCCAGGGAGGGGGAGGTAGATTGAATAGCCACGTATGCAGCCTCAGCTAGGATAAGTGGCATGGTGTCACCGAGCACATCGAATTCCATAGGACTAGGTACAATCCAAGGGTCAGCTGATTCCAAAGATTGATAGGCCATAGTCAAAATCATATTGATGGTGGCAATATGATGTGTGGTGGGTGGAAGTGGTGTAGGGAAAGTACCCATAAGGCTATAATATTTTAACAAGCCAACACCAATGCTTTCATATGTAATTGGGTGGTCTCCCAAAAAAGGAATGTTGTTGGTGACAGGGGCATGAGCGTTGGGTGTACAGAAATCTAGTTGATCGATGGTGACAATTTTGCCTTGATGGGGGAATTGTACACATCGAAACACCAATGAGGCAATGGCAATCATAGCGTAGAACCAACTTCTTCCAAGTAGTAGGTTGTAATCGAGAGGGGCATCGGCCACCTCGACATCAATAGTAACAGTTTTCCCGCCCAACTGAACGAGTAAGGATTGTGAAAGTCTGTGAGGATGAAAACCTCATCCATCGAAAGTGCATAACATCGTAGGGGATTTTTTAAGGGCAGGTGATTTTAAGCCTTTCCAACAAGCTAAAGACATGACATAAGTAGAGGCTCCCTCATCTAGGATAGTTCAGTGGATTTGTTGATTGTGAACAACAACGTCAATCTAAAAATCTAGTTGGTGGGAGAGTCGAGGTTGATGATCATCCAGATTAAACGTGAGGTTATTAGATGAATCAGGATCGAAAGTGCTGATGGTAGACAAGAGATTTCTACATTGGTTTGGATAGTGTTGTAGAACTTCCAAAGAAGACATAGCACACGGTGCTTGAGCCAAATATTTAACAATGTTGTAGTTTTGGGTAGCCCGTGAACTAGGATTAAAGGTAGATTTCCAGATAGTTCTTTTAGGAGGGCATAAGATGGAGTCAAACGAATGTTTCTCGATATGAAGTGGCCTGGATGGAGGGCTAGTAGATGGAGGACTAACGGAAGATGGTAATGGGTCTGGTAAGGAACCATTAGTGGGCTTCGGCTTATTAGGTTTAATTGGTGTGTCATATGTCGTAGTGAAAGTGGTCAAATTAATCCCGTTAAACATGTAAATGTGGGCACCTATCGAGGCCTCATCATGGTATTGGTTGGAACTTCCCCCTGGAGTGGGGGTTTGAACAACCAAAGATTGTTGCTGTGGAAAAGGCTGAGTAAGCACATCGGGTTGTGAATTTTCCTTAAAAAGCTTGGCCACTTCATTGCAATGTGGACAGTCTCGAGTGTAGTGATCATCGCCACAAATGAGACATGGGAATTTTGATATCCGTTGTGGTTGTTTTCCGGCAGCCAGGGTTTGAGGTTGATTTTTTGGTTGTTCATTGTTGTTGTTTTTCTTTGGTTTATTTCTTGCTTTCTTCTTACCTCCAGATTGTTGTGAAGGGGTCAATTGGACCACATTCACCTCAGAGACCTGAGTTTGAGGGGGGGTAGAAGAGGGTTCAGTTGAACTGGGAGAAGACATCGAAGCGAACCACTGGGTTATTCCAGTCGACTTGGAAGTAGATTGGGTTTTGATGGAGCCAATAACTCCATCCGCGTGCGAGGTAGACGATGGTTTGGATGGATCATTAGTGGCACGGGTAGCATTTGGTATCAACTCGTACAGAGTACCAGATTGTGAATAAACCAAATCTAAGTACTGAGCTCGAGCGATAACCTCTTCCTCGGTGACTACAACACCCATAGCAACATCATGAGCGATCTGGGGTAACAATGATTTGGTGAACCATTCCACTAATAATTGGTCAGGAATGACCTCTTTGATTAACCTTCGTTGTCGTCTCCATTCATGAATATGATCAAAGATATGTACATAGGTTGTCTAATGAAGGGAGGTCAATAGTTCGGTACCCGTCTCGTATCGAATGGGTAGTTGGAAGTGTGTGAGGAAGGACATGGAAAGAGAGTTGAAATCATGAAAAGAAGCATGTGGTAGTTCAATCTACCATTTTTCTGCAGAACTCTTAAGCGTTCGTTGGAAAAGACGCAAACGTATGGAATCGTCCATGAGGGAGTTCGATGAACACCACAAATGAAAAGTCATCACATGGTTGTTTGGGTCTTCTCCAAACTTTCCATCGAATTTTGGGATATCAGAAGGAAGTTTAGCTAGAATAACTGGCCAAACCAGAGAATAAAAAATAGTATCATTTGTTAACCGAGATAAGTCTGGGAGGTCCAGAGTCACTAGGAAAGGTAGTTGTCGGTTAACCTATAGGTAATATTGGTGTGGCATAGGAACACCAGTAGGACCATATGCTGGGTTAGGTGGATAATTGTAACCAATGGGCCCGCTTGTATAAGGTTGGTGTTGACCAGAGTACACAGGATTTGAGGTGGTTTGAGAAACATGTGTGAGCGGAGGATAACTGGATGGGTTTTGAGGATTATAAGCTATATTTGGAGTTTGTCCATAAGGAGGATATAGATGATAACCTTGAGGGGGAAGAGGTTGTTGTGGATCGAGAGGATTGTGTCCCCTCGAGAACTGTGGGTTTCCTGGAAAAGAGATATTCCACGGGTTGGGTGTGGGAGACACATTTTGTCCATATGGTTGATGGTAGGCTCCAGATTGAGGTTGCCCCCTAGCATGAGGGTGCCCTCCAAATGGAAGTTTTACTCCGGTGGGAGGATGCCCCCCAGCTTGAGGTGGAGTTCCCGGAATTTGGGAACCAGACATAGACAACTGACCGATGCTGCTTAATGGATTAAAGCCACCAAGATCGGTCCCTCCGGGTTGTTGTATAGGTGTAGATATTCCAGGCATAACTTGGGTAGTAGTGATAGTGGAAGAATTTAGTGCTCTGTACCCAAAAGGGAGTGATGATGAAGGTCTAGGTTTTAGTGGTGTGCCAATTGTAGCTTGGCTAACCACCGCATTACCGGAGGGAATAGTCAGAACGTGAGGGACCATTATAGAGTGAGCTGTCTGGAGAGAAAAAGTGGACCTTGGGCCAACAGACGATGTGTTCGGACCAATGGACGGTGTGGATGAAAAAATGGTAGTACCAGTAAAATGGTTTAAAGGTATGGTGTAAGTGATAGGCGCATCGGCACCTATTCCTGTTCCATAAAGATCCCGCACCATGCGCGGTGGACTTCGAACAATGTCTACGGTCCAAAAGGGGTCGTCGACTAGAGGGTTTGAATGAGACCCAGTCAGAACATCAGAAGGATTGATGACGATGAATTCACCTGTTGAATTGAGTTGGAGAACATGTCTCTCATATCCCTTCGGAATGAGGAAATCCTCCGGAGACTCTGAAACAATTCGAAAATTCTCTAAAGAGGTGGGAACTTCTTCTTGGGAGGTTATAGTGTCGTGAACCTCACTCTGTTGAGGAGATTCCTCCAT
Organism: Picea engelmannii; assembly: GCA_009831015.1. Lineage (NCBI taxonomy): Eukaryota > Viridiplantae > Streptophyta > Pinopsida > Pinales > Pinaceae > Picea > Picea engelmannii. Next base: position 1,077,632 of record ML789492.1, on the reverse strand, counting down.
AGAATGAGGGGGTAAAGGGGTATTCTCTTCCATATTTTCTGGAGGAAGTCCCTGTAGCCTCCGCGAATGATGTGGAAGGTCGATGTTGGCAAAAAAGAGTCGACGGAAAAAATCTATGGCCAACTACCGAAAAGAAGCAACATACGCTAATAGAATCTAGGAATCACAACCAAGCAAACAAAACCTTCTCTCGATGACCGTACTAGTTGGTGATGAAATCCAACGTCGCGTGATCAAGTCAAGAAGGGGTGGGGATATGGTGGAACAGTTACAATGGTGACCTGCTTAACGAGCTTTCACCTTGGTGCAAGCTTTCACGCAGTAATTGTGGATTTACCCTCCAAGGAGCCCGAGTGAGTTTGACCAATGTTTGTTCCAGGTATAGTGAGACTTCCCTTCACTATCACCTTGTGTAAGACCCTAAAGATTATGGCCACTAAGGTTACCAATTCGCAGTCATCCCTTGGGTGGGTACAGTCGACAGTCCAGTCTGAACGTACGGGCAGGGTATCTAGCCCGAAATCAACTTGAAAGGATTCCACTCAATATTGTGGCTATACCTTTAAGCGATCCCCATAATACGATCTGACTACTACAATCAGTCAAACCACAAAGGGATAATCTCTGTAGCTTTCCCGAGTGCGATCTCGTGCATAACCCCTGTGTGAGAGGGGGATTCCAGGCAGACTTATACGACAATTGGATTTGACACTCCCTAGCTCAAGATGTTAATGTTTGTTTTTGAAACTTTGGAGAGTTATTCTCACAGCCTAATCCAATGTACTAATCCTAGTCTACTGTTGGTGGAGGATTGTAGAAAAGAAAATGTTCTAGATAGTTTTTAATTAGCGTTGATTTTATAGCTGTTCTTTACTCAAAAGGGGTGCATGGAAGTGAAACGGATGGAATGACGACTCAATCCCCAAAAAATGCATCAAATATGATAAGCAATCATTTCTTTTCGATGAATATCTATTTAAGGGAGAGAGAGAGAGTTATTTTCACTAACAAGCACTAATAAGGAATGTCCTCAAACAAAATTTTTTCAATCAAATCCAATGTGGTGCTAAAACGTTTTGGAAATGTCTTCTAATATGCAAATCAATCATGAATATGTTTCTTTATTGTTTGTGTGCGAATAATGATTAATTCAAAACAACACTTCTCCTGCTAATTAACCTTTTGGATCAAGGAAACTCAGACAAGCATAAGTAGGTTGCGTACAAACAATACACCCTCTTGTTGTGGTCGAAAACAAGAAGAAAAAAAAATAAACAAAGAAAAACAAGAATTTCACACAAATGGGAGATTGAAGAACAATGACCTTAACAAAAACCAAATGAAGAGATTCTTAGACTTCTGATGTCCTTCACCAGAGATTCTCGCTCAATCAAAAAGGAGAGAAAAAGAGTGCATTGGTTTCAAACTCCCAACAGCAGAAAAACTCAAAAATAATGAAGAAGGCGACAAAATCTAAACAAAAAGGTATTTGTTCCTCAGAAGGGTGGATGTCAAAGTTGAGTGGGAAGAAGCATTGACTCACAGAGGGGATCAACAAGTGAAACACAGAGACTGGACCATGAAAAAAGCAATTCTGGAAAGGTTTTTTGCCAAAAGAGGGCTGGCGCTCTGGTATAAATGGCACCAAGCATTATAGAACTCTGTCTAACACATCCAGGGAGCGCTGGCACTCTGTTAACACAACCCTAGGGGCGCCAGGCTTAAAAATCTCATGAAAATGTCAAAAAATCCAAAATTTCAGTTGATTTTTGGCAATCAAGCTGAGTGTGATGGGGTAAGGAGTCAATCAGATCATGAAATCAATCAAAAAGGGGTGAACCAGGTCTGAAAACAATCAAAGGGTAAGACAAGGTCTACGAGGAAAAAACAAAACAAAAAGTTTCAATTCGATTCTCCCCAGTGGAGTCACCTCAAACACTTTATCTGAAGGAAGAGGAATGACTAACTGAAGTTAAGAACCTCTTGCCACCTGAAAGAAGCATTCAATGTAAGGTTTTAGAAGAGAGCACTCCCCTATATCACCCTTAGGAGTGGTGACGCTCCCCTATAAAGTGCTAGGGAGCGTTATAACACCAAACAACCCTTCTGAGGGATATCTATGGATTTTTGGAGCGTTGGCACCCCCCTAAAGCCTACTAGGGAGTGCTATAGTGCTCTGATGGCCTTTTCGAGGGAGTGCTACCTATTCTAGGCAGCAGTTGATCTGTTGAGGAGAATAAGGGGAATATCTTTCAATCTTGGAAGGAATTTGCATTCGAATTCCTGGTTCAACCATGATCTTAGGGAAGATCCCTGACTCAAGGAGGAAAATCCTCAACTTACCCTAAAGATACCTCAAGAGGTTAGGCCTCTCTAAACCTATATAAGAAGGTTCTATGATGGTGGAAAGGGGGAAGAATTGGAAGCATGAAACCTATGATCTCATAGGAAACATATAGTGAACTGGAGGAAAGTAATTAGTAAAGTTGTTGTCATCCGGATCATGGATCTTTTGAGCAAGGGTTAGACAAAGGGGACTTGACGAAGTTGTTGCATTCACATCAACGGTTGTAAGTTACTTCTGTCATTGTTCTCATTAATATGACACGCTTGGCCTATTTCTTTCTAGTTTGTGTTTAATCTCACATGAACTTGTCTCTGATAGATAGATCTATTTCAAGCTAATATCAATAGAGTAGGAAGTGGTTGTACTATTGTTTGTCTACAAGGCTCATCGTGGAGCAAAAGATTGAAACTCAACTCAGAACGTGTAGGGACAAACGCCGATAAAAGGTACTTATTTTCTCCTTCCTCCTCATGCATTAGTTTATATAGATCTGAAAGGAAGTCAGTGTCCACGTTAAGCATCTTCTGTCTTAACAGTTAAGAGTCTAGCTCTCAAGAGGAGATCTACCTATTTGCAGGGAGATTTTCCTTGAACAACATGTCCCCAACGAGGTCGGAGTACAAAAAGTTGGGTCTCGATCTTGTTTCTCTTGAGGATAAAATCTCTCCCACACCCAAGTGACCTCTCATGGCAGGAGAAAATAAATATGATGGGATAGTATATCCTTTCAAACTGTTGATTGAGGAAGCCCTCACGGAATAGAGGAACGAGATGATGGATAGTTTCAAGCAAATCCTTCGGTGGCTACCAACCGGTGACACATCTTCTTCGAACGGAGGCATCCCCCCTTCAAGATACAAATAAACTTTAATATTCATATATTTGAAGGTCAGATAGACACAGATGTTGTATACAAGAGGTTGAATCTACTAGAAGGGTATTTTTCTGTCCATAACTTTTCGAATAGAGAAAAGATTACTTTTGCGTTCGTCAAAGTCATTACCCATGTCAAAGATTGGTGGGAAAATTTCTGTGAGCAAAAGGAAATAGAAGAAACCTCATTATTTTCAATCACGGCCATCTGCGAATCCTTTAGAGATGCTATTAAGGAACAATACTACCCTGTCAGAAGTTATGACGACCTATATACCAAATGGACCACACTGTGGAAAGAAAGAGACCAAGTAGTGCCAGATTTCACAAATATATTCCATACCTTGTGCACCAAGATGGGTATCAAAGATTCAGAGCGACATCTCGTGCTCAAGTATCACGGTGATATTCATATAAACATCAAGACTGAAAGTGAATTTTTGGACATCTCATCCTTGGGCACGGCCTACCAATATGCCATCAAAATCGAGTAGAAGCTCAAAAAAAAGACGTGACAATTTGGGCCTGGGAACCCCTCAGAACAAAAGCTGGGAAAGGGAGGCCTGAACCCACAGAACAAAGTATAGAGAAAATATAGACAGTATTAGGACAACCAGTCCAAGCCACAAGCAAAGAAGGACACCAAAAAGACAAAGAAAGATGCCGATAAGTGGTGCGACTTCCATAAGAGCCCTTGGAATAACACTGATGACTGCCTCTCAAAGCAGTCGTTGGTGGCTGAAGTGAAATACTCTTAATCATATGTGGATTCTAACTCTAAGTCAGAACTAGAAAGGGTAATACAGATCATTGAAGCGGAACCCAGTGCCACCATTGCTACCACCAAGCTCCAGCCTAGTGAACCAGATGAGCCAGAAGAAGGAGAGTGTCTCTTCCATTCATAGATGTGGGTAAAAGGCACCCCACTAGACTTCATCGTTGATAGTGGTAGCCAGAAGAACCTCATCTCAGCAGAGGTCATCAAGTGGCTCACCCTTCCAACAACACCGCACCCACAACCCTACACGATTGGATGTCTTCGCCAAGGAAGAAATCTCCGCGTCAGCCAACAATGTCGACTATCATACGACATCAAGCCCTTCAAAGATGAGGTATTATGTGATGTTTCTCCTCTTGAAGTTTGTGATGTTATTTTGGGCCAACCTTATTTATGGAAACGTCATGTTGTATATGAGTCTAGGCCTCATAGTGTTATTATTACTTTGAACAGGAAATTGTATAGGATACCCGAGGTAGTCCCACCTAGTGCTATTTCCTTGATGTCTACTAAGAAATGTAGGAAGGTCATCTCTCATATGGGGAATTTTGTCTTCTTCGTGATTCACTCTCAGAATAAATGAAAGATCACAACCACATACAGGGTCTCTGCAATAGACCTCTCCACACAACAAAAGCAAGTAGATAAGGTCGTGGAAGAATACTCAAATATCTTCTACTCACCTAAAGGGGTACCTCTGCACTGCCAGTTCAAGCACCCCATCAATCTGACCCCCGATGCATTGCTGCCCAATGGGTCAAGCTATCGCAGATATTTGTTAGTGAATGAGGAGGCCAAGCGATAGATCCAAGAATTTCTCCACAAGGGGCACATCTATCCCATCTCATCACCTTGTGAGATCCCAATCGTGCTGGTAGAGAAGAAAGATGGAACCTTGCGACTCTGTATTGATTATCGGGCTCTGAATAAAATCATAGTCAGAAATCGGTACCCGATTCCCTAAATCCATGACCTCCTTGATCAACTCATGGGGGCCAAATACTTCAGTAAGATTTATCTGAAGTCTAGCTACCACCAGGTCTCGATAGAACAAATAGATGTATGGAAGACCACCTTCAAGTCAAAGGAAGGCCTTTTTGAATGGTTGGTCATGCATTTTGGTTTGAAAAATGCTCTAGCCACTTTCATGAGGATGATGGATGATATCCTGTGACCATTCACCAATACTTTTGTAGTGGTGTATCTGGATGACATTCTAATTTTTAGCAAGACTTGGGCCGAACATTTGTAGCATATTCAACAGGTTCTGCACACCCTGTGGCAGCACAAGCTATATGCCAACTTGGAAAAATGATCCTTCGGATTGGACAGGGTCCATTAACTGGGATACATCATTGATCAACATGGCGTACATCTAGATTCAGCCAAGATCCAAGTCATCCATGACTGGCCAGCCCCAACAACACTCACTGAGATTCAGAGCTTCTTGGGCCTTGCCAATTTCTACCGCAGGTTCGTGTTGGGATTCTCCCATATTGCATGGGCCCTCAGCCAAATAAACAGGGGTGGTGGTAACGAAAAATTTTCATGGGGCCAGTCCCAACAACAAGCGTTTGATGATTTGAAGCAACACTTGCTCAGCCCTAGTAGTTTCACTACCATACCTGCAACATTCCTTTGAAATCAAGACAGATGCTTCAGACTATGTTGTGGGTGACATTCTCACTCAGCACAACCACCCTGTGGCCTATCATACTGAGAAATCTTCAGATGCTGTTCGTAAGTACCCTACTTATGACAAATAAATGTACTCCTTTGTGCAAGCATGATGCCAGTGGAGACATTACATTATTGGGAAGGAGACAATCATCCACATTGATCATAAACCACTGCAGTTCATGCAGACACAAGGAAAATTGCAAAATGACCGCCATCAAAAGTGGTCCACATACTTACAGCAATTCCACCTCAACATCAAGTATAAAATAGAAAACACCAATCACGTCACTTATTGCCTCAGTAGACCTCCACTTGCAGCACTCACTACGGTGATAGACTCTTGCAGCCATGAGACATCTAGATGGCCCCAACTCTATGAGACAGACCCTGACTTCACCACCACCTACCAAATGTTGGGTGCAAATGCAGTTGTCGATAATTTCCATCTTCAGGATGGGTTGTTGTGTCGTCTGGGCCATATTTTTTTTCTATCAAGAGAGCAAGCGAAGATGATATGGGAAGCCCACTACAGTATGGTGGCACGACACTTCAACGTCGAAAAGACAGTGGAGATGCTACATAAATATTTCTACTGGCCGAAACTTCGATAGGAGGTCAGCAAGTATATCAGGTCCTACACTGCCTACGCTATTGCCAAACCAACCACTAATAAGCAGGGCCTGTACACTCCTCTTCCTACTCCTGACAGGCCATGGGAATCCATCTCAATGGACTACATGTCGGGCCTCTCGTCCACCAAGCTGGGAAATGACTGTGTTTTTGTGGTTGTTGATCGCTTTTCTAAGACGGTGATTATGGTTGCCTGCAAGAAGAGAATCACAACATAGGCCACTTCCAATATCTTCTTTGAACGTATTTGGGTACATTTTGGAATCCCAAAAACCATTGTCTCAGATTGTGATAGTGGATTTCTCAGCACATTCTGGTTGAGCCTCTGGTCACTGTTGAACACCAATCTCACCAAATCCATGGCCTTCCACCCCCAGACAGATGGCCAAAATGAGTTTGTAAATTGAATGATTGTGCATATCATTCGAATGTATAATTCAAAGCACCCTCACACATGGGATGAGAGACTTCCCTATGTCCAGCATAGCTACAAGTGAGCCCTGCATAGCTCAACCGGTCACAACCCCTTTCAGGTGCGGTTGGGATTCCAACCATTGGGTCCCATAGATGTTGCACTTCCCCTTGCAGTCACCTCGACCAACTCATCTACTGCTCCAACTAAAGCTGACAAAGCCACCCGGTTCAATGAGCGGATCCAACACATCCACCAACAAGTTCAGGATATCCTACAAAAGTCCAATGACAAGTACAAACAACACCATGATCAACATCAGATGCCACATAAGTTTCAGATGGGTGACAAAGTTTGGTTGCACTTGCAGAAAGAATGCCTTAAAGGACCCCATCAGAAGCTTCTCCCACTCTATTATGGGTTGTACACTATCACTAAGGTTGTGGGGGATAATTATTTTGAGCTCAACATTCCTCCCTTCCTTGGCTTGCACAAAATGTTCAGGGTGGATCTCCTTCGCCCTTATTTCCCACCATTATTGGACACCTCAGAAGTAGCAGAAAAACTGACACCAATAGAGCTCAACCCTAACTACATAAAATAGGCATCCAATGATCATATTGTGGACACACAGATCAAGGGCACTCGACAACAAAGGATCCAACTTTATAGAGTCGTCAAAGAAGGGCGACTCCTGCACCATGGAAGGTGGCTCACTCGGGGCCAAATTCAACAGAAATTTCCTCATATGATGGGGGACCTAAATGCAATGGAGACCATTGCTTCCTAAGGAGGGAGGATTGATCCATATGGATATCAGTGGCCACCCAAATATTCCAACTGGCTCAAAATAGTTTTCTAACAATTTTGGCAATTTACTATTTTTAGCAGTTTTAACTTCCGGGGCCATTTTGAGGGCCTAAATGAAAGTTTTTCGGGACCGAGACCCTCAAATATAGTTGAAGGAATATTTGATCCCCCAAAATGAATCTCCTTAATGATACCTTTCCAATAGTCTATCACACGCCTAAAGAAAAGAGCATATGCAAAAGTTACGACCCCGGGAAGTTGATGTACTAACTTACCCAAATGGGGCCCACATGACTTTTGGCGCTTCATCTCCTAGGGTTAGGTTTTTGGATGTCTAGGGTTTTTCGCATTCTTGTTTATTCTAAAAATACCTTTAGAGCCTCATTGTAATCTTCTTCTTGTGAATGCGCGCAACCGTCACATCTCTTCTTAGAGATAAGCCACCACCATTCCAACAAGCTTGTTTCCGCTGCATTTTACAGTTTCAACTTATTTCGTTATTTAATAGAAAACCAGTTTTACTGTATCTTTGTTATTTTTTGTTAAGAACTTGTTAATAATCTGTATTCATTTTGTTATGCTCATAAAATCTGGATCACTTTTCCACCAGGTTGGTTACTCCATCAAGAAGCAATAGTATTAGACCCGAGGTTAAAAGGAGGAATGCCTCCAATGGTAGGAGTCATTTGCGGGACACGATTACCACTAAATGAGAATGGACTGTGTGGAGGAGTTGTTCCCCCAAGTCCAATTCTAGTATTTGTACCAGTCGCTGTGATGGAGTTTGAAAATTGCGATGTTAAGTTTGTCATACCATAGGAAAAAGGACAAGAGGCCATAAGGATGGACTGAACATTATAGCCCGATGAGTGACAAAGAGACCCAAAAGGGTTCATGGCTATAGGTTGAGTATTCACTATAGGACGAGTAGAGATGATGATAGGCACCTCCGACACTACAACCATTGTGGTTGAAGGTGTCGAAGGGGTACTGTTAATTATAGTAGGTATGGGAATCGAAGGACTCCCGGTATCTTGCTAACTCGATTCAGTACTCATCCTTGTATGATCAAAAGTATGATAAGTGGAGGTGTGTGTACCACATTTTATAACCCTATGCCCTTTAGAATGAAAAGACTCAAAATTTGGTGGTAACTATAACAAGTGGTGAGACCTGCGAGGATGCTGGTTTGGCTCCACGATGACTCAAGATTCGTGATATAAAAAACAAACACTAAGGCCAACTAGTAATCAAAGAGCACACCAAAAAAAATCAAACGACCAATATGCACACAAAAAAGATAAAGTGGCTGAAAGGGGCCTCCCTCTCTAAAGTAGGTATGCCTCACCCAAGAGGGGACTGAGAATCCTCTGCTAAATATCATAGGTATCGTAATCAATTATAAGGGCCCTCATGGGATTAACCACCAGTCGGTCAGACCCCCCTGAGAGGTAATCCTCCATAAAGGTTGTGTGTTGTTCAACCCTTATATGACCTAGGGTACCTATAGAATAACCCCTGTAAGTAACCTATGTGGTACCTAAGTCAATACCCTAAACAACCACTATATAACCGATGCACAGGTGAACAGTCATAAGTTAGGTCCAACGTATGGGAAGGGTTACAAAGCCCAAAACCTTGAAAGAATAACCTCTCATACAGGTAAGGGCACTAGCAAGATCCCCACACTAGTACATATGGCCAAATTTGTGACGGTTTTTCATTGATATTGCCACACATATTCGTTGCAATTTCCACGAAAGCCGAGCTTTTTTTTCGTCGGAATAATTTCGTTGCTCTATCGAAAATATAGGTGTGCGTGGAAACATCGATGAAATTATTTCTCCATGTGTCACCAGAGTCAAGTTCGGTTAACCCTTTGCATCGTCGCAATTTCAACGAAATATCGTTGCAAGTACAATGAACAACCGTGGCAATTACAGCGAAATATCGTCGCAATTGCGTTGAAAAGTTTTGACAAGTCAAAAACTTATGACACAGATGCTATATGTGCGACGAAAAACCATGGAAACTTGTGACGAATACCCGTGGAAATAGCGATGACATTGATTCATCAAGACCAAATTTACGATGAAGATGTTGTATGTGTGACGAAAAACTGTGGCAACTTGCGATGAAAGTTCGTCGCTATTGCCATGGTGGTCAAAATGCAATTTTTTTTCCGACAAACTATCGTCGATATTTCGACGATGGCATTAAGTTCTTTTAAAAAAATTACATGAGATATGGCATTACCATATTACATTGTAATATGGTATACCATATTACAATGTAATATGGCATTACCATATTACAATGTAATATGGGAATGCCATATTACAATGTAATATGGTAATGCCATATTACAATGTAATATGGTAATGCCATATTACATTGTAATATCGTATACCATATTACAATGTAATATGGGATTACCATATTACATTGTAATATGGTAATGCCATATTAACCCACAATTAATTGCAAGCCAACATGAAGAAATATGAGTTTGGAAAACAATTATTGTTTTGTATGGATTTTGTAGTTAGAAGATGTGAATTTTGTATTGACCTAAGAAATATAAAATTCGTTGTAAATTGGTTGATCCAAGATAATTTAATTGAACCAAGGTAATTCATGTGGTTAGCAAATTATTTAGGAATGAAATGTCTCTTCAATGCACATTAGAAAAGGCAAGTATAAGCTTTCAATTCATTGCAATTGAAAACCAAGTAACTGAAGCTTTGACATGAAAGAATTGTAATGCCTCAATATTAAATATAATGAAATTTGCAATTTCATTTGAAATCAAAGCAAATTTCACATGATACATAATGGCGGAACCTTTGATACAAAGAAGGAGTTGGATAACATAACACTTGAAACTTTTGTTGGTGCAATCATAATATACCCCAAATAAGATAAGGAATTGTACATCATAGTTAAGGCATTGAAGTATGATAAATATTATAAATATATACATTCGTTTAGGCATTGAAGTATAGGCATTGAAATATCCTGCAACATTTTGATTCGGTAATCAAGATGTATGATAAATATATACAAAACCACATGGTCAATTTCCTTTAAGACCTCTTTGTTTTTATTTGACCATAGCTCTAAAGTTAAACTCTTATGTACTTGAAGAATATAATGGATTACCTACATCTAGCTCAAATTTTTGCAAATGGTTAAAACCTTACAAAACTTATATATATATGCAAGTCTTGTGTCTTTGAGATGATTGTAGGCTTGAATGGAGATTAAAGTATAAATTTCATAATTTTGTTGTTAGGAAAGGAGAGCCAAGAATAAGCTCATGTGGGAAGCTTGAAGCTGTAAAGTCGATATACATTTTAGAGTAAACAAGACTAAATAATATGATAGTTTTTATACCATGTTGAAACATGAAAACAAGATGTAATTATCTTCTTCACT
>ML789492.1:1009024-1039374 GCA_009831015.1 Picea engelmannii | reverse complement strand
AATTGAAGGGAAAAGGGTATGTGGATTCCATAAACCTAGAATATTATGGAATCCACATACCCTTTTCCATAGAATATACTAACTAGATCCAAAAACCAAAGACATGAAATATGGTACTACACATATTATAATATATTATCAATAAAAAATAACATACTAACCTTGCAAGTTCAAAATCTGAGCTATGTAGATCGAGAATTAGATTTGTTCAACCGGTGGGTGACAGAAAAAATAAACAGTTCAAACAAAATCCAAGAACAATGTCTCAACTATAGCAATTATGTCACAAAGTCTCTTAAAGTCATTTATATATAGATAAAATAGTCAACTAGCCATTAACACTAACCAATGAGATAGGAAAAATTTGCATCGCTATTGCCACGAAAGTTAGTCGCTATAGCGACGAATGTCCAGACTAGATTTAAATAATATTTTCGTTGATATTGCGATGAACTTTCATGGCAATATTGATGAAAATCTCGCCCTGTTTAAAAAAAATATGAAACTAGTTGAAGTGTGGAAAATTTTCGTGGAATAATCCGCCCATATGTAGTAGTGCCATATACGAATAGACCCCCAGAAATATATCTGACGCTAAGAAGGTATCGAGGGGATATCCCTCCAAATAACCTCACTTGACCTCATTCTTAACTCTGGTGTAAGCAGAGGCTCCTGATATTACTGATTATACAATGTATTTCTCCACTCCCTTAGTCAGAAACATATGTTGATTTAATAGCCTTGGAGAAATTTACTCACAAAATTCTATTCCAAGCCTCTAAATCCTAAGCTAGTTTTTGCACCCTAGAAAAAATAAAATCATTACTAATCAATTTTAAATTATAGTGTTACTTTTAGTGGCCTTGCTTACTCAAAAAGGTGTGGTCATGAAACTAGTGATGTTATGACTCAACAAGTAAAATAAATGAATATGAATACGATGCAAAGTCCTAACTTCAATTCCCAATAAATGATATGATTTTCAAAATGAAATTCTCTATTCAGTTATGCAATTCCAAATAAAATGCAATCTTTCTTTACATGTACTAAGATCAATGATAGAGACTCAAAATATCAAATGCCAACAATGTAAAATGCTTAATATTTTTGTATTTTCAATATAAAAGAATGAAAATGCAAGGAATGAACAACAACTTGATATAAAAACTCTATTGTATGTAAACAGAGACAAACCAGTAGGATATCAAGAAGAAAACACCCAACCCAAGATGCAAGGACAATCAAATGAAAAGGATTATGAGAAAGGCATTGCCCAAAAATTCAACCAAAGAAAGGTTTCCTTTCATTCCACAGAAACGTAACAGTCATAACAATGACCCAAGAAAAATCAACAATCATCAAAACCTACCCAACAACCATCAAACCCAAAAACCAAGAAAAAAAGGGTGATGTACGTGACTGTTCAAGGGAAAAGTACATATATACGCCTCTTGCAGTAGGACAAAATGCATATATATGTGATTGTCAGGAAAAAACCCACGTATATGTGTCAAAACATAACTAGGTTAAGGAGAAGGCTATGAAACTCAGACTCAGAATGAACAGAGGTTGTCAAGCAGTCATACAACAAGAAACTCAATATAAACGAGAGAAATCTAAGGAGAAAAACACTCCAAACCCTGAAAAATAATATTCTTTCCCCAATATGGTCGCCAATTATGTTACGAGGAAAATCTCTCTATGGATAGCGGTAAACCACAACATACGAAAAATGACTGCAGAAATCAACTCTAATATTAGGTATGCTATATAAACAAATATGCTAGAAAGACAAGATAAAAGGACTACCTCATCTAGACATTTGATGAAGTCCATTGTTGAGCACTTGACTCAAAGAAATACACCTACAACTTGTCCTCAACAACCAAGAAACACAAGCATATGGTAATAATAAATAATGTTAGCACATTTAATAGAATAATCCATTAACATTCATAACAAATATGCCCATGGAATAACAATTCATATATTTTCAAGATATTAATTGGACAAGAAAAGAGTATTTCTATTAAAATGTAATCAACAAAAGTGAATGAATTACAAACTTTTGTGCCGACATGGTTCAAAACTAAGAAACTAAGTCCCTTCCAGCTGGGCCTCCACCACTTCAATCCTCCACCAAAGGAAAGCTAATAAGAGAAACAATGAGGTTCTCAATCAAGTAGGGAAGATCTTGGGGGCTGAACAATGTGTTCATACTTCAAAGGACAAAGGGATGGAGACTCAATATGAAGTGAATAATTTCTCCAGAGTAACGTTTCTCTCAAAGTTGAATTCTTCCCATCTTTTCCATAGCTCAGATTTGACCCATTCGTAGCCTTCAAGTGGAACAGAAGGGTCGAGTCATAACGTTTCTAGTATATGGAAGGTCAAGGATCATGGATCTCATGACATGACATGCAAACCAGACACCATTTTTTAATTTTGGGCACAAATCTCGTTGTACGTGGGTTGTCGTGGTGCAACCTGCATATACACAGGTTGTACTATAGGTAGGGCATGTATATGTGGAAAAATAATGTTTTTGTATATGGGATTTGCAAAAAGGGACTTCAAGTGTGCATAGGGAAATGGAAAAAGGACTTATGTGCAAGTTTTCATAGGGCGAGGCAAATCTTTCTATAACAATTAACATAATACAAAAACTCATATGATATGTACCTCTCTACCATAGACCCCTCAGGTTTTTCCCTTTGATGAACAAATCCTTTCAATTTATTCATGTACCTCTCTAAAAAAAACATCCAACAACATGATACCACCCTGATTAATTCAACCTCACATACTAGGTGAATTAGAATATGAAAATGCAAGTCCATGAAACTTGGTGGTAGTTCCTTCTCAAACATACAAACAATCTCAGATATCTCTTGGCTCCACCATGGAATACTAGCCATATGAATCTCCTTTGATGTGATCCAATGTATAAATGTAGATAATTTAAATATGGCACGTCTTAGGTCCTGGGGGAAATCATGGTTCACACACCCAACACAAGCATAGGATAATGACACTACAAAATTAATTCTATTTTATCCCATGGAATAAAAATAAAAATTACAGATAATAAAATCATACTTTTGACATACGTCGTACCTTTAGAAGGTTCAAATGGTCATGTGATTTCAACTTCGACAAATGGTCTTGACACATAGTGAAGCAATGTCATAGGGAAGACCCATATAAAGAAGGCACATTCACACCCAATATAACTTCCTTTTCCAAAGAAAGACCTTCTTTATTCAAAATCCATGGGACATCACCTTCTTGGAAAGGCCAAGAGGGACTAGCCTCTCCTCTACTTTCTTGTCTTGGCCAATGTTTTTTTTAAGTTTTTGAAGAAATAAGATCTCTCCTCACAACCAATGTGTCACTTTCTTTTGATGATATCTACCTCCATAAAGAAGATGAAACATTTTTAAATATATGCATGGGATCTAGTAAGTGGGAAATCTTAAGATCCTCCCAATATGGGAGCTCATAAAATATATATTTCATTTTCATCCCAATGGAAAATTTCTCAACATAGGTGTTGAATAATTCCGGATCATTGAACATAAGCTCCCCATTTGAATCAAACATTTATGTAATATCCTTCTCCTTATCTCTCTCATATTCTCTAAGCCATTATGCTGGTGTCATTATTACAGGTCTTTGGGTTCTCTCTGGTTTACCAATGAAAGAGGATGTTTCTCTTCTAAAAGGGTGTTCTTTTGGGAGGAATAACCTCGAGAAGTCATACATTGGGTTTCGTAGGTCATTGGACCACCTAGGATTTAGAGAAAGTGTTAGTACCGGGAAACAAAATGCAAAGGAACACTTCTTAAAACATGTCTTTTATGCTTTCCTTGTTTGTTTTCATTAAAAATTTTGGAAAAAGTTAGGTTTTCGGTCCTTTGCTTAATATTTATTTTAGAAAAAAATATTGGCCCCAGGGCCAATATTCAAATCTTCTAATTTTCAAACACCTGCAATCAACACAACACAGGTTAGCATCAACCACAAAACACAACACAAGTTAGAGCCTAAGCCTAGCATCCAAGCACCAAACCACAAGGGATACCACAAGCCTAAGTCGTGCACTACGCATCGATACAAGTTGGAGACAAAAGGACATATAAAGAACTATTTTATTTGTCACTTTGTGCATGTGGGATATTTTCCACTATATAAATAAACAAAAATACATAGAGTGCTCGAGCCCGACTTCAATTTTCAAAAAGAGAAAAAAAATGTTAAAAGAGAGTGCCCACGAGGAGCTCTTATAAAGAGACACACATCACTACTTCTTTTCCCTATTTCATTATCTTGTTCAATGACAATAATACCCTTAGTGACAAACAATGATAGGGTTTTAGAGCCTTGAAATAATAAATAATTGCAACAATGAGAAAGATCATCACAATGGGGTCCTCACTTTTGTCTAAAGAGTCCATCTCTTCAAGTTCATTATAAAATATTATGAAACAAAGACAGTATAAGATGGGTCTAAAATTTGTCGATCCTATACTTAAAATTTATTTCCAGAACATGGAAAGACATTGTCAATGAAGGGTTTAATATTAAATTGCATGAACCATAAAATGAAGGTTTGTGAGTAGTTTTCAAGGTGGCAGTTGGAACTTCCCTCACAAGCTTTGATTTATATAAAAAAGGAATTTTTGAACAAGAATTTACTTGTGGTAGCCCATGATAAGGCATGTAGTTTTTCCTTTGAATACCAACTATGTGGAATAATCATTGTCATTTCCAACAATCAACAAATAGATTGTACAAAAAACAACAATGCTTGCGGGATGTAGTTTTGTTGAAGAGAGGAAACTGTCAATAGAGTTGTTTGTTACATGTTGCAGGTTACTTTCTTCTAAGACATCACAAGAGGGGGAATGGACACTATACTTATATTCTTGGAGACTCATTGCATATCTTCCTTTTCTACTTGGAAAAAGTTCATCAAGATAGGCCAAAAAAAAATTGAATTCCAACTTTTAACAGTTCGAGTCTTGTAGAGTTACACGAGGACATAGAAGAAGGAATTCACTCTTCATTAATGATGGATAATTTTCTTAGATTGTTGAAAATTCAAATAGTGAAGAAGCTCCCATTAAGTGCTATATTGATCTGGTTCATTGTTATCTGGCTCAACATGAGGAAGATATTTCAACATGTAGCATTCAGTTCCAAGTTTACAAGAGAAGAAGTTGGACACTAAAGAGGTTTTATTTCATATTTTCAGGAAGTTGTTTAGCTAGTGGTAGTTGGATGGAATAATATTTCAAGGCAAAGGATTTTTTCCAGTGTTAAAGGAAGAGTATCAACATTAAATCAAATCAACTCCAGATTTGAGGAGAAAAATCGTTACATAAATGATTATTTCCAAGTATCGAGGGTAACTGACTCGAAAACATTCAATCATGAAAGTGGCATTTAGAGGAGAATAAGAAGCAGAACATGTTGAGAACATGAAACTTGGCAATAGTAAATCTTTAGTCAAAGTTTAATCCAGATTCGTGGTAGAGCACCTGGAATTTGTGAAAGGATCTTATCATTTCCATATTTGAAGGCCAAAGATGAGTAATCGATCTCGTGTACCTGGCAGCAAGGAATCCTGGTCAAAGGATTATCCCCATATTTCTAGGCATATAATCAACAATGAAGGGGTCAAATTCAATACATCTGGCCATAAGGGTTTATTTCAAATTTTAGCTTTTCCAACATTAAGTAACATGCTGAATATATAGCTTAGATTTCTTTACAATGCAAATCTTCTACAAATTATGAGATCCATATTTTGAAAGAGAAGATTCACATTCAAAGGATCAAATCTCATATTTTGAGAGATCCACTCAAGTTTCAAAAATCAAGAAGCTCAAGATTTTTGGCAGTGTTGGAGTATTTTATAGCAGAGCATTTGATAGGTAGAAAATAAGAAAAAGATCAGTCAAACAACCTCCACATGTCAAAATAAATATTTTCATATCAAGCATGATTTCTAGATCACAAAGAACTTATTGGGGCAATGAAAGGGTTTCATTGGAAAGAGATTGGATAAGACAGTCATAGATTCCTGAGAATCAATTCGAAACTGTTTTTATTCTAGATTTCACTCCAAAACAAAGGGGTTTTGAAATGGATGGGAAATGTTTTTACTATATATTTCAATGATTGTTTATGTAGAAGAGGGGGGGTGGGGAGATTTATGAGGCCCATAGGGTAGAGAGGACACTATATTCTTCAATGGACCTCATTTATTCAATTTTTTATGCTTTAGAGATATAGATGCACTGTGCTCAAGTCTATCTTCATGTACATATATGTTTTCTTTCTTCTATTTGAATGTAATTATGAGACTGTTAATGAAGCTTTGTCTCCTTGAAATAACTAATATTTTTAGTAGTTTTTTGCTGGGTAATCACCTGTTTCATGTTAATTGCACTTAAATTGTTGTGTGTTGAGTTTTTAGATACCACCCTATAGCTCAATAATCTACAGTACATAAGTAAATTACTTATGTATTTCACTTTTATACTTCATATTTTATCCAAATTTGATTTGAGCTTAGTGTGAATGCCTTCAGATCATGAAAATATGTTGAATATTTGTCTTGATCAAAATCAATATCTCTTTATTCCACCTTCCTGGATTCCTCATACAACCTATTACAAAAAACCAAACAATCTTTATTCATATAAATCATTGCAATAACTTGATGATGCCCTAGCTTTCCCTTTAGAAATCAAGTGCAACTTTAGGGACTAACATCAGGTATACAATATTTGCATCCATGATATCCTTTAGTTACAAGACTTGTGAAATTATTTTATACATAACACGTTAGCATTTAAGAAAAGAACGTCAATCACAACGAATTAAATATGCAAATAAATATTGTTACATATATAAAAAAATCAATAAACATGTTAATTACCACAGAAAAATCCTAATGCTTGTTAATCATCTGTAGTGTAAGGACATATTACATACAACATAAAAATCCTCTTTGTTGCGATGGGTCTTGATACAACATATACATGTATCCCTTCCTATAATTCCTTCAATTCATCTACCAATGGT
Organism: Picea engelmannii; assembly: GCA_009831015.1. Classification (NCBI taxonomy): domain Eukaryota; kingdom Viridiplantae; phylum Streptophyta; class Pinopsida; order Pinales; family Pinaceae; genus Picea; species Picea engelmannii. The sequence goes on along the minus strand of ML789492.1, from coordinate 1,032,279 downwards.
TGTAGGTAGACATCCATATTCTTCACTTGTCTTCTACTAGGGACTATAAGAGCCAACATAAGATGTTCATTCTTCATGGAAAACCATGGAGGGATATTTTTATTGATCACTACTACATAATAGTTGGTATTTTGGAGGGAATATGGGTTCATGCCATCCATTGCTATGATGAGTCATAGAATTCGTTCTTCATCCTTGAATTTTTATGGCCATGTATCTTATACATGCTTCATGGATATTAAATATGTTGGGATTCACATAACTCCTAACTCACTTCTATGTGAGGCATTCCATCCTTGCAACATAGCTAATTCTTTAAAACGAAAGAGAATTTGAATCCTTGGGATCATAGGCATGTGCCTCAATATCTTATGAGGAGGACCATGTGATTTACCATTTTGATGTAATTTATGGTACCTATCATTCCCACATTTTAGACATATCTCTTTGTCTGCATATTCTCCTATATATAAAATAAAATCATTCATACATGAATGATATGATATATAATAATCACCCAACATTTTCAACAACTACTTTTCCTCTTCGTAGCTACCGGGAAAAACATTATCACTAGGAAGAACCTTATCTTTAAATAACCTCCAATTAGTGGGAAATAGAAATGTACAAGGTCATTTAACATTTATAAAATAAACCATTTCTAATGTTGATTGTGTGACAAGATTTCTCAAAATTAATACTAGGCACTTGCTGGTCAATTACCTCAATATTGTCGAGAAACATGCATTTGACATGCCAAACTTTTCATTCAAGTTGTACAGTAACATTGTTGTCTTAAGATGGGTAGACTTTGACTGGGTACTTGGTCCAAAGAGAGGGGTGGTGGAAGTAGATTTCAGGTTTTCTAAAATGGTATCACTGATATAAGCAATATCCCCTAGCCCATCACTCTGGAATACGTCTAACAACATTGTCTCCATGGAACTCGTATCCTATAAGTATTAATCCATACCGACCTCTTTTTGATTTTCTCCATTGCCAACTTCTGAAGAACTACTATTGTTCTAGTCATTCCTAATTGGTGAATCTGTGTGTAGTGGGAATTGAATAGGTGGTTGATTCAACCATTCTTGGTATGCTCCCACTCCAATTTGTTCTCTCATTGCAGCCTTATCTCGGGTTGTCATTGTTGTGGGGTGCAACGAAATATGGTAGGTAGGTCGCTCATCATCAGAATCCTAAATTCAAAAATTTTGAACATTAGAGCATTGATGATATTAGTAAGCACAATGCAATAATTTGTTTGTTCAAATTACATTATACCAAACAATTATTACCATCACCGATCCAAGATTGTGGATGGAAGATGGAATGTTACAATTGGCAGGGTAAAGTGACTGCCCATTTTCATCTACCAATTGCTTGTGATATGTTGCTCCCGATAAGACCTTTCGACATTTTTTATCTGGTACTGGAATATGTTTTTCATCTAAACTCGATTCTAAATCAGGATCCTGCAAATTTAGATACATTTTTATTCATATTGACATGGATAAAAAAAATCAATTACATAATCGAAACATAAATAAAACAAGTTAAAATTATTGGAGATGAAAAGAGAACTCCATCATGGACTTTGAGCAATATGGAACGGGATGGAATTTGAATAATTGACCATTTGATCATATTACAAGGTTTTTTCCCTGCATTTCAACAAAATTAGCAATATTTTATTCTGTACATATCTAAAATAAATTTCGAGGACCATACCATAATCTGAGTTTGAATATAGTTTTGAAACCATTTTTTAAGAATAAGGCGACATAAAACATAAAATGTATACTAAAGTATTATAAGTCATGTGAATTCATCCTAAAAGATAATTTGAGATGAATATACTATTTTATGTGTAAATAAAAGTTTAAATAACTTTAAAAGCATTCTGGTGCACATATAAACCACAGACACATAGGTGCACATATTAATAATAAGCATCGATGCATTGAACAATTAACCACACCGTGTTTCAAGATTTTTTTAATAAAAAACAATTATATGTTATTGATACGTCATATAATATGGACACACCAATGGACGCACTTGTGCATCTAACATAAATGCACCATTGTGCCAAATTTTTTTAAAAAAGCGTGATTTTTTTAAACAATTAAAAAAAGAGAGGGAATCAAATTTCATAAAGTCCTTTAAATACTAAAAATCTATTCAATTTTTCATTTTTTGCAAAAACTTCTAGGGGAGAGACTTGTAAGAGAGACATATGGAGGAACACTTTGGGGGAGAAGAATACTTGGGAACCACAATATTATTCTGAATATGAGAATTTGAAGGGTATGGTGATTCACTCTAAACCCTTTTCAAAAATGTTTTTAAATATTAAGAAGATATTCAATATTTTCATTATTTTTCCAAAATTTACGGGAGACAGATTTGGAAGAGAGACATACCGAGGAGCACTGTGGAGCAGAAGAATACTTTGGAACAATAGAAATATTCATAAAATAAAGATTTGAAGGGTATGGTGATTCACTTAAAACCCTACATAGTAAAAATTTTAAATTTTACTGTTGATTTTGATAATAAATGTTTTTACAAATTGTATTCATATTTGGATTTTAATTAAAATTCAGAAGAAAAAAAAGAAAAATCCATACTTACCTTAAACCATTTTTGTTTTTTTCTTATGTGAATTCAAAATTTCACCCAAGGGTTTAACTCCCTCTATCACTTCAGACTTAGGGATTTTCGTTTTAGGAATTTTAGATCTAATGGGTTTGTTTTTCTATATATAAGTGTTTGGCATGTGGTGCAAAGGGACCACTTATTGCATCGGATCCCAAACGCAGTTGTCCCTCTGAATTTTTTTTTTAAGTTGTTTCCTATTTGATGTTTTATTTTAAAAAGTTTTTCGATTTTTCGGTGTGCCATTTTGACATAAACGAAGAGGTGTGTTTATGTCTAAGGAGCTTTGATAAAGCCAGGAATTAAAAAAAAAAAATATGGTGCATAAAAAAAATATCGCTGATGTTTCCTCATCTAAGAAACATAGAAAATGCTACCAGATAACTTTTTAAATTTTTCTTCTCATCAGTGTGTAATTTTTCTATTGTTTTTTAATGAATGTTTAATTTTTTTGCTAATATTTTTTTTTCTATTGCATTTGTTGTGATGTATTCTACATATATATCTCATTATTGTAATTCACAATTAAAAAAAATAAATTAAACTCTTCGATGTTTTGTTGTATTTAACGTGCCCATGCGTTTTATGTAATAAATGTACCTGTGCTTTGTATTTAAAAAGCACACCAGTTGCAATGATTTTTTTTTCGCTGAACATTATGTGATTTATTTATAAAATATATTTAATAATTTATGTATTGAATGGTATAGGTTGTATATTGATAAACATACGAGTGAGAATATTTCAAATAATAAAAGTTCTAGTTGACACAATGATGACACATCTAGAAAAACAAAAAAGGCAGGTTCTATGTAAATTCTATACAAAATTAATATGGAATGGTTAGTGTGTGTCATGCAGGGCCACAAAATGAGGAAGATTGACAATATTATTTCTGATCGAAGTGTGGAAGAATATAAAATCTTGATGGAAAAATTGTAGAGGGATGAATCAAGTGAATGAAATATGATTTTATTTTTGAATTTTCATTAGTAATATACTTAGGAATACTAAATGATACGTTTCAATCAATCTATTAATTCACATATCTTTAATGTTCTACAAGAACAAACAACAAGGGAATAGAATGTCATCCTAACAAAACAAAATTAATTAATATAAAATATGTAAATGATGATGAATTCGTCCTTAGCTCATTTGCAGTGGTGTTGGAGACTAATCAAAGCAGGAAACATTTCACATAATTATGAGGGATATAGTAGAACGAATGTATAGACGTACTTTCCATTTACAGTATAGAAATCAATCCAATGATTCCAAGAACCATGTTATATCTAAACTACAAGAAGAATTTTCAGAGCAATGGTCAATGGGACTTGTCAGACTTGCAATAGCAAAAACATACAATAACAAAAAATAATCATTCAAAAAGTAATATTCCTAAAAACACTTTTTTAGACTATATACATATTACAAAGTATTCATTTATTAATATATCAATTTTGTCATATTTAGTTTTCATATATCAATATAAACATACTTTATTGTCATGTTATTTTTTTGGGAAAATTATGAAAATCCCAAAGGACCAATGAGGTGATATCTGAAATATGCTAGTAGGATTGTCCAAAAAAGTGTACAAGAAGATGGTCAAAGAAATGGACATAATTGCATTGCAGGAGGAGCCATCTCAACAAGAACGTGCTTCAAATGTATGTAATCATTGAATTTTTCTATTAGGCACAAATAATTAATTTAGCATTAAATATTGATTTTTAAATATTCTCTTACATAAAAGAAAAGAAGATGGAACTCATTTTGAACATAAAAATAGACGACAAGGAAGAAAAGAGTTGATAGCAAAATTTGTGAGTAATTGTTATTTCCTTATAACAACTTAAGGTTTTTGTTTTGTATATTTTAAGTTGTTTTACAACAACCATCATTGAATGCCTTCAAATATGTGCTAACATACAAAGAAGAGCCATCAAAAAGATTGATTGACATTGGGTTAATTAAGGGTTGTGAGTATATGTTGGCATACAAAACATTAATGGTGTAATTTGTAAGTATAATCTATCTGTTGGAGTTAGTTCACACACACCTAGGATTTATTTTTCCTAAGGTTTTTCCTTGTTTATTAGTCATAATTAGTCATTATCCAGTCTCCTATATTTTAGGAGAGAATATTCCACCTGGAGAATATTCTCTTTCAGTTGACACTTCAGTTTGACTAGTTGAGTTGAGTTTAGATGTTGCATTGGTTTTTTCACCATGCAACATTGGGATCATCACCAACTCACTACTCTTTGTTCAGTCAATTAATTGAATACTAGTTGACTAGTTAACTCAGCTAGGTGACAATTCACTCCCATAACTGCCTGAGGGACTAGACTAGGTGGAAGTTTACTCTTGTAATTGTTGGTGTGTGTCCAGATCAATCTAGACAACCACTATTGTTTATTAGCTACTTATGTATCCTATATCTATTGTAAATTATTCACTTTTTGAGTGTGGAATACGGTTAATGAGAATTCTTCCATTCTTTCTATCTTGCTTCTTCTTTCTCAATATCTCTCTACAAATGTGTGTAGTATTTTCTAGCTAGATCTATTTTGTGTAGGGTCAACACATTTACATGGTATCAGAGCTGATGGAATGCTAAGAAAAAGCTACACCAAATCATTTTTTGCAGGTACAAAAGATTGAAGAGAACAAAAAGATGGATTATTCTTCGGAAATACTTCTCATGCCTCATAACTATTTGGAATGGAAGCCAAAAATTCTGCTTCATCTTATATGAAAAGGCTTGTACCAAATTTCTATGGAAATGGAAGTAGAGCCTGATTCTATTGAAGAAAAAAATGACTTTCTCAATAGACAAGATATGGCCATAGGAAGTATCGACATGTTTGTTTCTCCCGAACTTTTCCATCAAGTATATGAAGAATCACAAAGATTAACTCCAAATGAATTATGGACCAGATTGGAGGTTCTATTTGGAAATAAAGAATATTGTGAATATTTCATGCAGGAGGTCGAATGGATAGAGCCATAAGAGAAGCGATCAGAAGATCAAGCCTCTTATTATGAAGAGTCTTCTACAAAAGTTTTTGCAAAAATTTGTATTCCAATAATTGAAGATGATATCTACTCCATTTTAGATTTGTTTTCTAAAATTCATGTGAAAGATATATGGAATGCATCTCAAGAGTCACATGCAGACACTTTTCCATGCGTAGTGCATGCATCTCAAGAGAGAAAAAGAGAGACGCACACATCAGACTCCATTCTGATATTTTTTGAGAAAAATTTGCATAAACAAATTGGATATTTGAATTCCTCTCGGGAAAATATCCAATTTTAATTTTTTTTTGTTTGAAATGGAAGTTATGATTGTTTCAAAATCAACAAAATTTTAGCGTTTTTTCGGAAACGGCCGCACGATTTTCAAAATTTCATCCAAAATTTATTTGGATATTGTTCATTACAAGAAGAGAAAGTGGATATATGTGGAAATATAAATTATTTATCTACTTCATCAGATCCGTGTAGACATCTACATCTTCAACAAAATCTTCAACGAGCACAAACTTGCACAGTTGTGAGGTCTTCTTGGAGTGATGGACAAGGTTGCTTAGCAATTGTTTTTTGTTGATTCTCATTTTATTTTTTTATGCATTGTATCCTATATCTATTGTAAATTATTCACTCTTTGAATGTGGAATACGGTTATTGAGAATTATTCCATTCTTTCTATCTTGCTTCTTCTTTCTCAATTTCTCTCTGCAAATGTGTGTAGTATTTTCTAGCTAGATCTATTCTGTGCAGGTTCAACACATTTACACTATGTTGTTTTACTTCTATCATTTTGTAATTAATGAAAACAAATAACACTTTATATTAAATCTATGATTTACTATGGGGTATAAAACTTGCAGGAAACAAGGTATGGAACTAATCCAACAGAACAATTGCTGAAACAAGGCATGATATTTTATTTTGAACATATGTGTATGATTCATGATTCAATTCTTTCTTTTAAGGTACGTCTCTTTTCAATTTACAATCATGTATATTATTTGTTTCAATTTTCATTATTGTCACCAATGTAGATAGACTCATTACAATTCATTTTTATGTCTGTAGATGGAACTTGAAGAAGATGAAAACAATTGAGGCAATCAACCAAACATTCAACAAAATAAATCAAGGCATGGAAGTAGCTCTAACATTATCAACAGTTCCAGTGAAGAATGATGACGAATATATTTGGATATCAATGCAAGTTGCAATTGTATTTTTTTGAAATAATTGTCTATGAAAATATGACATTTTTGTTTAATGTAATGGACATAGTGTCCCAATTGAAAGACAAGGGATTACCGATAAGTGTCCCATTTTATATTATAAATACCCTCCTATTAATATAATAAAATATGTTTTAATTTATTCCATTGCATTGTTCAATGTCACTGTGAAATGTTACATCGTTGATTAAATATTGTTGATTAAGGTTGGTTGTCATTGATGTCAACCCTTGAAGAAAGCTCGGTAGCACAAAGGTTTGGGTAATGGACCCAAGTTTGTTTGATGTAAATATGAATCATTATTGTCTCTTCATGGTTTATAATAAGTAGAAATGGAAGAGCTCCAAAGTGGTCCCCTTATGGTGAAATCCCTCACGAGAAGACACTTTGCAGATTGAGTTATCCTAGAAGTATGGTTAGAGAAACCATGATTATTTGTGGAATAATGAGATGAAGGTCAGTGAATTTTTCAGTGAAATTATACTAGATGGATATTTATTGTCATGCCATTTCCTATGGTATGTGGAATATCACATAACTCCTCACGGTTAGAGAGTTATGTCCATGAGAAGTTGGAGAACCCAAGTTTGGGTAATAGACCCAAGTTTGTTTGATGGATAATGGTATGATTTTTGATATATTTTCAGGTATTCTATATGGATACTACATGTCATTCCATTTCTTGTGGTATGTGGAACGTCACATAACTCCTCACAGTTTGAGAGTTATGGCCTTACGAAGTTGGAGGACCCTCATATGTCATCTAGAAGCCCCAAAAGGTGAAAGTAGTCAAAGTGGTTTAAGAGATTTTAGAAGTTAAATAATAAAGTGAAGTGATGATTGTACTATAATTCAAAGTGAATACCAATGAATTATTTAAATAATAAATTTAATGGAGAAATTAGAAGTGGGTTAACCCTAAAATAGGGAAAGTGGACAAAGTGACCTAGAAGATGTTTTTAAGGAAGCTACTTGGAGACTATAAATAAGAGGCAAGGATCTCTAATTTAAGATCACACTTGAGAATATTGAATATATATAGGTGTTTGAGTCAACCAAAGGATATCTAAGCCTAATTTTTGAGGGAAGGTGAAGAAAAGAAAGCCGAAATTCAAGGAATGATAAATTCTTTTGATGATGCTTTCTAAGATGTTTTGGGTAAAAACGTCATAACTTATTCATAACAGATCCAAATTTAGTAAGAAAAAATGTTTTGGTTAGTGTACAATCTATAACATTCTTTGTAATAGTTTCATATCAATTCAAAAAATATTTCGTGTGGGGCACGCTCTAGAAGGTGGCTCTCTAGAATAATCTAGAATTCAACAAAGTATGCCATTTTTGCTATAACTCCTTTTTTGATAGGTTCCAAGTAGTGAAACCTAGAGGAATTGCATGAAACACACTGAAGAACATTGTATATCATTTTCATATATTTATTCATTACAGGTACAAAGTTACGATTATTTCAAGTTAGGGTTGTTGACTAATCCAAAACTAGTCATGTGAGACTAAAGAAAAGTTTGATGAAAATGCTAGTCTCTTGTTGTTAAAGTTAAGGAAGGTTTGCAGGTATGTGATCATATACACCAGGTCTATTACATATTTTCAAATCATATTTTGATGACGAAATTGATGAGGGATTTTGGTTAAGGTACATGTTGTGTACATGGTTGAGACAAGTAGTTTATGAGTTGGCACATACATGAGGTGTATAGTTGATGATGTTGGTACATATTGATGAGTGATAGTTGATGAGTAGTTGACACATGATTAATACATACTTGATACATGTTTGTTTGCAATTGTTTATGGTACATGTTGATTATAGGTTGTTTGGTACAGGTTGGTGCATGGTTGTTGCACTTGTTTATGGTACAAGTTAATTACAGGTTGAGGTACAAGTTGATGCATGGTTGATGCATGGTTCAGGTTTATTGGTATAGGTTTACAATGATATATCTCATAGTGATAGTGTGACTTTAGGGCGGTTAGACAGGGCAAGAACATGTGCTTGTAGCCACCTTCTGGTTGTAGCCGAAGAACATGGGGGGTTGTATCCAGAGAATTGGGGAGTTGGAGCTTCCCTCAGGTTGTAGCCTCCTTCCAATTGCAGCTAGAAAACAAAGGAAGTTGGTGCTTCCAATGAATGTAATTCTTCAAGACATATAAGAAAAATCATTTCGTGGTTTTTCTCGCACTTTGGGTTTCCACGTAAACATTGGTGTACTATATATGTGTATGATTGTTCATTTGTTAATTTCTCATGATTGCATGATAATTATACATTCATATAACACTTGGATTATTTGATTTAAAAAGGATTATAATTTCTCTATTACTGATTCACCCCCTCTCTCAATAGTCCAACAATTGGTATCAGAGCAGGTTACTTCAAAAATCAGTTTAACCACTGAAAGGTAGATCATGGAGAGAAACAACTTGCCTAAAAATGGAATACCACAGTTTTATGGACAAAAGTATGTTTTTTTTAGCATAAGGATGAATACATATATACAGGCACAGGGATTTGAAAATTGGCAATCAATTGTAGATGGATACACAACACTAGCAGTTCCACCAATAAATGAAAAAGAAGTGAAACTCAGTCAGAATAATTCCAAGGACACAAATGCACTTTTGAATGGTCTCAGTGAAACAATATTCACCAAAGTTTCACATTGTAAATCCACTAAAGATATTTGGGACAAGCTTCAAAATATTTATGAAGGAGATTCAAAAGTCAAAGCAACAAATCTTCAAACTTACAGAGGTCAGTTTAAACAACTACAGATTAAGGAATATGAGATTATTGCAGCCTACTTCTTACGAGTCGATGAAACAATGAATGAAATCATAGGATTGGGAGAATATATTGAATAATCTGTAATTGTTCAAAAGGTAATAAGATCTCTTCCTATGAGATTTGACCCTAAGATATCAACACTAGAAGAAAGATCAAATCTAAACTCAATAAGCATGGGAGAACTGCATGTAATCTTCACAGCATATGAAATGAGAATTGAACAAGAAAATCCAGATGTAAAAGAAGAAGATTTCAAAGCATCCAAAAGATCAAAGAAAAAGGAAAATCATCAGGAAGAACATGGCATCAACAATGATGTCTCAAAATATGATGAAAAAGTGGCCAACGTCGTCAAAAGACTGAACAAGGGAACCAATGGTAGGTATAGAGGTAAGCTTCCTTTAATTTGTTTTAATTGTGATGGTATGAGTCATTTTTCTAACAAATGTCCTCATAAGAAAAAGAGAAATGATGAAGGTTACTCAAAAGGGAAACAAACATATAAAGGAAAAAGAACTACAAAGAAAGTTTTCAAGAAAATCTTATGCACCAAAGAAGACATCTCATCATCAGATGAAGATGAAGTAAGTGGTAGTGATACATGAAGAGTTCTATTCATGGTAGTAGAAGACTCTGATAATGAAGACTTTGAAGAAGAATATGAAGAAGACGAAGAAGAATATGAAGAAGTTGAAGAAGAAATTGAAGAAACAGAAGCTGACTACCAGGAAGAATTGATGTGTTCCATAGAAGTTATCAGAAGAGAAGAGAAGTAAAACAAGAAACTACAAGCGGAACTAGACAAGAGAGAATACACTCAAGAACTAGAACAAATGATCACAAATTTGAAGGTTCAAATAGAAGAAGATAAAAGAATTGAAGAAGCACTCAAAGAACAACTAGAATAAAATGACAAGATCATTGGAAATTTGGAAGTAGAAAGTGTCACATTAAGAAAGGATATTCAAAAGAAAAATATGCAAAATAGCTCAAAAGTTTTGGATGACATTATCAGCAATCAAACATCTCATCTTGACAAGTCCGGACTTGGATACAATCAGACAGAAAAGGGATCTAGCTCCAAAACAACAGAGTAAGAAACATATCCAAAAATCTATGCAGAAACAATCAAAGGGGATTAGAAGATATACAAGGAATATTACAGGGACACTCCCCCACTGAGAAGATTCATATTTCATAATCAATAACAAACATATAGGCTTCAAGAAGAAGAAAGATTTATAAGAGCACCTCCTTTCATAATATCTTCAACTCCCCGGTATCAAACTGTATTTTTTGGTTTATGTTATGCACATAATAATTTTGGACATAAAGATATGAATTACAGAGCTAACAATAGGAACATAAACAACTTTGAAATTCATATACAAAAGGGTTATCCAAGAATGCCTAGTGAAACATAGAGAAGAAGTTACAACATGTTTTAATCTTTGAGCATTGAAGTGGAATGTTACAAATGTAACAACTTTGGACACATGACCAAAGATTGCAGAATGTCAGTCGCTCCTAGAGAACTGCAACAAAATAACAACATTCACAGACAGGAACCATAGAAAAGGACATGGATAAGAAAGAAAAATCAGTATAGCAATGAAGAGTGCACACTCTCTCTACAAGCCAAGCAAAAGAAATGTGGTTGGTATGTTTACAGTGGCTATTCAAAACACATGACAGGTGATAGAGATATGTTTCTTACATTAAGAAAGGAAAGAGATGGACCAGTCTCCTTCGGAAATGATGATTCGGCTAAAATTGTTGGAAAAATGAACAGTCATAATTGGGAACAAGAATACAAAAGAAGAAAATGTTCTACTAGTAGAAGATATGAAACATAATATTCTGAGTGTGAGTCAAATGTGTGACCAAGGTCATAAAGTTACTTTCAATTCACAAAAGTGCGAGATAAGAAAATAAGGTTCAGGAAAATTGATTGTTATAGCTACAAGAACTTCAAGCAACATATATGTGTTAAGTGAAATTAGAAATGAAAAGTGTTGTCTAGGAAAGGAAGATAAAAGTTGGCTATGGCACAGAAGAATGGGTCACATACATTTTGATAACCTTGTCAAATTCAAAAAAAGAGAAGCAGTCAGAGAAATGCCCCAGATCATGAAACTAAACAACACTTTATGCAAGCATTGTCAACAAGGAAAGCAAACAAATACCAGGTTCAAATCAAAGGAATACTCAATGACAATACCACTAGAAATTGTGAACATTGATCTAGTTGGACCGACTACAACAAAGGGTTTTAAAGGTGATAAATACTTTATGCTATTAGTTGATGATTATACAAGAATAACTGCGGTTTTATTTCTCAAGAATAAGTCAGAAGCTTTTGAAAACTTTAATATCTACAAGGAAATGGTTGAAAATGAAATGGATTCAAAAATCAAATGCTTGAGATATGATAATGGAGGAGAGTTCACTTCAAAGGAATTTATGAACTACCGCAACAGTTATGGAATAAAAAGATAATTCTCCGTTGCTAGGACACCTCAACAGAATGGAGTTGTAGAAAGAAATAACATGACAGTACATGAAATGGCTCGAACAATGCTAATGGATTCCAAATTGACAGATATATTTTGGACACAGGCAGTGCATACAACAATTCACATTCAAAACAAAGAAATGCTTAGAAACAAAACTGACAAAACTCCCTACGAGCTATGGAAGGGAACACTAGGAAATGTGAAGCACTTCAGAGTTTTTGGAAGAAAATGCTACATCAAAAGAGAAGATGGCAGAATGGGAAAGTTTGACTCTCATGTGGACAAAGGAGTACTTGTTGGTTACTCAAGTACAAGGAAAGCATACAAGTGTTACAATCTGAGATTGAAAAAAATTGTGGAAAGCATCAACGTAACAATTAATGAAACAGGTAGACCAGAATCAAAGGAAGAAGAAAATGCATCAATGGAACATACTTTCGAAAAGGAAGAAAAAGATGAAAAATAAGTAGAAGAGGAAGATGAAGATAATCCAACAGAAGTAGAAGAGCAATTTCATCAAGTCTCTCCAAAGACACCTAGCAGACGAGTACAAAAGAATCATCCTTCAGATCAGATTATTGAAAACAAAGATGCAGGAGTTGAGACTAGAAGAAGAATATGTTCACCAGAACAAACACACCTAGCGCTCTTGTCTACAATTGAACCAAACTATTTTGAAGAATCCAACAAGGATGAATTTTGGAATAAGACAATGGATGAAGAATTGGATCAAATAGAGAAAAATGACACTTGGGAATTGGTTCCAAGACCAAAGAATAAGAATGTGATCAACACAAAATGGGGTTTCAGGAATAAATTGAATGAAGATGGACAGGTTACAAGGAACAAAGATAGATTGGTATGTAAAGGATATGCACAGATTGAAGGAATCGACTTTGAAGAGACATTTTCCCCATTTTCCAGAATGGAAGGAATCCATTTGATTTTATCTTATGCATGCTCAAAAAATATTAAAGTGTATCATATGGACGTAAAATCAACTTTTCTAAATGAGGAACTTGAAGAAGAAGTCTACATTGAACAACCAGAAGGATTTCAGTTGTCATAGAATGCAGACTATGTGTGGAAATTAAAGAAGTCCTTGTATGGTCTAAAATAGGCTCTTAGAGCATGGTACTCTAGACTAGAAAAATATATACAATAGGCATGGTTCAGAAAAGGAAGTGCAGACAAAAACCTCTACATCAAGGTAAGTCAAGGTAATATTTTATTAATTGAAGTTTATGTTGATGATATTATTTTTGGTAGTGATGATGACAGGTTGAGCCAAAAATTTGCAAAGGACATGCATAATGAATTTGAAATGTCATTACTTGGAAAACTATCATTCTTTTTGGGACTTCAGATACGTCAAAGAAACCAAAGTAATTGTTATTTCTCAAACCAAATATATCAGATAAATGTTAAAGAGGTTCGGAATGGAAGATTGCAAACCAATTATCACTCCCATGCAAACCAGTTGCAAGTTAAGCAAAGATGATGATTCAATGTCTACAGATCAGAGGCAATACAAATCAATGATTGGCAGCCTACTATATGTGACAACATCTAGACCAGATGTAATGCAGGCAGTTGGACAAGTGCCATGATTTCAAGCAGCACCAAAGGAATCACATGTATTAGTAGTGAAGATAATTTTTAGACATCTCAAAGGAACAAAATAGTTTGAACTATGGTATCCAAAAGGAAATGATCTATCTCTTATTTCCTACACAGATGCAGATTGGGCAGGTTGTATTGATGACTGACGAAGCACCAGTGGAGCATCGTTCTACTTGGGTGAGTGTTTAGTATCATGGATAAACAAAAATAAATAATCAATATCTCTATCTACACCCGAGGCAGAGTATATTGCAGCAACAACATGTTGTACACAGGTTCTTTGGATGAAACAAACTTTGACAGATATACAGGTTGAGTATTATGAACCCATTCCAATCTATTGTGATAATACAAGCACCATCAGTATCTCAAAGAACCTAGTGATGCACTCCAAGACAAATCACATTCCAATCAAGTATCACTTTCTATGGGAAAAATTTGTAGAAAAGAACATCAAAGTTGAGTATGTGGGCACAAAAGAACAAGTAGAAGCCATTTTTACAAAACCACTTCCACGGGAAGCCTTTGAGTATCTCCGCCAAAGACTCGGAGTTATTTTTACTCCAAAATGAATTCTTTTGAATGATTATCTTATATGTCTTAGATGTACATGAGGAAGCACCAGAAAGAGGACAATTTAGTCAGGGGAGAAACCCCGGATGGAAAGATATCTCTATCATTGATGATAGAGGGGGAGAGATTCATTAGATACAGAGAACAGAGGGATGGTTCCAGGGGGACAAATGGTCACAGATATGTAGAGGATAGAGGCATGTTTCTAGGGGGAGGATGATTTGTTGGATTACTGAGAGGGGCGGTGAATCAGTAATAACATAATTATAATCCTTTTTCTTCAAATGTTATATCAATGTAGAATTATTATCCAATAATGAGCAGTAAGAAATAAACAATCAAACACATACACAGTACACCAGTGTTTTACGCGGAAACCCAAATAGAGAGAAAACCACAAAATGATTTTTCTTATATGTCTTGAAGAATTACATTCATTGGAAGCACCAACTTCCTTTGTTTTCCAGCTGTGACTGGAAGGAGGCTCCAACCCCCTATTTTCTCAGGCTACAACCTGAGGGAAGCTCCAACTCCCTAATTCTCTAGCTACAACTAGAAGGAGGCTACAACCCCCAATGTTCTCCGGCTACAACCAGAAGGTGGCTACAACCACTTGTCCTTGCCCTATCCTTCCACCCTGAAGTAGAAGTAGAATGATGGAACCACTGTCACACTGTCACTATGAGATATATTGCTATAAAACTGTACCAATAAATATGAACCATGCATCAACCTGTAATCAACCTGTACCATAAACAAGTGCATCAACCATGCACCAAACTGTAATCAACTTGTACTATAAACAAGTTCATCCAACCATGTACAAAGTATGTACCAATCATGTGTCAACTACTAATCAACTATGACTCATCAATATGTACCAACACCATCAACTATACACCTCATGTATGTGCGCCAACTCATCAACTACTTGTCTCAACCATGTACTCAACATGTACCACAACCGAAAGACCTCATCATTTTCATCATCCAAATCTGATTTGTAGCTCTGTAATAGACCTGGTGTATACAATCACATTCCTACAAACCTTTCTTAACTTTAAAAACAAGAGACTAGCATTTTCATCAAACTTTTCTTTAGTCTCACATGCCTAGTTTTGGATTAGTCAACAACCCTAACTTCAAGTAATCATAACTTTGAACCTGTAATGTATAAAGATATGAAACTAATACAAAATGTTCTTCAGTCTGTTTTATGCAATCTCCAAGTGTCACTACTTGGAACCTCTTAGAAAAGGAGTTATAGAAAAAATGGCATACCTTGTTGAATTCTGGCTTATTCTAGAGAGTGACCTTATAGAGCATGCCCTACACAAAATATTTGATCAATTGATTTAAAAATTTTAAAAAACATACTACATATTGTACCCTAACCAACACATTTGGTCTCACTAAATTTGGATCTGTTATGAAGAAGTTATGAAGTTTTTACTTGAAACACCTGATTTTGACTAGTTTTAGGACTGGCCAAAAACCCTATTTTCCACAGAGTGTAACTCCAAAAATACAATGGCCCACAAGCTAAAGTTTTTACCATATATACTTGGATATGTGTTCTCACTTGCATGGAAATTTCAGGATTTTAATCATAGTAGAAAAACTTTTATAGCGAAAATGGTGACATGACCTGTAAATAACATACCTTAGAAAGCACCATCAAAATAATTTATCCTTCCTTGCATTTCGGCCTTCTTTTCTTCACATTCCTCATAATTTCAGCTTAGATATCATTTGATTACCTCAGAAACTTATAGATATTCAATATTCTCAAGTGTAATTCAAATGAGAGAGCCTTGCCTCTTATTTATACTCTCCAAGTAGCTTCCTTAAAAACATCTTCTAGGTCACTTGACCCACTTTCCTTATTTTAAGGTTGGATTGACTTCTTATTTCTCCATTAAATTTATTATTGAAATTATTTATTTTGTTTTCACTTTGAATTTTAATACACTCATCACTTCCCTTTATTATTTACCTTTTAAAATCTCTTAAACCACTTTGATTACTTTGACTAATAAATTATGAGGGTCCTCCAACTTTGTAAGGCCATAACCCTCAAACCATGAGGAGTTATGTGACGTTATACATACCACCATAAATGGCATGACATGTACTATCCATATAGAATAGTATTATATGAAAATATATCATAACTCATACCGTTACCCATCAAACAAACTTGGGTCCATTACCCAAACCTGGGGTCTCCAACTTCTCATGGCCATAACTCTCTAACCGTGAGGAATTGTGTGACGTTCCACATACCACCGAAAATGACATGACAAGCACTATCTATCTAGGATATTTTCCCTGACAAATTCACTTTCCTTCATCTCATTATTCCACAACTAAGCATGGGTTCTCTTACTCCACAAAGCGTCTTCCCATGAGGGCTTTCACCATAAGGGGACCACTTTAGATTTCATCCATATTTACTTCTTATCAACCATGAAAAAACAATAATGAGTTGTATTTACATGAAACAATATTGGGTCCATTACCCAAAATTTTGTGCTATGGGGCTTTCTTCAAGGGTTGACATCAATGACAACCAACCTTAATTAACAATCTCCCCCTTTGGCATTGATGGAAACACTCTGATGCAATACTGAAATCATATCACTCATGCTCCGCCTGGAACCATGGATTTGTCCTCTACATCTGATAAATATTCTCCCTCTAGAACCATGCCTCTATCCTCTGCATCTGATAAATCTCTCCCCCTTTTTCATCAATGGCAAATGTATATTTCCATTCGGGGTTGCTCCCCCTGACAGACTGTCCTCTTATGGTGCTTCCTCGTGTACATATAATACATATAAGATAAGCATTCAAAAAGCATTCATTTTTGGAGTAGAAATAACTCCAAGTCTTTGGTGAAGATATTCAAAGGCTTCCCGTGGAAGTGGTTTTGTAAAGATGTCTTCCACTTGTTCTTTTGTGCCCACATACTCAACTCTGATGTTGTTTTCTGCAAACTGTTCCCGTAGAAAGTGATACTTGATTGGAATGTGCTTTGTCTTGGAGTGCATCAACGGGTTTTTTGAGATATTGATGGCACTTGTATTATCACAATATATTGGAATGGGCTCATCATACTCAACCTATATATATCTCAAATTTTGTTTCATCCAAAGAACCTGTGTACAACATGCTGCTACTGTAATATACTCTGCCTCGGCTGTAGATAGAGATACCAATGATTATTTCTTGCTTAGCCATGATACCAAACACTCACCTAAGTAGAATGCTACTCCACTGGTGCTTCGTCGGTCATCAATACAACCTACCCAATCTGCATCTGTGTAGGCAATAAGTGATAGATATTTTCCTTTTGGATACCATAATCCAAACTCTTCTGTTCCTTTGAGATATCTGAAGGTCCTCTTTACTGCTAATACATGTGATTCCTTTGGTGTTGTTTGAAATCGTGCCACCTGTCCAAATACCTACATTACATCTGGTCTAGATGCTATCACATATAGTAGGCTACCAATCATTGACCTATATTGCCTCTGATCTGTAGACTTTGAGTCATCATCTTTGCTCAACTTACAACTAGTTTGCATGGGAGTGATAACTGGTTTGCAATCTTCCATTCTGAACCTCTTTAGCATTTCTATGATATACTTGGTTTGAGAAATAAAAATTCCTTGGTTTCTTTGACGTATATGAAGTCCCAGAAATAAGGATAGTTTTCCAAGTAACGACATTTCAAATTCATTATGCATGTCTTTTGCAAATTTCTGGCTTAACCTGTCATCATCACTACCAAAAATAATATCATCAATATAAACTTCAATTAATAAAATATTACCTTGACTTACCTTGATGTAGAGGTTGTTATCTACACTTCTTTTTCTGAACCTTGTATGCTATAGATACTTATCCAATTTGGAGTACCATGCTTTAGGAGCTTATTTTAGACCATACAAGGCCTTTTTTAATTTACACACATAGTCTGTGTTCTCTGACTACTGAAATCCTTCTGGTTGTTCAATGTAGACTTCTTCTTCATGTTCCCCATTCAGAAAAGTTGATTTTACATCCATCTGATATACTTTAACATTCTTGGAGCATGCATAAGCTAAAAACAAACAGATTGCTTCCATTCTGGCAACTGGGGAAAATCTCTTTTCAAAGTCGATTCCTTCACTCTATGCATATCCTTTACATACCTATCTAGCTTTGTTCCTTGTAACTTCTCCATCTTCATTCAATTTATTCCTGAAAACCCATTTTGTGCCAATCACATTCTTATTCTTTGGTCTTGGAACCAATTCCCAAGTGTCATTTTTCTCTATTTGTTCCAATTCTTCATCCATGGCCTTATTCCAAAATTTATCCTTGCTGGCTTCAAAATAGTTTGGTTCAATTGTAGATAAGAGTGCTATGTGTGTTTGTTCTGGTGAACGGATTTTTCTTCTAGTCTCAACTCTTGCATCTTTGTTTCCAATAATCTGATCTAAAGGATGATTCTTCTGTACTCGTTTGTTAGGTGTCTTTGGATATACTTGTTGAACTTGCTCTTCTACTTCTGTCATATTCTCTTCATCTTGACCTTCCTCTTCTTCTTTTTTTTCATCTTCTTCTTCAAAAAGTTGTTCCATTGATTTGTTTTCTTCTTTCTTTGATTCTGGTCTGTCTGTTTCATCAATTGTTATGTTGATGCTTTCCACAACTATGTTTAATATTTAGATTGTAACACTTGTATGATTTCCTTGTACTTGAGTAACCAACAAGTATTCCTTTGTCCATATGAGAGTCAAACTTTCCCATTCTTTCATCTTCTCTTTTCATGTAGCATTTGCTTCCAAAAACTCTAAAGTGCTTGACATTTGTTGGTCTTCCTTTCCATAGCTCATAGGGAGTTTTATCAGTGTTGTTTCTGAGCATTACTCTGTTTTGAATGTGAATTGTTGTATGCACTGCCTCTGTCCAAAAAATATCTGTCAACTTTGAATCCATTATCATTGTTCAAGCCATTTCTTGTACTGTCTTGTTCTTTCTTTCAACAACTCCATTCTGTTGAGGTGTCCTAGCGATCGAGAATTGTCTTTTTATTCCATGATTTATACAGTAGTCCATAAATTCTTTTGAAGTGAATTCTCCTCCATTGTCCGATCTTAAGAATTTGATTCTTGAATCCATCTCATTTTCAACCATTTTCTTTTAGATCTTGAAATTTTCAAAAGCTTTTGATTTGTTCTTGAGAAAGAAAAATCCAGTCATTCTTGTATAATCATCAACTAATAACATAAAGTATCTCTCACCTTTTAATCCTTTTGTTGTAGTTGGTCCAACTAGATCAGTATGCACAATTTCCAATGGTTTTGTTGTTGAATATTCATTTGATTTGAATCTGGTCTTTGTTTGCTTTCCTTGTTGGCAATGCTTGCATAAAATGTTGGTTGACCTTTCGTGATCTGGGGCATTTCTCTGACTGCATCTCTTTTGCTGACTTTGAAAAGGTTATCAAAATGAATGTGACCCATTCTTCTATGCCATAGCCAAATTTCATCTTCCTTTCCTAAACAACACTTTTCATTTCCAATTTCGCTTAACACATATATGTTTCTTGAAGTTCGTGCAGTTGTAGCGACCAATTTTCCTGAACCTTCTTTTCTTATCTTACACTTTTGTGAATCGAAAGTAACTTTATGAACTTGGTCACACATTTGACTCACACTTAAAAGATTATGTTTCATATCTTCTACTAGTAGAACATTTTTTTCCTTTTGATTCTTGTTCCCAATTCAGACTGTGCCTTTTCCAATGATTTTGGCTGAATCATCATTTCCAAAGGAGACTGATCCATCTCTTTCCTTTCGTAATTTAAGAAACTTGTCTCTATCACCTGTCATGTGTTTTGAACATCCACTATCAACATACCAACCATGTTTCTTCTGTTTAGCTTGTAGAGAGACTACGCATTCTTCATTGCTATATTGATATTGCTTTCTTATCCATGTCATTTTCTGAGGTTCTTGTTTGTGACTCTGTTGAGGTTCTTTATGAGGGACTATGATTCTGCAATTTTTGGCCATGTGTCCAAAATTGTTACATTTGTAACATTCCACTTTAGTGCTCAAAGATTCAAACCCGTTGTAACTTCTTCTCTATGTTTCTCTAGGTCTTCTTGAATAACCCCTTTGTGTATGGCTCTCAAAGTAGTTATTGTTCTTGTTGTTAGCTCTGCAATTTATAGCTTTATGTCCAAAATTATTACATGCATAACATAAACCAAAAAATATAGTTTGATACCTGGTAGTTGAAGATCTTATGAAAGGACGTGCTCTTAAGAATCCTTCTTTTTCTTGAGGCTTGTCTATCTGTTGTTGATTCTGAAATTTGAATCTTCTCGGTGGAGGAGTGTCCCTGTAATCTTCCTTGTATATCTTTTTATCCCTTTTGATTGTTTCGACATAACTTTTTGGATTTGTTTCTTGCTCTGTTGTTTTTGAGCTTGATCCCTTTTCTGTCTAATTGTATCCAAGTCCGGACTTGTCAAGATAAGATTTTTTACTGTTGATAATGTCATCCAGAACTTTTGAGCTATTCTGCATATTTTTCTTTTGAATATCCTTTCTTAGTGTGACAATATTTGCTTCTAGGTTTCTAATGATCTTGTCCTTTCCTTCTAGTTGTTCTTTGAGTGCTTCTTCAATTCTTTTATTTTCTTCTATTTGAACCTTCAATTTTGTAATTATTTGTTCTAGTTCTTGAGTGTCTTTTTTCTTATCTAGTTATGCTTGTAGTTTCTTGTTTTCTTCTTTTCTCTTCTGATAACTTCTATGGCACTCATTAATTCTTCTTGAAATTCAACTTCTTCCTCTTCAATTTCTTTTTCATATGCTTCTTCATATTCTTCTTCGAAGTCTTCTTTATCAGAGTCTTCTAATTCCATGAATAAAACTCTCCCTATTTCACTATCACTGACTTCATCTTCATCTGATGATGAGATGTCTTCTTTGGTGCAAAAGTTTTTCTTGAAAACTTTCTTTGTAGTTCTTTTACCTTTATATGTTTGTTTTCCTTTTGAGTAACCTTCATCATTTCTCTTTTTCTTATGAGGACATTTGTTAGCAAAATGACCAATACCATCACAATTAAAACAAATTAAAGGAAGCTTACCTCTGTACCTACGGTTGGTTCCCTTGTCCAGTCTTTTGATGAAGTTGGCCACTTCTTCATCATCTTCTGAGATGTCGTTGTTTCTTCTATATTCTTATTGTTCCTTTTTCTTTTGCTTTGATCTTTTGGATTCTTTGAAGGATGCTTCTTTTACATCTAGATTTTCCTGTTCAGTTCTCATCTCATATGTTGTGAAGATTCCATGCAATTCATCCATTCTTATTGAGTTTAGATCCGATCTTTCTTATAGTGTTGATATCTTAGGGTTGAATCTCATAGGAAGAGATCTTATTACCTTTTGAACAATTATAGATTCTTTGATTTCTTCTCCCAATCCTATGATTGCATTCATTGTTTCATCGACTCATAAGAAGTACGATGTGATATCTTCATCTTCCTTCATTTTTAGTTGTTTGAACTGACCTTTTTAAGTTTGAAGCTTTGCTGCTTTGAATTTTGAATCTCCTTCATAAATATTTTGAAGCTTGTCCCAAATATCTTTAGCAGATTTACAATTTGCAACTTTGGTGAATACCATATCACTGAGACAATTTAAAAGTGCATTTATGGATTTGGAATTATTATCACCGATTTTCACTGCTTTGTCATTTGTTGGTGGAACTACTAGTGCCATGTATCCATCTACAATTGATTGCCAAACTTGAAATCCATGTGCCTATATATATGTCTTCATCCTTATGCTCCAAAAAGCATACTTTTGTCCATCAAACTGTGGTATTCCATTTTTATATGAGTTTGTTAAGAACCAAACATCAATATAGCATAGAAAAACCTCAGGAAAAGTACTCAACACCTTGAAAAAGAGATAATTTCAGATAATAAGCCTCTTCGAGGGGGAAACCTCCTTTTACCCCACTTAAATGTTCAATTCCAAGATGATTCAAAATGAAAATGTCTCCTTGGTATATATAGGAGACTAGGAGGTTTAATGGCCTAAAGCCGACATAAATAAAATAACATTACTAATCTAAATTACAACTAATGGCCTAAAGACGACATAAATAAAATAACATTACTAATCTAATATGCCCCAATTAAGGTGTAATGAGCCAATATTAGGGCTTAACATGCCCCTCCCCTTGAGACAAGTGTTGTCCACAACGCTTGAGTAACTTTGGATGCTTTTGTATAAAAGACTCATCTTCCTAAGTTGAATCTTCAGCCAGTAGTTTCCTCCATTTAATGAGATACTCTGAAATGGATCTATTCCTCAGTTGGCGAATTCTTGTGTTAGTGATGGCTTCAGGATCCAATATGATTTTTCCTTCCTCATCAAGTTCTGGCAATATAGTTTGAATTGGGATCTTGTCGCCTATAACCTTCTTTAAGCATGAAACATGGAAAACTGGGTGTACTCGTGAAGATGCAGGCAGCTCCAATTTTTATGCCATAGTACCAATCTTTTGCAGCACCTTATAAGGGCCATAGTACTTTGGTGATAATTTATTATCCTTCTTGGCTTGCTTGAGGGACATCTGTTTGTATTGTTGTAGTCTTAAAAATACCCAATCCCCTACCTCAAAACTTCTTTCACTACGATGTTGATCTGCTTGTTGTTTCATGCGATTATGTGCCATGGTCAGGTTGTCCTTTAAGATTTGGAGAATTTGTTGTTGATTCTCGATGTGA
>ML789492.1:984063-1001160 GCA_009831015.1 Picea engelmannii | reverse complement strand
CCAACAAATATATGGATGAATAAATATTATAATGAAGAGATGAAAAATATGATGATATAACAAATTAATCCAAACATGATATCCAAATTCACTAATCAAAATATAAGATATATGTAATTTTTTTGATAAATAATTGAATTAAAAAATAACAATAATTGCACTAGCACATGTCAATGTTTCTCGATGTGTTTTAATTATTAGGCTCATCGGTTCATTTAATATTACAACGCACTTGAACATTTCATAATAAATGCACACATGTGCTTTTATGTAATCAATTAGCAGTGGTTTCAATATTTATTTAATACCACAAAATTCTATTAAAAAATTGTCCTTCGGTGCGTTTAGTGTATACGAAGCACCAATTCTTTTGTGTTATTAATAAGAACCGATGCTTTAGGATTATTAATAAGCACTGATACATTTGTGTTATTAATATGCACTGGTGATTTTTTGTTATTGATAAACACCGACACTTGTTTATTACTAAAAAGTATTGATGCTTTCTATTTTTAATGCACCATGGGGTTTTTTTCTAGGTAACATACCAGTGCATATTTTTTTATGTAGCATCAGTGCCTTCTTATTGATAACGCATCAGTGCATTCTAAGCATAAACCCACGATGATTAATTATTTTTAACTCTCTCGATGCATTTTACTTGTAAAGGCCTGATGCTTATAAGACAAATGCCTTTGTGATTAAATGTTGTATTGCCACGGTGCTTGACTTTAAGTGTAAAGCACCAATGTGGTATGAGTATGTACGCACTGCTGTTTGTACCTCATAAAAATGAATCAATTTGTAAACATCCACTAACACCTCTGGTTGCCCATATTTTTTTAGTTATAATCAATTTCCGTTATAGTATCCATAAAATCATCCGCTATAAAAAAAATGTTGTAGCAGAGGTTTTTTTGACATTTTTTTTCAATTTTGTAACACTAGAAACCTCTGTTATAACCTCCGCTAATAGGTCTTTTCCTTGTAGTGTCTATGTGTGACTATGATAGAGCATGTTTGGCTATGATGGTGATACTTGTGACATGATCTGTTTTATCATGAGATATCCTGTATGGCTATGGTGATGCTACTCATAGACTGGTCTGCAAGACCATGTGATTGGTGGTAGTCTTGTACATGCGATGTGTAATGGATGGATGTGATTGAGACTACTAGATGAAGAACATCATGAATAATTCCTCCCTAGCTAAGAGGGAGTGTTGATTTTACAAAAATTATAGTGATGTATAGATTCATGGAAAGTCAACAAGTAAATGGTCCAATGTATAGATGCATACATAAACAATATTGAAGATCGTGGTAGAAGAATACCTTCCTTGATAAGAGGGAGTGTTGAAGAATTATGTAGTTGTTGAAGATATTATTATTGTATTTGATCAAGTCAAAACCCTAAAATAATAATGCTAAAGTATATTTGTAATGTCGGCTCAAAAAAATAATTATTATTATATTTTGTACTTGAAATATGAGAAGTCGACAATGCCAGAAAAAGTCAAAGTAAATTATATTTTCCAGAAAAGACAGGCCATCCCCGTGGGAAACATTCACTAGAATAATAAGTATAAATAAGGTGACACCTTACTCATTTGGTGATCACAACTCACTGAACTATAGCACAATTTTGGTGGAGAGATGTAGTTGCAACTACAACTACAGGAGGAAGGATAAGGAGCATATCTTGGTCTTGGTTGGTCTCTCTCTCATGCACTACCTTTCTAGGGTAATGCGCTAGGGTTTGGATTGTGCCTTGGTGTATCTCTTGGTGTATGTGTTGGTATAATACTTGGTGTATCTTCTAGTGACAAGGTGAAAGTCTAGTAGAAGGGTTATCTAGGATATTTCTCTCTGAGAGAGAATTGTACTGACATTGTACTTGGTTGATAAATCTATATTAAATAAGTTTCGATGGGTTTTCTTCTCCAAGAGGGTTTCCAAGAATAGATATATGTGTGGTGTGATTGGGGGTGGCACATGTATATGCCTATGGTTGGGTGAAGATGATGTAGCATCATCTATGGAAAAATGAGCACGTAAAAGTAGTTAAATTACTATGGTAAATCTAACCCTAACTAGTTTTACAAAAAAATCAACAGTCCTTGAACGTCTGAGTAGGTAACATGATCAAAAGTTTCAATAACATGGGTCATCAATGCAACGATGAAATGTTTCTTTTGAATTTAATTTTATCGTCCAAAGGAAACATCATGGACATTAGGTCTAGTAGCTTCAATTATTTTGGCAATCCATCTAGGAAGACAATAAATAGGTGAATTGTTGTTCACTACAATAGGTTGATTAGAATTCGGAACAATTTTATTCGATGGAAATGGCGAACCATTCGAAATACATATCTATGGAATAATTTACTTGGAGGTCGATATTATAGTTGAACTAGGAACTGTTATCACTGTAACAATTTTCAGACAAGATCCAAGTCTCAGGAATTTAGTGAGAGCTACATCATCACAGAAGTTTGATATTTTGGAGAATTGATAATTCAGAGGACCGAGACATGTCTAGCGGCGTATAGACAAATATAGTGGATGTGCAAAAGGTATAACTCGACAGAGCGTCGATTATAAAATGACCCAGATCAATGGTTGGAGCCCATATCAGATGGTAAACTTGCACGAGACTTAACCATATAAAGGCAGACCTGGGAAACCATTGTGGTTTTTAAAATGGATGCGCGTCACCTCCAGAGATACGTCGGAGCAAAAGGCGGTTTTCCTGAAACCACTTTCGCCAAAGCCCTGATGTCACATGTTCCTATATGTTAAATCAAACACTCATGGGGTGTCGATGGCGGCTATTTGAAATCACCACATTTCACTCATTTGATCTTCACAATCATATAATGTTAGGTGAATGCTACAATATAATGAACTTGAAAGATAATAATTTGAAATGGATTGGCCAAGTGTGGTAAATCAATGTACCTATCAGTGAATCTATCAGCAATTCATGATTGAAACTCTATAATTACCGATTCTCAAGTATGAAGGCATCATTTCATCCATAAGCAAAGTAATCTCCAATTCAATCAACTCTTTGATTTCTGTAAGAACGTTTTGGTGTCTAAGAAATTGGGATACATGGACCAAGCTATATCAGGTGAAACTGGTCATTCAAGCAACATGGAAGATTTACCTATGAGCAAGAAGGAAAGGGTAATTGGGCATATATTGGAAACTAAATTCCACATAGAACCTACTACAGACTGAGGATTGGAAGTCAAGCTAAATCCCATCATGAGGGACCTAATTATAAATAGGCTAGTTGCGAAAAAGAAACGGAGCAAATGATAGAGGACATAAAACATGCCCGAAATGGCTGAAAGCATTGGGGAGAATCAATCGTCTTGGTTGGTCACTCTGAAAAAGGAAATCATTGAACTCAAATAAATTCTCAGACTGGAATAAGTACATCTCAACATATTTTGGATAGATGGAGGTCGAAGAAAGGGGGGTCCCAAATACGACAGACCTGCTCATAACGGTCCCGTTTATATTGGATAATTGTTATAATAAATCATTCCTTTTTGTAACTTATCACTAATTTTAGAATTAAGGGAAGTCTGAATGTTTTAAATTCCACTAAAAATTTCTCTATATATATTATCTCGAGGATATAGAAAGGATGGAAAAAGATGAGGCTGCCCTCTGTGCAGGAAGACCTTTGTAAATTTTGGGGCTAGAATGAATATATAAATGCAGAAGTGGATTGTGGACCATTTATGAAAAGATTCTAACTGGAAGTTATATGAGTCTTGTCTTCCCTTCTTAGTATGTGTTTCATGTGATATTTTATTCCATATACATTGTTCTTCCGTTTAAATTGGAGAGTTTAAAATCCAAGAATTCATCATTTGATGCTCTTGGCTTAGCAATTTAGACAATGTTAATCTCTTCTGAACTAATTCATAATTCATTCCAATAATGCTTTGATATAGTTATGTGTTTCCTTTTTCTCTGATGTCATGAAAAATTTTCAGATATAAACTCAAACTCACTACCTGACTTAGCCTTTTCCTCTTAATAATTCGCGTATTTGACAATGCATTGTTTGTTTGAGACTCGATAGCCCAAATGTCATCTCCCTTCCTCTAGTCATTTTATTAAAGACCCCCAAAACAAACCAAATCTAGCCATTGATTTCCAAAGGAGAATCAAGTGACATGAGAGAGTCCTCTCTAAGTTGAGAAGGCTAGTGCCTCAACTCTAATTCTGGTTGAAACAATTACCTCTGTCGTTTGTCTATTCAGATGGACAAAAGTTACAGAGTGCTAACATTCTGGCGTTGTTGCCGAGGACAAAATTAAAAAAATTTCCCTGGGAAGAATGACATGGTTGATTTATAAGGTCTGAGATTAGCAGACACTTAGGCATATATTGGTTGTATTCCTGCTCTGGCGACTCCACAGATCAAAAAATCAGTTTGAAGGTGATTCCACTGGCAGAAAAATCTAGAAATTTGAATTTTCAATGGCGACTCCACTCTCAATGCAGAATCCAACTTCCAAAACATTATTGGTGACTCCACTCAAGTTTAAAATGTAATTCAAATACTCCACTAAGAAATGAGATCCCTTGACAGAGGTATGTAAATACATTATGGAAGAAAACAAGTACTTAAAATTGGATTTTTTCCAAGGCATTTTATTGTTTGTTATAGGTTTGTTGGCAAATGTTTAACATGTAGCGTATGCTTGTCATTGATGGAAAGTACAACATTGAAGATGGCAGGATCAGAGTGTGCATCGATGGAAAAACAAGAACAACGTAAGCTCAGGAGGAATTAGTGCAGAGTCAAATGCAGTGCATAGATGTGCACAAAGGATGAGGTTAACTCATGACTAAAGCTCAAGGGAGATAGCGTACTTAGGATCACAGGAGGATCAAAGGTCGAGGCCTTTGACACTTAGAAATTCTTCCAAGTAAGAAGGATGTGTAAGCTTGGAGGAGAAGCGTCGGTGATCATTGGATCCCATCCCAAATTCTCGATGACCGTCAGATCTCAATGTAGACAAGAGGAGCGCGTAGATATGGAGGATAGATCTCGGGTGTTAGATCCGAGCACAGGGTCCGATCACCGTTGGATCGATGAGATCTTGCACATTCTTTAAAGTGAAAGGAGTAGAGGGCTCACAAATCCTGACAGCATGAGGGCCGTCAGATCTGAATAAAGACAAGAAGAGAGCACTAAAGAGGAGGATATATCTCAGGCGTCAGATCTGAGTGCAGGGTCCGACCACCATTGGATCGAGGAAAACCTGCACAATCTTTAAAAGTGCAAGGAGTAGAGGGCTCACAAATCCCAAAAGCAGGAGAACCGTCCATCTCAGGGGGTTATGTGGACCATTGACCCGACTCCTTGTTGGAGTTTCGGGGATCGAGAGTTGGATATGACAAGTAATATCATCCACAGAAATCCCGATTTCATGATATGCAAAATCTCGACTGAATCTGAACCGTCAGATCAAGATGTGATCTAGATCGTCGATCTGACTCACGTCAGCAAACCACATCAGCTAGGAATATGTGGCACAACTAGGTAATGACAAGTGTTAGACTAATTCAACATGCCAAGAACATGTAAGTCACGAATCAGGGTGACACGTGGCAGTTATTTAACACATGTGACATCAGCAGACTTACACCATGTCAGAGTTTTGAGGATCACGTGTTGGAAATGTCAAAGAAACAATGCAACAAGAATCTCAATTTCGCAATATGCAAAATCGTGACTTAAATTGCAACGGTTGAATCAAGATCAAATCTGGACCATCGATTCTAGTCCTTGTCGGAGTTTCGGGGATCGAGAGTTGGACATGTCAAAGATTATTGACATCAGGAATCCTGATATCGTGATATGTGAAATCGTGATGTAATCTGAGCCGTCAGATTCAGGTTGAATATGGACTGTTGATTCCATTCCTTGTCGGAGTTTCGGGGATCGAGAGTTGGACATGTGAAAGATTATTGACATTAGGAATCCCGATATCACGATATGTGAAATCGCGATGTAATCTGAACTGTCAGATCAAGTGTTGATCGGAGGGCTACTGATGCACGAAATAGTTAAACTACCAGAAACCATTGATGGCGTCTGCTAGAGAATTCGAAGAGACCCCTGTGTGATCGCCAGAGGAGAAGAAGAGTCTCCAAGCTTCGTCCAAGTGAAGGAAGACTATTATTAGAAGGGATTGACAAATGGATGAGCATGGAAGCTTGTAACTAAAACAGAGAAGGTGAGCTCGAATGTCACAGAGAAGATGAAGACTCTCAACTGCCAGAGAGGCTGAGGAATCTCAGCATAACATCCAGTGATGCTGAACGCGTGGGAAAATGGCTAGAGAAGATGAAGAGTTACGATGATGATCATGCAGAGCACTCGAGAGGTGGAGGATATTGGCGCGGTATGAGCATGCAGAGGAATGATGAATATTGCATGCACAAGATACACAGAAGCTATATATACACGATACAGAGAAGAGAAGGGTAGTTGTTGCTATTGGAGTTTGTTGTGTTTGTTGTTGGTGAAGGTGATTCATGTGTGAATAAGGAGGAGATTGCAACAACTGAATAGCACAGAAGAGGAAATGTGAAGTGAATGGACATGGCGCACAGAGCATAAAAAGTAGAAGAACAGACAACGCAAGTGATGTGTGCAGAAAGACAATGAGGCAGACATAGCAACGAAA
This sequence comes from Picea engelmannii, assembly GCA_009831015.1. NCBI lineage: Eukaryota > Viridiplantae > Streptophyta > Pinopsida > Pinales > Pinaceae > Picea > Picea engelmannii. Next base: position 994,433 of record ML789492.1, on the reverse strand, counting down.
TGCAACAGAACAATGATGAGTCTGGTAAGCCATTATTGAACATCATATCATTGTAATAAGTTTCAGTAGAAAAGATTTATATTTCAGGGTGGTTGGGAGGAGCTAGGGAGGACTAGTGTCCTCAAAGGTTCAAGTGGGTGCTTGAATAGAGGGAGTTGGTGCTTCCTTCTAGTTGGTGCTTCCTTTTAGTTGGTGCTAGAGAAACCAGGGAGTTGGTGCTTCCTTCTAGTTGGTGCTAGAGAAACCAAGGAGTTGGTGCTTCCTTCTAGTGGGTGCTAGAGAAAACAGAGAGTTGGTGCTCTCAGCAAGTTGCAACTTGCAAAATTGAGGTTGTAGCCTCATTATGAGTTGGTGCTCATATGTATGATACTGTAAGGAATGTAACTATTACTTATCATATAAAGAAAAAGAGGTTTTTACCCTGCATGGGTTTCCTCAGAAAATATCTATCTCTGTGTTTCTCATATATGTGAATGATGCTGAAAGTGCCATTGTTTATTTCCCTGCATTATTGTGATCATCATTCAGTATCTCTACAAAGAGTTTAAAAGAACCATAATTGTTTAAGCATGGTAACAACTGATTCACCCCCCCTCTCAGTTGTCCAACAAGGTTTCCTCTGTTTTTTCCTTGAACATGCCAAACAATTTTTTCTTTACCTGTTGCAATCTAATGATGATCATGAAAAACTTGCAATCATTTATCCTCCTCTTAAATTTTCACATGCATACCCCCACCGTATCGATGATTTCGATAAGAGTTTTACAGTTGGGCCATGTGATGAGCATGACCATGTCAGTGAACCCCATAAATCCAAGGCTAATGTATCTCTTCCTGTTCCTAGTCCAACATCCTCTAGAACCCAACATAGATACATACCCCTGAAACTACCCCAAGTCCTCCACGATTTCCCTCCAAATCACCATGAATATCTACTTGTGTTTGATGGAGAAACTAATGTCATCTCATCTGAAAATCACATCCAAGGGTTTGAGCATTTTATAGATTTATTTGAGATTAACCATGATGATGTTTGTATGAGATCCTTCTCTCAATCCTTGAAAGGGGACACCAAAGACTGGTTTAGACATTTGCAGCTAGATACAATTAGATCATGGGAGGAATTGAAGAATGTTTTCTTGAAGTTTTGGGGCAAGAAGAAATATTTGGAGCTACAACTTGCATAGTTCTATGCCTTGAAATGGTAGAGAAATGAAGCTATCTCTATATTCAATAGAAGGTTTTCCAGTATTTACTACAAATTTCCTGAAGAGATTCAACCCACTGAAGCAGCTGCCATGTTCCATTATACAACAACTCTTCATCCAGATTTGTCTTTCATCCTGATGAAAAGAAGACCTAATTCCTTGCAAAAAATTGTTTAATGATGCCCAGGATATTCAACACAACATCCAGGCATGTAAACAGATCCAAAAGGAGGAGTTGGATGCTCAAAAACATGAAAGTGAATATGAACAGGAAATAGTTGATTGGAATCTTAAGCATATAATTGAAAATATCATGGGCCCTCTTGAAGTCTCAAATGCTTATGATCGTGCTAAAAATTATATTCCACTTGTTAAAAGAAGAGGTGTTGTTCTAGCTTCTGAGCCATCCCATGATAAGCAGGGAGCTAACCATTTTATAGACAGTGAAGAGAATGAGTTTGCAAACTAGTTTGTTGAAGAACAAACTAATTTTCCAAGTTTGTTCTTATTAGACGATGTTGCATATGATGTTGATTTTCCTATATATGACAAATACAAGGATGATCATGATATTGAAGACTCTCTTCTTTAGCAGTATAGAGAGGAGAAAAATATTAGATCAGCTGAAGAGAATTATCTACCCCTATGCTTCACTACATTCAAATTGTTGAAAGAGAATTCTCAGATCATTGTTGAGGCAAGCGAATTTGTGTTGATGCAAAGTGACACCAAACCAACAAAAAATATTGAGAAGATATTGGAACACTCTTCTCAGATGCTTGATGAATCTATTCTTTGTTTTGACGAAGACCTTGTAGATTCAGAAATACAGTCATTGGTCGAAGACAAACCTGAAGGTGAGCATGTCCAAAAACCCAAAGAAATGGAAAAATGTACCTATGATGATACTGTAGAAAATGAAGAAGGTTGTGAGTCAGGTAACAAAACCTTGCCATTGTGTTTTTCCTCATTCGAACTGTTGAAACAAAATCGCATTTAAAATCAGAAAATATCCAAGCATGAAGTCGAAGGTGAAGAAAGAATCAAACTTGTAGATAAAAACTCTCTCCCCTTATGTTTTTCTTCCTTTGAATGGTTAAGAGAAAATTATGAAATTTCAAAAAAAATAGGGACTTCTGACTATATTCACAATAGAATTGTTTTACATGAAAAGGTTGTCATCATTAAACAACACCAACTACACTCACATGCATTACATGATCATTAATTGGAAGGTTATTTCAATTCAAAATTTAAATTAGAGCTCAACCATCAGATTAAGGAAGAAGCCGATCAAGAAATTTTTATCAAAGATCTTTTCCTTTCTCCTAGAACTAATGCAGATGTTCAAAAATATTACCAGGAAGACAAGGTATTTCAAGGTTTCCTTTCTTCCCCTGAAAATGATGTAGTGATCCTATTTCTGAATAGCCTAGATATGGATGAAGATTTTGAAATTTCGCATATGAAAACTCCAAACAACAGGAAAAACCTAGTGGAAGAATCTTTCCCTTCTATATTGATTCTTGAAAATGAGTCATTCTTTCATATGATTCGGGATCTAGAGACAAATTATATGGGAAAGGTTTATGATCATAATCTACCAACAACAGTGGATTACAACGAATCAATGTCTGCATCAAATATTTTCACGTCAGATGATGTTCTCCAGCCATGGTCTCTTTATGACTCAGGAAATCCCTACTACCACACTTCTCAACAACTCTATCAGTTTTTTAGAAGTCAACGAGTTGAATCACCTAAAAATAAAAATACAATGGAAGGAGTGAAACACGATGATTGTTTTACACATATTTTAGAAGATCCATTCGCAATCCTATTGGAAGAAATGAACAATACAAATGTCTTTAATTTTTTGATATTTGGATTTATGGATGAATTGCTAAATGAATTAGTAGTAAGATGGATCTAGAGTAAGCTTGTGCAAATTAGACAAACAGTGGATAACATGCTTGCATGGTTGCATTGACATTTTGATTTCACTTGATTGAGTATTCATTTCATCATTTTAGGGTAGGTAGGAACGTACAAATAAGCTTGTTGGAAAATCATTTTTTAGCTTATATTTCTAGTATTATGTACAGTCAGTTTCAACAGTATATTCAGTGTTCAGTATCCTATTAAGAGCAGGGTACACGCACATGTTTTGGGATCAGCCCAATGGATCAGGCACTGGGTCCACAAGTTCTTTTCTACCTCATAGGGAGGATAGCATCCCCATTTGGAGCCTATGTTATCACCGTAACAATTTTCAGACAAGATCCAAGTCTCGGGGATTTAGCGAGAGCTACATCGCTGCAAAGGTTTGATAGTTTGGAGAATTGATAATTTAGAGGACTGGGACATGTCTGGTGGCGTATAGAAAAATATAGCAGATGTGCAAAAGGTATAAATTGTCAGACAGTTGATTATAAAATGACGCAAATGAATGGATGGAGCCGATATCGGGCGGTAAACTTGGACGAGACTTAACCATATAAAGGCAGACCAAGGAAACCATTGTGGTTTTTAAAATGGATGCGTGCCACCTCCATAGATACATCAGAGCGAAAGGTGGGTTTATTGAAACCACTTTCACCAAAGCCCCGATGTCATGTGTTCCTATACGTCAAATCAAGCACTTGCGGGGTGCCGGTGGTGGCTGGTCGAAATCGCCCTGCTTCAATAATTTGGTACTTCACAACCGTATAATATCAGGTGAACTCCGCCATCTAATGAACTCAAAAGATAATCATTTTAAATGGATTGGCCAAGCATGGTAAATCAATGTACCTGTCAATGAATTTGTCAGCAATTCATAATTGGAACTCTATAATTATCGATTCTCAAGTATGAAGGCATCATTTCATCCATAAGTGAAGTAATCTCCAATTCTCTCAACTCTTTGATTTTTGTAACAACGTTTTGGTGTCCAAGAAATTGGGATACATGGACCAAGCTATATCTAGGGAAACCGCTCATTCAAGCAACATGGCAGATTTACCTATGAGAAGGAAGGAAAGGGTAATTGCACGTATATTGGCAACTAAATTCCACACAGAACCTGCTACAGACTCTGGATTGGAAGTCAAGCTAAATCCCATCACGAAGGACCTAATTATCAATAGGCCAGCTACGAAAAAGAAACAAAGCAAACGAAAGAGGACAGAAAACATGCTCGAAACGACTGAAAGCATTGGGGAGAATCAACCGGCTTGGTTGGTCACTCTAAAAAAGGAAATTGTTGAACTAAAATAAATTATGAGACTGGAATAAGTAAATATCATCATATTTTGGATAGATGGAGGTCGAAGAAAGGGGGGGGGGGTGGAAGATACGACAAACCTGCTCATAAATGTCCCATTTATATTGGATAACTATTATGATAAATCATTCCTTTTTGTAACTTATCCCTAATTTTAGAATTAAGGCAAGTCTAAACGTTTTAAATTCCACAAAAAATTCTTCTATATATAATATATTATCTTGAGGATATAGAAAGGATGGAAAAAGAGGAGCCTACCCTCTGTGCAATAAGACCTTTGCAAATTTTGGGGCTAGAATGAATATATAAATGCAGAAGTGGATTGTGGACAGTTTATGAAAATATTCTAACTGGAGGTGATATGACTCTTGTCTTCCCTTCTCAGTATGTGTTTCCTGTGATATTTTATTCCATATACATTTTTATTCCATTTAAATTGGAGACTTTAAAATCCCATAATTCATCATTTGATGCTCTTGGCTTAGAAATTTAGACTATGTTTATCTCTTCTGAACTAATTCAGAATTCATTCCAATAATTCTCTGATATAGTTATGTGTTTCTTTTTTCTCTGATGCCAAGAAAATTTTTCAAATATAAACTCAAACTCACTACTTGACTTAGCCTTTTCCTCTTAATAGTTTGCATATTTGACAATTTATTGTTTGTTCTAGACTCCATAGCCCAAATGTCATCTCCCTTCCTCCAGTCATTTTATTAAAGACCCCCAAAAGAAACAAAATCTAGCCACCGATTTCCAAAGAAGCATCAAGTGACACGAGAGAGCCCTCTTTGAGTTGAGAAGGATAGTGCCTTAGCTATAAAGCTAGTTGAAACAGTTACCTCTGTCGTTTGTCTATTCAGCCGGAAAAAATTTACAGAGTGCTAACATGAACAATGCTCGAATATCTGGTAGAAGGACTGAAAAATGGAACAAGAGAACTAGTGTTGGAGACAACATCAAAGGGATCATCTTGCAACAATCGATAAGAGGCATTCAACAACTTGACTCCATAATACTTTGTTGACGAGTGAAATTGACCATCCATCAACTGGAAGAGCGAGTCCGGTCTGGGGTTGTCTAAATAACCCAAGCTGTTTGGTGTAACTCGTTCTGACGGGTTTAATGGCTCCGTTAGCCAATATAAGAATCCTAACGGAATTCTTATATAGAGAAATAACTAACTAATTATTAAACACTATATATATGTACATATGTTCTAATGTAACTGTAGTAGTTGTATTTAAGCAGAAGGTATACAAGTCTTTTTTATTTACATGATTTACAAGCTGTAAGTTTTAATCGAAACTTATGAAAATCGATGTGAAAAGTGATTGCTTCTAGGAAGCAGATAAAGAAAGCACATAAAAATATTTATTGTTTTTCTTTTATAAATTTAAAGAATCTTGCAAAAAAAAGTTAATGAAACATGAACATGTGGACAGTCAAAGATGAACCATACATTCTAGTTTCAATGATATGTAAATGACAGAAAAATACAAAGAAACTATCCTATCCATGAATTAGTGAGGTGTATCCAAGCATCTACATGAGTGGTGAACATCCAACTGCCATGTTCAAGAGAGAAATCTGCAATGAACCTTATGACTGTTCTAAATAAATTCAGAACATGTATCGACGACTTAGGTTTTAATGACAGAAAAGGGAACAAAAACATAAACCTGTGATCTCATAACTATACATAATTACAACAAGATAAATCTGGAAGCAATCTATTCATTTTATCATTCAATTTAAAACTCAAAGATAAATCCCATTATTTAAATCGAATATACAATCACAACATTTATATTTTGATTGAAGCAAATGATAGATGGTATTTATAATATAAACCTCCTACACATCACATATCACTTAATCTAAAGATATCAGACCTGCACATGTAACAGGATTAAAAAAACATAAATAACAATATTATAAACAAAAGGTTAAAACCAAAATGCATATATGTCATTCTATTATGTTTTTGGAATCACTTGTCCATTCTGTAGTCTTGGAAGAATTTTTTTGGATAATAGACTTTAAAGATTGGAAAAATTAATACATAAATGATAATAATTAACCATGTATTGATAACAAAGACTAAAGCTATTTAAGTCAATGCATAATCAATTATTCAAATAATATGAAGATATTATAATGAAAATAAAACCATTTTACTCACAGGACAAAAGCCATTAAGAAACCTGGAATTTCATATTCTTCTTTGAAAATACTCGTCCATTCTCCCAAAGATTCCAACCATCCATTACTCCATTTGAAAAGAAATAAATTTTTTACAAAATATATAATATACAAAAGAGAAAGGATTAGAATCCTCCTTTCCAATTCTTGGATCCCCTATGGCTCTGATCTTTCTCATATATTTATATAATGAATGAACAATCTGGGCATCATTATTAATTTTTGCCACCTGAAATTTTCCTCGTAAAAAGACATCAATATCTCTCAAATCCTGCATGTGTTTGGGAAAATCTCTACGCGGAAGGTAAATGGGTCCATTTCAGTTCTGCGGTTTCAACCGTTTCTTCAAATTCCTCACGGTTTGGCTACAATCAGTTCTGCAAAATCGTCTGTCTGATCTTGACGTCTTTCCAAATTTTATTTGTTGTTGCTCATAAAATTATTTGTAGCAATCCAAAATTATTTTTGTATCAATCATCTTGAACGTATTTGGATAATAAAATCAAGCCATGATCAGAACCGTATCAAATATTTCATAATAGAAACCCGTGAAACAAAAAGAAACCTAAATTAATAACCTAAAAATTGTGAATAAAACAAAATCTAGAAAAATAAAAAATGAATTTAAACTAACTATAAGTTATAAACAAACATTGTTTATAATTTTCTTTAAAAAATAATCTAGAAGCTTCAAGTTAATGGAAAAAAAATATTGATTTTATTTTTTTACAAAATCAAACAAATGATAGATAATTCTTTTATTATTATTATTATTTTGAAATGAGATGCAAAATAAAAAAAGAATTTAATTAATTAATATCACCAAATGATTTCATGAAAATGAGAAACCAACCAAGATATTATTTGATGAAGTATTGAACCCATTATTCAAAATAGTCAAACTTGCTAATGAACAAAAGAAAGAACACATAATCATAATTTAAATGAATGTAAATAGTTGATAAAAATTAACATTTTTGTTTAAATTGAGATTTTTATGTTCGTTTCTAAATTTTGAAATATACTCTTGTAATGAATGTCTCATACTATAGTGAATGTATTAAGTTTGTCTCAAAGAAATCCAAGGTATGGAACTATTTGAAAAGGTTGATTCTGTAGCTCATTACAATTATCAAGATTCTAACGGGGGGGTTTCAAATTTTGTAAGAAATTTAGGGGGAGTTGATGGGGCCCAACAAATGGTGACTTACTGGGTGAAGCAGTTATCTCTGATCTAGTAAGATTTCATCTCAGGAAGAAAATAATAAGACTTGAAAAAGGATTTAAGCTCCCTGAAATAAATTCACTCTGAGACCATATAGTATTGGGATAAACTCAATGTTATAACCAGACAATAGAATTTTCTTTGTAGAAGATTATGACCTAAAATAATTCCTTAATCAAAGAGTCACGATGTTTATAAAATAATTTCAATACTATTGACAGAGCCACTACTGCTAGCAGGTGTCCATAACCTCGACAGGGATGTCATTTAACCCACTCAAATGCTTTAATCCCATCCAATAGTTGTATCCACATGATGTATACTTCCATAAAAGCTAATTTAAAAACATATACCTGCTACCTCTCGACTTGACATTGCTTCATTGCCAGCAGACTTGTTCAGTACCCTCATGAAGTTGTCTTGGTATCATGTGTACATTTACTCGCTACCAATGAGCCTGTTCAATACCCCGACGGGTTTACACACACTTCCCACACATAAGTTCTTTCAACCCTCTTATGCCACTTTTAAATAATAATACAATTATAGATTTCTTGATGACAAAGAGAGCGGGGTGATACTGGAAGTTAATTGCAATACAGGTGAATAGTTGACCATGTTATTTATTTTCTTTCAAAACTAGAAGTTTTATCATGGTTTAGAGATTTTAGATTTCCTTTAAGAAATCATATAGAGAATGGGGAAGCACTTAAAAGTTATTCCTTAAGAATATGTACGACGTAAAAGTTTTAAAGATCATCGTAATTCTCAAAGATTTAAACCATATCTCTGGTGTAATACTCCAACAAAGAAAATTTGAGGAAAAAATGAGAGTGACAATTGACTTAAAAATCAATTGTCTGAGCTATATCTTGATACCAGGACCTCTTTGACCTATTTCAATTTCCTTGAAAAACACAAGTCTTAAAATAAATGCTTCCTTCGACAATAGTTCTTTGATCAGAAATATAATGATTCAAAAAGAAAGATAAGAAGAAAACTCATTCAAAGAAATCATAGAAAACAAGAAACACGCAACAAACCAAATCAAATTTTAATAATGGGATTCAAAATCATAACTACACAAAATCAAAATAGCAAAAGAAAACTTTTCAAGGAACGATTTTGGCCAAAGATAAAATTGAGCTTTTGGATCCACTAGCATCTCACTGTAAAATAAAGGAAGAACTAAATCATATAAAATATCATGTGCGAGCTAGTTATTTTCTTAAAATAATGATGCATGAGATGTTACTTTGACCAAGCATTATTATTCAAAATAAAAGAGACTAAAAGAAAATAGAAAAATTCTTATTAATATGAGTGCAATCCTACTTGTGGCACCTTGGGTCAGGGTTGAATCGATAGTTCAAATTTACTTATCTCTTTACTTTCCATTTAAAAATTTCATGATGATACTGCATTTTTGAAAATAAATATTCAACGAAAAGAAGAGAGAAAAAGATTTAAAGTGGACTTCCCTGACAACATTCATATTATGGTTCTTTTGGTGTGCCCGCTTGTGTTCATAATGGCATTATTACAAAGAGAAAAACTAAGAAATAAAACTAAAAGAAAACCTACTCCTAAACCTACTTTGACTACTAAACAAATAAAAAATACTAAGTGAAGTCATGCTTCCAATGTAGCCATCGAAGTAACTCCAATCCTACAATGGAAACAAGATCAAATATTACTAACAAGAATGGTAGTATATCGAAAAATAACAAAAATATATCATACTTACCTTTATCATCATCATTTCAAAACAAAGCAAGCATGACCTTACCATTCCCTTGAACATTCTTTTTGTATGAATCCTCTAGCCATTCTGCAATTTTGTCATTATATGGGTCACAAAAATATGAAAAAATGAGATTGTGAAGCTTGTGAGAGTTATGGGGACCTGAGATACCCATCGGCCTAGACAGAAGTGTACCATCCTCCTGACAATTTTCCTTTCATTCCATATTTTCTCCATCTGAAGGGTGTAAAATGAGTGTGTTAAAGTTACCTCCTTGATCTCTTAATAAAGTGAATCTAATCTTATCATTCCCTGGAAACTTTTTGACATATGAATACTCCAACCAATCTACAACCCCATCATAATACATGCAATTACTAACATGGGATTGTTCGAAATAATTCACATACAAAAACTATTCCCGATGAAAATAAAGTATTAGACTATCATGGAAATAATCTTGTAAAAAGGTCGGATCAAGATGGTGAGAACTTATCGTGATTCTCGATCGGAAAAGAAATGTCTCATTCTCTTTAAACTTCCCATTGACCTTAAATAATTCAAGATTAACTATTTGAGATGGACTAAATGGAATGACCAACATTTTTGAATAATCATCATTGGTAATAATATTTGGCCGATTATACTTTTCAACCTCAAATAATTGATCATGGAAAAATCTAGATTCTTCTTTAATCACAAATTGAGATGAATCAATGGAAT